>JBCFYV010000001.1:47265274-47582774 GCA_039000515.1 Timema cristinae
TTGTCATCCTACCTCATTCAAATCCAGTTTCACATTATCCAATCATTGATGTCCTAGCCTATCGTGATGTCTTGTTTCTTCAGGTTTCACAACTAAAGATTGTGTACACACCTGTCATCACCCATACGCACCACAATTTAAGTAGTTTACCTAGTTTAGTCTTGATAAAATCAACAAACATTGTTTTCTTGTGTTTATTTTAACAAATAATCATACGAAATTCATCCGTCAATTCTGCATGTTCGTAAGTTTCCCCTTTATTAATTCAAAACTAATAAACTGATTTCTACCAAAATTTGACCACAAATATTTCCCCATTTTTTGAGCTACATGGTTTGTTTTTACTATCTCTTCACCCAACTATTATGATGAGATATAACCCAAAAACAACGAAATTGGATATAATTGAAATTTATTTCTGAAGGCAGAGTTACACAGGTCAAAATATGTTTTGGTAACAATAACTTGATACGGCCTTTGTGAGGGTAATGTGTTGATTAATTTATTAGCCTATATTTTTTATAAATTAACTTTGCTTTGACAACACTTTTTTTTTAAATAATTATTTTGATAACAGGCTACTATTTATAATTATTTGCGAGGTAATTATACTGAATGAATTATCTGAAAACGTGGAGTAGTTACTTTTCAATTGTGCTTACGGATTATATTATTTTTTTTTTTAGTTTTTTTCATTGTTCTTAAAAGATGGTTTAGGCGACTGCACGTGCTAATTTGTCCTATTTAAAAGCAATGGCGGCGTATAAGTGTCCATAAGGCACGCATACTCAGTGACACAACCTATGACGTCATTGAAAGTGCGGCACATGCTCAGAATAGAGAGGTTGTTAATATAAAGGCACACTTTCAGAATGTATAAACCGAATACAGAATAAGATTACACTCTTAAGCGTAAAAGTGTTTTCTTCGCTATTACAAAGCAAAACAGGACGTTGGACAAACCACTTTGTTTGAAGCTGGTTAGATGTTTTTTATTGAGAATGATAATGATTGTGTAGCCTACTTTATATAAACACAATCTCTTGTGTTTTTTGGTACAGTCTTTTGCCACTCGTACAGGCTCTACATATTTTACTATACTAATGGAGTAGGACGTTGAAGCTAGAATTTGCAGAAAATATATTCGCATTTGCATAAAGGGAGATTGGAAAACAACTTTTAAAAAAAGCTCATTACATCTGGCCCTTATTCGAACTCTGAACTATTAGTCACCCCACATCGGAATAGACCAGCTTGATGTTTAGTTCGTGCGCCCATCGATGTGTGTCAAATTGTATAGGTATACAAGCTACTAACTTATTTAACCTAGGACAATGCACATAATACACACCTAGTCGATGACGTCAGCCCACAATCGAGCTATACCGACCAAACGTCCTTCTTCTGCTGGCGAAGAAAAAGCCAACTTTTGAAGATGGAGGGTATCAAGTGACTTGTACAACGAACCCTCCAGCCATTAATCTCAGTTTTCTAGACAAAAACTACTATTTTTCCGTTCAAGTAGCTCCTAATTTGTTCTCACGAGGCTGACTTGACCCTATTATAGATCCATTGGCTCGCAGAAAAATCTGTAAGTGTTGGAATCGAAACCAGGACCTTTAAATCGGTAGTCAGAAACTATGATCACTAAAACACAGGATAAATATATATATTCTTTCAACAGTCAGGCTTTTTGTTTATTCAAACTCGACTCGAAGTGAAAAATATCTACTCGCACACCCACACAAATAATATAGTAAAATGTTAATGTCAGTCGAACAAAAATAAATCAATTTATGCGATCACAGACTTATACATTATGGTTATCCATAAGATAAGCCTTGATAGATGAATTAAATTCTATTGAGTGAAAAATCACAACCGGGTCCCTGGTTCGATTCCCACGTCTAGGTTGTCATTTTTCACTCAATTGAAGCAAACAATATGTTTGTATTTCGTAAAAGTTTCTCCAAACATCCATTCGTAAAGAAAATAGAGATATATTTGAAGGAAGAAATAATGCAAAAATCTGCACTGGTAGGTAAGAGAACAAAGGCTTCAGTCTAGTTTTGTTTTATTTCACAAGTGAAGGGGAGGTCGGGGTTCAAATCTTAGCTGGATATTCTAGGTTAGTATACATATTCGAATAGTTCAGACAGATAATATGACGAGTGGGAGAAAAACCATGGCCCTACTAATTACGGAAATGCTAACAACTAAAACAGCTTGTGGAGATGACTAGAAGTAAGCCACCAACCGATTAATTCACAGGAGTTTATTTTATTGTTCAGGGAAGCCTTTGCCAACCTACCTCGTTGCCTTAGAAGCGCTCCTGTGTGGAAAGCTTCGTAATCATACTGCGAAGACTTGCAAGAGTGGGTTACGCCACCGGCTCTGTAGGCCTAGTTTATAACACGTGATTTTCTCAGTCAATGCAAATTTTATCTTAATACACATCTTTTAATTATTTTTAACTTCCTGGTCTTCACAACTAGTCTAATTATACTGACAAATTATTAAATATTTAGGCCCCAGGGCTCAATAGGTAGTTATGTGATAGGTTAAGTTAGTTTGTAAGTCGTGTGTCATTTGATAATTTCAAGTAGAAAGTACACCAGGGCAGCAGTAGAGGTAGCCTTTCCCCTTCTCCGACACCGAATAATAGTCACAATGGGTCATGCGTACATCTTTCTCGTGATCTGGCTTCTGATTGGCTCATTAGCTATCGGATCTGGTGAGGTCCTCCGTTCAGTGAACTTCTTTGCGAAGGGGGTTTACAGTTCACAGCCCAGTTAGGAGAGAGACCGTCATAACGGGTAGGTAGATGAACATTTCTGGAAATTGGTGTCTTAGTCACCGGTTATTTTGGTTCAAGAAATACGTCACCAAGTCGTCGGCAATGTAAAAGATGGAATAAGGAGGGAAAGTTATGGGGTTGAAGTGAGGAACAGTACATGCTCAATCTAAATTGGAGGTCACAACGGATTTGGGGCCAAGTGTGCCAAGATATTGGCGACACATGGTTGTTTTAGCATCGTACTGGTTGGTCAGGTGCGGCCCGAGGTGAGCATCAGCGCTTTTTGGCGTCCCTCTATATAACTGAGGGATGATAATAAGAAAATATGAAAATAATACCCGAGCCTAACAGCTTTAAAACTACGTAGACTGGGCGTGGTATAAAGATAGTCCCCAAACCTAACATAATCTTATCACACTCAGGCTACTTTAGGTTAAGTTGGTGGTCTGTTTGGTGCCTCCCTCAAGCAGACGCCCACGGCAACCACCCGGTCTGCCCGGCCCCTAGGCTGCCCCTGGTCTTGGTCTTGGTCTTGAAGGTCTTGGTCACAAAACCACTCCACCTTTATCTATTGATGGTCTCCAAGGGACACAAGTAAAGCTACGCTTCAGCATATAAGCTTCATTTTTTACATCTAAATAGATAAAAATAATAATTTTAAACTAATTTAAAATATTATTATTATTATTATTATTATTATTATTATTATTATTATTATTATTATTAGCACCGCGTCTTACTACACGTTCGGGTTATACGCACTTACGCTAATGTGTAATGGTAGGGTGATTGTTAGATTAAATGAAGGACCTACAGTTTAACGTGGAATCCGAACCACGGTGGAGGCCTGGCATTCCCCACATTAACAAGATGTCTTGTCATAGGTGAGGGATTTAAAATAAAGCTACAACGCACATCAATGCGATATTATACATTTTATAAAGGGACTTTCAAATACATCATTTTGGTGTTTAAAATAAGGATACATTGTCGACCTTGGTGGACTTGAGGTAAAGGGCTCGTTTCACGACCAACGGTTTTCGTGTTTAAATCTGGCTAAGATTGACGGATCTTTACTTAAATATAAAAAAAAATGTTGCACAACTTCCTTCAGAGTGGAAGTATAGCCGTTGGTCTCACGTCGATTGTGGCATGCGAAAGATTCCGGGAAGGTAGCTAAGATACCTTTCGGTGACCTGACGGTCTAGGGGTAAGGTGTCAGACTTCTGTGCTGGCGGCCGGGGTTCAATCCTCGGTCCCGGCACAGATTTATCTGATTTTCAAACCCTTCCTACACCTCTGACAAGACATCTTGTGAATGTGTGGAATGCCAGGCCGCCACCGTGGTTCGGATTCCACGTTAAACTGTAGGTCCTCCATTTCATCTCACAATCACTCTACCATTACTCATTAGCGTAAGTGCGTATAACCCGAACGGCTAGTAAGACGCGGTGCTAATAATAATAATAGTAATAATAATAATAATAATAATAATAATAATAATAATAATAATAATAATAATAAGATACCTTTCCACTAAAATGTGCAGGCAACTTCTCGCTTGTTTATATAAATTAAGAGTAAAAAGCAACGGGAAACCAACACATTTCACGACTTACGTGACACATGACCACTCTCCCAGATGGTGTGGGTGGGTGATACTAGCCATATGAAGGGCTGAGTGAGTGCACGCGCCGCTCCAGATGGATGGGGAAAACATAAAGCCAAATCTTCGGGTTGTATTCTTCTTCTTATTATTATTATGAAATATATCCATGAAGAAAATAGTTTATTTATCGAACACAATTCTTGATATTTTCTTCAAAAAGCAAAATCTTTTGTTCGATTTATAATATGTTACACCTAGGTCGAAAGTGGCAAGTTGGTACTACAACGGTATGACAAAGAGAGTACTAGAATCAGAAGACCACTAGCACTTTAGGGCCTGGGTTTACTAAATTGTGTGAACAGACGTGGCAGGGTCAGTTCGAAAGGTTTGACCAGTTCTCAGACAAGGTATTCATCAGGCACTCAGCTTTAAGAGAGACTCGCTGCGCTCCTTGAGCCAGGTTGAGTCCTTCAGTACTGGAGAGTGCTAGTTACAGTCCTCAGTGATAACAGTATTTCCATGGGGAACAACTCATCTTCAATTATTATTATTATTATTATTATTATTATTATTATTTCATTATTATTATTAGTAGTAGTAGTAGTAGTAGTAGTAGTAGTAGTAGTACCGCGTCTTACTACCCGTTCGGGTTATAAGCACTTACTCTAATGTGTAATGGTAGGGTGATTGTGAGATGAAATGGAGGACCTACAGTTTAACGTGGAATCCGAACCACGGTGGAGGCCTGGCATTCCACACATTCACAAGATGTCTTGTCAGAGGTGAAGGTAGGGTTTGGAAAATCAGATAAATCTGTGCCGGGACCGAGGATTGAACCCCGGCCGCCAGTACAGAAGTATGACACCTTATCCCTAGACCACCAGGTCACCCAACTCATCTTTAAATTGTTCGTTGCAAAGGGGCGGTGGTCCGAATACAATAGTTTAGGTACCAGCAATCCCCTCCCCCAGCTCAACCCCTGACCCTCTTTCAATGAACAAATCTTTAGAGACATGTAACTAATGGACAGTATTTGAATATTATTTATAAACAAGACAATTTGCAAACACTCGCTTGCACCAAGAAAATACCCTTGTATTTTAAATTTTCTTTCTAGTATGCAGACTGAGTAGGCTCGTTTGGAGGATGGGAGGAGGGGGGGTGGTGGTGTAGTTGGTTTATGATAGGGGGAATGGGGCTGCTACCTGTACCTAGCTTTGTAAAAGCTGGTTTATTGATATTAGAGGGCAAATTTTGTCAGTTATCTAATAAAAACATCCTAAAATATATGCATACAAACATACATACATATCTAATAAGGCTGTTCCCTTAGAGAGTAGGCAAGAAACTGTGCATATAGATCAATACACAACAACTCTGTACTTAATCCATCCTCACTAACTTACTCCACACTTCCATATCATTGCATACTCCCTTCGAATAAACAACATTCATACACAGTGTCATGTATACACTTTTATTCTTAAAACCATTAATGTTTTTCTTTTTCACACATTCGTTTACCACCTTTAGCTACATATCCCTACCCTATCTTTTTAATCCACATATTCTACCTTCACATATTTGATCATCCCTCGAGCCACACCCATCTTATCAACATGACCAAACTGACGTAAGACGCTTCTTTCACATTGACCTAATGGATTCCCTTAGAAATCGCACTCTTTCAGCACCCATGCATTACTGTTTCTGTCCATACGAGTTTTTCCACGTACATTACCTAGTTATCTCATTCCAACCGTATTAACCTGGCTCGTGTGTTTCTCCTGACAAACCCGCGCTTCACGCACATACAACAGTGTTGGCGTTAACACACTCTTATATACTGCCATATTTACCTCTTTTGATGCTCCGTCATTCTTTGCAATAGTCCACAAACATCCAACTACTCTCCGAGATGCATTCACCTGTCTGTCAATTTCATCATCTATCCCCCATTTTTACAGAACATTCTGCTCAGATACACTAAATCATTCACTTGTTCTAACAGTTATCCACTTATACTACTGCAGGTCACTTTCATTATCAATGGCATCATCTGCATATAACAGCACTCTCACACTCACATTGTCCATACACTTGTCCATGAATACATTCAGCAACCATGGAGACATAGCACAACTTTGTCGAGCAGTTCATTGTTTGTTTATAAAAATGTTTGCTTGAAAGCGATGTTGTCAGCATAGACTGCTCGTAGTGACCCTCGTGTTGAGGAACTAAAGTTCTCCAAATGTATGCAAATATTTTAAATTGGAGGCTGTGTATCTGTTGTATACCTTGTCTGTGACCTGGTTCCGTATTCACTAAGAAGGGCCGGTGCAGTTTGAGAAGGAATTTGCACTGTTGATTTACACCCACTCAAGAGCAGACACAGCTTGCAATCATATCACTTCAAAAAATAAAAAGGGTGTCATGTTATCGCTATCTCTCCGAATATTCTTTGTTAACTGTATTCCCAGTGGCAGGTCATATACATGAGCACATGCTCGTGTGAATACCCAATATTTGTATCACAATTATATGATATTTTAGTTTTAAATAATTAATAAGTCTATCCAAAGCTATGTGATAGTTCTTACCCTAAGCAACCGCGTTCTTCTATTGTGGCTGGTGTCTTTTTGGTGTGATGTTGGCAACAATGTCGTGTGCAAGCGCGGGAAATGAGGAGGTCTTGTAAGTAGTTTGGAAGCAAGGTGTGAGCGCTAGAATTGTTACAGTTGAAGCGCTAATGCGCATGACCGTGTATAGGTCCCACACCACTTCTTTGGTGCTGACTGACAGTGCACAGCTGATATCTGACAGCTCTGAAAAGTAACTAGACCAAATTATGTATCCCTCCGCCGAACCATATGATCTGCAAAAACATGTGTTTAGCAGCTGTCACTTCTGACAGTCAAATTTTAGGTCTCAACAAGAAACTTATATGACTTTTATTTTCTATATATTTATATATATATATATATATATATATATATATATATAAATTTATATATATATATATATATATATATATATATATATATATATGGCCTAATATTAATTATTAATTTTTTCAAGAGTATAATTTTTTTCTAAATAGAATTTAATCCCATATAAGTGTTTATTGTAATAAATAAATAAGTTTTATTTTTAAAAATCTAATTTTCTTATAAAAAATTATCCAGAAAATGATAAAAAATATCCAATTTTCTTATAAAAAATTATTTAGAAAATGATAAAAAAAATCCAATTTTTTTGGTTAGTATTAATATTATTAACATTATAAATGTGAAAAATCTGAATATCTATTACTACACATAGAAAAAAAACAATCAAATTTTTTTAAGAGTATTACAACATGTTGGTGACCTGGTGCTATAGGGTTAAGGTGTCAGACTTCTGTACTGGGAGTCCGGGGTTCATTCCTCGGTAGCAGCACAAATTTATTTGATTGCCAAACCCTTTCTTGACCTCTGACAAGATGTGTATTAATCAAAACTTGTGAATTGGTGGAATGCCAGGCCTCCACCGTGGTTCGGATCCCATGTTAAACTGTAGGTCCTCCATTTCATTTCACAATCACCCTTCCTTTAAACATTAGCGTAAGTGCGTAGAGCCCGAAAGGGTAGTAAGACGCCGTGCTAATAATAATAATAATAATAATAATAATGATGATGATGATGATGATAGATATCAGAAAACATTCTAAAGCAATTTAAAGTAAGGAGTGGTAATAAAGTTAAAACTTGGTATATGAATTAATTGACTTTTAATATTCAAAAGATTGATTTTATTTTGCTTTTAATGAGCTACAAAATGTCATATATAAAAATTTTCAATAAATTTATATTAACGTCAATAGAATAAAAATATGGGTTTACGACAAGTCTAAAATTCACATAAAACATATTAAAATTTAGTAACAAAACTTTGATACAACAAATTAGTGAAAAAAAACAAAGCTTAATGATCTACAGTGTTGTAATTATGCTATAAAAGTGAATTTGTGGGTTAGCATCTCCCAAAGAAGTGGTTAATAAAGTTAAGAAAATGTTCTTGTTACAACGTTTTTAAAGAATTTAATAATTATTATGTTATTTATAAAATCTAATCCTTATCTTGGTTCAGTCAAGTGTTTTCCAATGGGGTTCGCAAGAACTTCGTCTACATCATCATATTCGTCATCGTCCTCTTCATTGTCTTCAGCCAGGTTAATGATGATAGGTGGGTGGGTCTCACTTGCATCCATTTTCATCTCCCTGTCCCAATCTTCCTTGATAAGTCTCTCGCAATGGTCGAAATTCTTACTCCAACTGAAACATTAGAATGTACAGCCATAGTAAAGATTCTATACACAACCCACTCATACTTTCTTTTTTGCATGGATAACATTAGATATGTATAAGTCTGTAACTAAGCATCATATATGTTTCAAAAATGAGGTGGCCCAATGGCTAGATAATTTTAAGCATCATATATGTATTTATAGTGAGCTAGGTAGAATAATAAAAATTGCATTCTTTTATAAAATTATACCTCTCAGGGGTAACTTGAGCAAGGGCTTCCTCCCAGATTTTTCTAACGGTTAAGTAATTTTGTAGCGTACCCCTTGAATAAGGATTGGATTAGAAAGTAGCCTGTCAACAAGGGAGGGAGTGCCAAAAATTGTACAAATAAGGGATTTTTTTTAGATAAAACATTGCTCAATGAATAGTTTAACATTGTAATTCCACTAAAAAAAAAACAAGAAATCATTTTGTGGGCCTATATTGATAAGGTGACACAAAGTATTGTTTATTTAAAACTTTTATCTTTGTAACATCACTATTTCAAAATATATTATAGTTATAATTATTCACCCAAGTTGATGGCGAATCAAATAACAGCCTATTAAATAGATATTTATCAGGTTTGGAAATTGCAAATAACTATGACATTCTATCTAATCAAGATGCCTTAAAAAGAGCGAGACGAGCAAAAAACCCCCCTCTTTTTAATAATTGATGTGCCTACATTTTTTAATAATTTAAATAAATCTGAGAGAGTAGGAACATTCTGTTTATGGAGAAAAAAATATTTATAAGTGATAGTTTGTGTACAATATCCTTATAATTTTCACTACACAGAAAGCATGAACGAACTTCTACCAAGGGATGAGAGGAACTACAAGCCTTAAAACAAGTGACTTCATAGATATGTAGCTTGTAATTATGTAAATAAAACTTTTTTTTATCCTCACCATCTCACAGTGTCAACACTGAGTTTCAAGTAGCTTGCTGTTTTTTCTGCCACGTTGAATGAATCGAAGTCGTCCATCATCTCTTGTCTAATTACAGCTGCAACATTGATGATGTCCTCTTGTTTCTGATGTGTGCATGTGTCTCTCTTCTTCCTGGAACAGCTTTGCCCCTCCTCCATAGGTGTTTCCCTGGGTTTGGACAGACTCATGCTGGGGGGAAAAAAAGACAGATTAATAACTTAACCAAAGTTTTACACAACCTCAGGCTTGTACTCGCCTTTACAATATGCTATATTATATTGTTTTAATATGTAGGCCTATTTATAATGACTTTAAATAATTTAATAAACAAAAATCAATATCCTAGAAAATATTATGTTTAGGCCTATAAAATAAATGACAATGACAAATCAAAAGCTATCCTAATTGACAAACATCTAATTCAGATTCACTCCTCTTAAACAGTTGTAACAAAGTCTCTAATAAAATACAATAACTTATAACTTGAAGTCTTACCTGGTATTTATTTAATCAACAATGGAGAAAGACTCGCAAGTATTTTTATTTCACTTCACAGATTTTTTTGGAATATAAAAATTTTAAAACTTGATGTTTAGCCTAGAGGGCAACACAACACAATCTTGGGGTTAAAAGATTTATTTTATAGTGTTGATAGACTTAAATTTTCGAATATTTAGTTATTTAGTTTATTTTATTTTATCACACGCTTTAATGTTATATTAGATAAATAATTATTCAAAGATCATCAAAAAAGTTTATTTTCCGAGGATAACACGTTCACACACCGAAATAATATTCCAAAAGAAGACACAGATTACTAACTAGCCGAATTAACATTCAAAAAAGACACTGTACTATTCAAATTTGTAATAAAATTATTAACGGGTAGCATAGACACGCCTAAATACAAATCAATAGTACTCAAATATAAAATATTTTGTTCTTAAACTTGTTGATTCAGCACGTGGTTTTATTGAATTTAATTTAAACGATAATTCAATGTTATATTCTATTTTAAAATGGTTAGATTTTGGTTATGAGAATAACCGTTTTGTTAGTTGATTAATAATGAAGTTTTCTTTTGCTATTTAATTCAAATTAATTATTAAAAGCAAGAGAACGTTAAAAGTGGCCTTATTGGTGAAAACAAATATGGCCACTGAGTAAAATATGCTGGTTTATGACGTAGAAAAAAGAGAACCGTTGAGAGTTATGAGGCAGCAGTGTTAATTCACATGTTTACAAACAGCAAAATTTATACCGGTATTATTTCACAAACATTTTGAATGTTTTTTCCTATTTATTATCACAAACCATTTATTTACGTTAAAGATATGCGAAGGCACCTATAAAAATATTAATAACTGAATATAATACCATTAAATGTAAGATTTCAGGCTCTATTTAACCTGTTATTACCACAAGAGTTAAAAGAAAAACTAAAATGAAATCACTAGACTTTTTTTTCTTAATTTTGTTTATGGAAAGTAAAATTATACTGTAATCTTTGGAGAAGTATTGTTAATAGTGTTTGATAGTATTTTTAGTAATAATAATAGTAGTAATTAGTAAATAATTATTATTTCCAAATATGGTGACAAAAGTTAATTTTAGACAATGTTGGCGTTACTGATACCATCTGCTAGCGTCTGCTAGCTGTCATCGAAAACCATAGAAGTGTTAAGTCCACTGTAGCTCTTGTGGATATATAATATTAGCCTGGGAAATGTGCGCTCTGTTGCTGTGAACATTTTTGTGTTTTGACCGATTTCTCTATTATTATAACCCCCGAGAATCAAGCCATTCGATCTGATTCAAGCAAACTGGAATGTTTGTGACCCTCATTATTCCGGTCACTAGTCGAGGGTAGGTAACCAAAGAGTTTAGTTTAATCATTTTAAGTAGCTGTCTTTATTTTTATTGGTACTTCAGGAATGAGTAAAAAAATCTATAAAGCTATTTTGATTAAACCTTGTGTCGCCATATATAGTATAAAATGCATAGTAACTTATTGAAAATGTCAATATACATAACATAGGAGTTTTTTGTTTATGATATTTATTTAAAATTAATACGCTGCAATATAATATTATAAATAGTGAAAAATCAATTTATCAGGATAGTATAGTAATTAAAAGGCTAGGATCTAATAAGCTAAATTTAATTTTAAAAATTTGCAAAACAAAAAAAAGTGTTATCACAAATGCAGATTCTAAGTTAATATTTACTAAAAATATTTTTTCACATACCTAAAATAAATTAAAAAAACAACTTATCAATTACCGTTATGTTAGTCGTAAATCGACGAAAAGAATATGACCTCTTCTCTTAAAAGAGACTTTTAAGGCAACAGTAACCGAAACACTGTTTAGTTTTTCTGACATATTGGTTAAATCGGTTTACCCACTGAAGACCTAGGTTCAAATCCAAACAAATCCATAAGCGGTTAAAATTGAAACTTTCCCTTTCACAGTTATGAAATTAATGGTCGGAGCACTGAGTTTTGTGTCCATTCTAAGGTTAAGTTTGTCTATAAGTCCAATGCTGATATAGTAGGTATAGAAAGTACGCGTTAAATAATCATCATAAACACTTTCCCGCTGCATTAAAGTGTTAGTCTAGAGTCTAGGCCAAAATTCGTACCTTTCAAACGACCGATTACAGTTATAAAATCAAATGATAAATCCATTAGTCAGTCACTGGAAATCAAAACCATTAATTTGAACTTATTACGTAGGAGTTGTGGATACTTTTACTTTCAAAGACAACAAATAACTTAATAGCCTTCGCATCAATCATCTACCAAAACAAAAGTAAAGACAACAACCAGAAAATGTAACGTCTTTCTGGTTTCCTCTCCACTGCTGATCTTCGAATGACTTCTAACGTACACTCATTACGTTGTTGAATTGGCGGGAAAGAAAGTGCATCTCATAAAAGTAGAGACATGGTATAACAATATACTTGACGTTATTACTGCTGTTCTACATTGTTGCTGTGTAATGGTGGAAGTAAGGAAGAAAGCACAGGAAAGTGTTTTGGCTTTCTTTTGTTTGTGAAATAATGTGGGCGACGATGACGCTTGAGAGGTTACGTCTTGCGGGCTCGAGTTTTACGACGCCTGTCATTGACTTGGGTAGTAAATTTGATCCGACAAGAATTTTATAACTATGTTTCTTATATACTAGTTTATTCTTTTGAAGAAACTACTAAGTGAGTGTTTGTTATTTATTTTGAGGAGTTGGGTATTCAAAGTGCCCCAACTCCAAGATATAATACAAGATTATTATTTTGTCCCAGCGTCTTACCAACCGGCTGTACGCACACATATAACTACATATTAATAATTAAGTAAGTGTGTTAGCGATGATGTAGGTCGTATTTAAAACAAATATACCCACATTTGCGTGGAGGGAGAGTGGAAAAAAAACTCCCAACAAACTCTTACAAGGTTTGAACACCGATCTTCCAATCAACGACAATCCAGTCTAATGCGAGAGTAACTCACGAGGCTATACGACCACCGATGCGAGATTAAGAATTTGATACAAGGTTAAAGTTTAGCAATCCAAACAGGGTTTGTTTTAAACACATAACTCAAAAATTAATCCGCATCGGCGGTTGCATGGTCTAACGCATCACTCTTGTATTAGACTGGACTACCGTTGATGAGGATATTAGGGTTAAAATTCTGAATGGCTGTATTAAGGGTGGTTGTCCCTAAATAGTTTCCCAATATTTCACCACGCAAATACGTGTGCATTACCTCTAACATTTTGACTTCTTCATCTCTATCCCATTATTGTAACTAATGTTTGTGAATAACACACACGTGTACTATGACCGGTTATAAGTAAAAATAGGGTAGATAATTTTAAAAACATGTTTATTAATATTTATTATTATTTTTAGCACCGCTTCTTAGAACCTGTTCGGGTTATACGCCTATGTACTAATTATATTAATGGTTTAGTTACTAAGAAGGTTTAAATTAAAAGGAAGTGCATCTGCACTTGCATGGAAAGAGAGTGGAAAACAATTGATGAAAACCACCCTCAGTGAATCAGACCGGGATCGAACCCCGATCTCCCCGTCTTCGGCAGTCTAGTCCAACACTAGAATAACGCGTAGGACCACTCGGCCACGGAAGCGGGTGTTTATTAATGTTATGCCGTTTTAATGCAAAGCCAAGAGCCCCTATGATTTATAGATTATTGTTTTATTGTTCGTTGTTTAGAAAGTTGTGATAGCTAAGTCATTTGTAGACTTAGTAAGTGAAGTAATTAGCTTCGTGGATAGTGGTCAGAGCTTCTGGCTGCTGACCTAGAGATCCCGGCTGGTACCTTGGGTATTTTTGCCGAAAGATGAACTACCCCAACTGTCGCTAGGGTTTGGTTAATTAGGCTTATGTTAGATTTAAGTGTTTCCACTGAATATATATATAATTTAGAGGAAATATAAACCTATAATCACTCGGAGGTTAGGAAAATATTAAGGGAAATAACGGCTAAAGACACCTGAATGGAATTCGAAACCTGACCTTCCTATCATCAGCACTACGGTAAGTTATAAACTTGACAGCTAACTGTATGACCACTGGTGCCTGTAGAACCAGGCTTAAACAAACTAACTGTAACAGCATTTGATACAGCCATTGTTTAGATATAAAGGTTCCGTTTCTTTATAGCACATTTCATGATTAGTCATGTCACATCAACTTACTGGTGACTACAATCCTTTCTCTCTCTTCTTTGAGATATTACCGCCCCTGTTCTCAGGACACCCGCACTACTTCAATGTATGCTAGGTGGCATAATATAGTTTGCAAAATTGTAGGTCTAAGTTATTAGACATTTTATAATGATTGTTTTCGACTAATAAAAAGTTTATAAGCATAACATAGTTATATATTTACCCTGATTCTATTATACATACTCAAAATTAAATACAATTATATACAAACACTACGTGACTGTCCAAAATATTCCTTTAACATTAAGAAAACTCAATATTTTAGCAAATTACCACTATTATCCTTGGTATTTACATTTATATGAAAATAAATAGATTATATTTTTTACCTTTTTTTCCCTGGTTTGCTTCAATCGCTATCTTAACGATTTTTAAGTCCGATCTGATCCATGCTACTATTGATATATCCTATTTCTTACAATGTATTTTTTCTTATTTAAATTATTATTACTAACAGGCTAAGAACCTAAATACTACCTTATCCTAATTCCTTGTTAACCCTCCTACCTTATACTAAATTAACTAAATATTATTACAAAAAAGATGTTCATCGCCGGGATCTCTACTCTAAGCCCGATGGTGATCATGGGGATGCCAAACATCCGCCTTTTCCCATCTTGACCCAGGAGGCCCAACTGATTCAATCTCTTCTCTGGTGGCCAAGAGAAGAGATCAGCCGACTTGGGGTTCTCTCTTGTATACGGGTGTGGTCACTTTGTAAATTTGGTAATGGATAAAAATAGAAATTTATTTTTTAGAATAGTACAGCGAACTAACTATCTAGTCTTAAATAGTTCGAAAGTTCATGGCTGCCAGAACGTAGGCTCGCCATTATACCTTATACTGAGACACTTCCTACTAATCCCTAATCCAACATCCAACCTCCTTCAAATATATCTTCACATAGTCCTCTCATTGATGGCCTGGCCTATCGAGGGGTTTTGTATCTTCAGGTTTCCCAACTAAAATGTTGTGTGCAGGCTGTCATCTACCCCACCTTAGCTTGGGCGCTTTGATTATCCTTAAGGGGGGATGGAAGGGGACGCGAGAAAAGGCCAATAATATTGAGGTTTTATAGAAAAAAACATTTCTTTGTCCTAAATAAATGAAATATTGCTCCAGTAGCAACATTTAGCTTAATTTTCTTCACGTGGTGATGTCAACAGTTGTCTAATATCTGTTAAGGTGTCCTGGAATTTAATGACAACTTTTTCTGTTCATTTGAAAAGTTCTTCATCTAATACCGCTATGTTTATGACAGATACTAGACAACTGTTGATATCACTACGTGAATAAAATTAAACTAAACGTTGCTACTAGAGAAATTTTATTTATTTTGACCAAAAAAAAAAAATCACGGACATTTTCTCACATCCGCTACATCCCCACCTTAAAATGTTGCATACAAACTATGAAGTTATTAAGTAGGAACATTTCTCCATTATACTATTTGTCCATCCCTCATAGGCCAAAATATATTCAGCATAAACTTGCTCAACTTCTGCGAGTAGGATCTCGATCTCGTTCGGTGGTCCGATTGGTATAATAAGGCGTCATTAACACAATATACTAGACTAGCGATGACTGGGAGATCGGGGTTCAATTCCCAGTTGGTGAAGATAGTACTCCCTAAATGATTTTATAATCTCTCTCCATACAACGGGGGCACATATCCTCTAAATTCAACCTTCGTCACCCCTAACAAATTGGCGTGATTATTATATATGTAAACGACTAGTAATACGTGGTGCTAAATAAAATAGATATGGGCCTAGTTACTAAATATTACTACTATCGTATTGTTTTATTTTTAAATAATTTGCTATTTTCAAAATGCTTATGTATACATATTGAATGTATATGCATTGTATAATATATTACATTTGAATGGGCCTGGTATAGTTGTGTGTTTTAATTTTTCTTTTCTCTCTCCTTTATTTATTTCTGCTTTCCTCATTTATTTTACTTTAATATGTCCATAAATCTGCAGTGAGGAGCTATGTGATCAATATTATACTATTGTTATTATTATTTCTATACATATTATAGATAAGTTTTTAATCATGATGATATTAATAGCGCAAAATAATATATATGAACATGTTATCAAGGGGCTAAGTGTAAGGGAAAATGTACTGGCCTTAACTTTTTCCAAAAACCACGATATTTATTATCTCAGCCCTTTGTCCTCAAAAACTCTAAATTTATGCTATTAATACACACACGTATTCTCATATTAATATTTTGAGACATAAGCCAACCAACAGTTTATAAACTAATTAATAGCAAGCATTAATTTGACGAATTCTGTTTTTTACCTATTGAATCTCATTCCTATTTGTTATCACAGTTCCCAAGAATATAAATTGATCTATCAACATCTTCAAAAGAGACGTCACCGATCTATATTAGTTCATATTTTGGAATACGGTATTTTGACATACATTAATTACTTGGTTTTATCCATATAGATGTACTCTTAGAGTTATTTCTATGCTGTTCTCAAACAAAAGTTATTTCTTTTTAATTATCGCTTCATTGTCAGCCAGAGAATTTACATATGTCAACAATTGAGTCACGTCATTTATTGTCAAGCCGTCAATGCTCTCTTTCAAGTATCTAACTGCATATTCAAGTGCAAAGTTAAATTGTAAGCAGAAGATCATGAATCTTCTTGTTTTAGAGAATTGTGGAATAATATGTATTATACGTCAGGGATCGGCAGCATTTTTGGGCCTCATCACCTTGATAACATCCTTGGTCCCACCATCACCCATCGCTTCTACACTATACTTTTTTTTTGTCAGTATTTTCTCAACTACTTTTGTTCTCATCATTCAATAGGGGAAAAAAATACAATAAATAAAATGTACAACATTTACATATTAAACCATTTTTAATTATATTATATAAAATTAGCGATTATAGTCATTCAAGAATATTTTGATCAATCACATATTATTTAAAATGACCGTACTTTATATATTTGCGAGTTTAGAGGACACAAAGAAAAAAAGTTTTATCACGCCATCGACTGAAAATTGCCACGAGATCGAGGGGTCGATCTCAATCGATTAGTTGCGGATATTTTCTTTACGTCATAGTCTTGACAATAGATTTTATTTTCGATTCAGAAGAAAAATTATATCTGGACACGCTAATTTAACGCAGGAGCACGAGGTCCCGATTAATGGGAGATCGATTCCCATTTATATATATATTATTTTTTTTAAATTACTATTAGGATACTATTTATACACGAGAAAATTCTATAGCCAATAATTATAAAATTATCCACATGATCTAAGGTGCTACTCCCACAATATATTATACTTATAATGACGGGTAGATCGTGGTTCGATCTTGGCCGGGTGTACTGAGGGTGGTTCTTCCGAAATGATTTCCCTCTCTCTCTCCACGCAAGTGCGGATACACTTCCTATAAATTCAACGTTACTCATCCCTAACCCATCAGCGTAGTTAGTACATAAGAGTCTAAAATGAATGGGTAGTAAGACGCGTTGCTAAAAAATGTAACTATAATAACATAATTATTAATAAGTTATATTTATTTCAAATACCCTGCCTGACATATATTAAATTGGTATTACTTCATAGCTTTGAAGTAGCTTAAAATAACTTTTTAATTTCGTTTATGAGGTGATTCATGACAGTGGCCGTATGGAAAAGGGAGTTAAACTCACACAAATTAAAATTGTCGTGGAAGTGGTGGTCTAGACTCTATAGAGTTATAATCACAGCCGGGTGCGTTAAGGGTGATTTTCCAATTTGATTAATCACTATAGCTTTTCTTTCCTCCCTCCTCGCTAATGTGGGGACAATTCCTCTAATATATCCTCTTCATAAATACCTATTAAATTAAGTTCATAACAATTCTTGTATTAAATTGTAATTATTAAAATATTATATTTCAGAGAGTATATGAATGTGTGAACATTTACTCTAGACTTATGGGAAGTATATCACCATTTAAAATAGATAAGGAAACTGATAACAATAATTTGCATTTGACGGTACTATTACCAGCGAGGATTTAATTAGTATTCTTACTTAAGTGATTAACATTTATTATTTTTAGCATCATGCCTAACTAACTACCCGTTCGGATTATACGCCAAGTGATTAATTTATTATATAAATTGAAAGGTGTTAGCCTAGTAGTGATTGGTTCAAACCAAAGGCTGAGGTTATACTGTACGATGAAACAGTATAACACTTTCTTTCTTTCTTTGTACTTTCTCCTTTCGATAGTTGACAGTGGTGCGAGAGCTAAAATTACTTTCTCTTCAGACCGTCCAGTGTCTGCGATCTAGCGGTGAGTGCTTTAACTACCCAGACCACAAAGTACAGCAATAGGTGTTAGATAAATGGCAGGTCAAGTTCTGGGTTTTGACGTAAACTTAAGACTTGTCTACATGTTCCGTAAGCTCCGTATCCTTAACGTTCGGAAGTACGTTTGATTTCGAACACTCTGTATTCTTTATCGTGTGGAATTGTGTCAGCCAATGGGAAAAACTACGCCTAAGACCTCGTCCGATCAAGTTCATTGAAATAAATCAAATTTCAGCGAATTATAAAAACACATTGCTCATTTTCATGGTTAGTATTTTATTTTTTAGTGATTTCAGCTAAAATAATTATATACTTGATATATTAAAGCAGTCTAGGAATTTATATTAAAGGTATATAAATGAAAAAAGTTTAGAAAATGGCACTCATTTCCTTTACTATCATTGATTTGTTTTAACTTGCATATTAATATTAATTTATTTGTCTACCTGCGATTGGATATCCGTTATTCTGGGTCTCCGTCACAGCAGTCCTTATGAAAGATAGGTAAAGTTGATCCAACTTGTACAGTACTACGGAATACGGAATTAACGGATCGGAACTCAGTGGACAAAGTAACCCTTTACTTTGAAGTCATTCTACTCTAACAGACTACGTCCAAAGCCGTAGCCAGGGGGGGCGGGAGTTTGGGGTTCACCTCCCCCCCCCCCCACGAAATTTTATGAACAAAATATGTATGGATTTATTTATAGTTCAAACCATTTCAAAATCAAGATACAAATACAAATTAGGGGCTGTGTTACCATAAAAAGCACTTCAGAGAGCTTCTAGAGGCGTTAAATATTTAGAAATTTTCCTAGCCCTCGGCATTTTGGGGGTTATTTTATCGTAAAAAAACAACACTTCAGAAGAGCTTCAAAAAGTGTTGAATATTTAGAAATTTTCCAAGCCTTCGGTAGTTAAGGGGTTATTTTACCATGAAAAAAACCCACTTCAGAGAGCTTCTAGAACTGTTTATCATGTAGATTTTTTTCTAGCTTCCAGTAATTGGGGAATGTGCCCACCAACCCCCTGAAATTATTGGCTGGCTACGTCCTTGACTACGTCCCTTAAGTAGATGGAGTATTTAGACATAACTTTAAACGCTTTTTTTTTAATAATCACCAGGTGTTTGTTAATCCTTTGCAAAGAATGTTTATAAATAATATTATTTCTTATTCTTGAGTCAACTAACCGAAGGCTGGTTTAATGTTATTTTTGTATATCGGGTGCTAGACGTGCTCTCAACTTTTTGTGCTGCCTGCACCATCTGGTGGAAATTTCATGTACTAGGGGAGTCTAGAAAATGTGATAGTTACCTGTTGCCTTCCACACTGAATTTATATGAACAAGCGTGAAAGGGTCTACTAATTTTGCCGAGAAAAGTATTTTCACATTCCCTCCAGAGTGCTTTTAAATAACACAATTGTCACGGGACCTTACTTCCTTTCCGACGGAAATTGTGCTACGGATTTTCATCGCTCAAGAAAAATCCGTTGACCTCAGCTTAGTTTGAACCCAAGAACATCAGGTCCTGAGGCAAACACTTTACCTCAGTTCCATTTAGGTCGACTTGATAATACTGGTTAAAATTAAAAAGTAACAACATGTTAACCAACATTGTTCATTTTATAAAAAAAATTATTTTAATGTAAAGTGGTAAGCAATTTACATTTTTCTCAGAACCGTTAGTACTTCTCCAATAAAACGTCATCGAAAATGAGAAAAACAAATTTTGATTATTATTTTAAAAGTTATACAGCTTTAAATTGGAGGTGCTCAATTCTAGAGTAATATGTTGGTACATCGACATTCCATTTTGGTGTGACCATATTTTTAATTAACAGACATCTTCTAAATTAACGCTAGATTTCTTGCTCCAGTAAGTGGTCCCATTAATTTTTTTTTTACCACTACCAGCTGTTTACAAAATATTTAACAATTATTACAGGTATAGCAGTATTACACCTAAAAGAGAGTTTTATTTATGCGTTTGTTTACTGTTTCCCACTGACATTCAGGTTGGACTGCAGCCAGGTGACAAGTCCAGTGTTCATGTTCAGGTTTGGTCTCTAGTTCTTCTTCATTTATTATGGGCATTTAGCTTGCACTTTCTTAATCAACTTGTTATATCAACACATGACTCGAAAACAAACATAGCTATAGAACGCACACAACATACAGTTCCTTAGTCAGTGAAAAGTTAGAAGTTTATATTCATGAGATGATCAATTTTCATATCATGCCGGGAATCGAAACCAATTTAGTGATAACCTTGGTCTGTGGGTAGTGACGTAGAACAGACCCCTACAGGCCTGCCTGCTCGTGCATTTCTCCATAGTTAATTTTAGAAAAAATGGGGACATATAATAATTGATGAACAGCAATGTTTTTTTTTATGAACTACATACAAAATCTAACAGTAGCTAACTATTTTGTAACAACAATGGCAGCGTGTAATGTTACTGATTTGACCCTAAAGAATATGTGAGAGCATTGACAATAATATCGTCCTAATTTTATAAACGTATCTTATTTAATTTAAATTATAATCTATTACGTGGTGCTTAAGGCACTTATTCTAAGAAGGCACAAGCCATTGTAAGTGACGTCAGAGTGTACCAGTCAAGTCAGGTTGAAAATATAAGATTTTTAAATAATAACTTCCTCTTCTGGAAAGTTCGAATAGAGATTTTAAAAAGTAACTTGAGTCAGTATCCGGTTCTCGGACCTTCTAGTGACACCGAGATGTTTTTGTCTTGCATTTTAATTTTTTATAACACGACCTTCTCGAAGCTTCCATGAGCAATGGATAAATACAAAGAATGGTGCAATGTAAGGACACTAGTCACTGGGAGTCCAGTCCTTGAAGTATTAAGGACTGCAGCTCCTGTCCGCGATCCCTACGATCGTACTATAGGTCGCTTAAATAGTTCATCGACGACATGATCTATTTTTTCTTCAAATAAACCGAGATTTAGAAATAAAAACATGTCAACATAAAAAGTGTGTATTAATTGATACAATATTCTAATCATCAGTAAACTCTTTAATTGGCGCTCGATCGCGGGAATATAAATACCAATTATCTCACAACATCAAAAAACCGTACCGCTTTAATTAGTGCTCGACCACGGGCAATTATCAGCTAATTAAACGGTAATATTTCATCAATTGTGACCCAAGACAGGGATCCGTAAGTCCAAAACTTCATAAATGGCGCCCATCGCGGTGCGAGAAAAGCAATAACTCCATAATTGGCGCCCATCACGGAGGTAGAAAAGCAATAACGTTATAAGCGTAGAAATTGTTCACTTTGATAATATGCGTGTGTGTGTTGGATAGTCGGTGTTCGTACAATCTTCTTTTCAAAGCCACAGATTGATCCAATAATAATATTAGCCTTTTCTGTCGTCATCTTCCTTTACCTTCTTATCGTCAGTTGTTTCCCAGAAGTAATTTACAGGTTGACTAAAGAGGTATAAAAACTATATAGTGGTTTGGAATGAAGTTAAAGTATGAAGTTTAAAGTACTTAATTAGTTAAAAAAAAATTGAAAAAGTTGTCTTCTATTAAACATTGTTTTAGTGTATGTCTAAAACAATTTTTTTTTAGCAAAGACTAGGCTTACTTTTTTATATTTTTTATGCTAGTGAATAGTTTAAAAAATTTTAAACCCAAGTCAACCGTTACTTCTAAAAAATCCTTCTAAATAGCTAATAGAGTTATATATAGTTCGAACATTTTCTTGCCTCCAGTGGTTGGGTAGAGAACCCCCTGATACCCCGAGTTTTATATGCAGGGGTTGGGTGAATCACAACTCTCCACCCTTGTCTGTGGGGATAGTTTTAACTTAGAATTATCTGTAAGTTATCAGTGCTCGTTTAGTCCATCCCAACGATTTTTCACTCTTTTCAAATCACGTAACATTGAACAAGGTGACAAAATAATTGTAAAGATACACCATCGGTTTATAAGGAGAAATTTTATAATAAAAAAAAGAGATTGCATCCAAAACGCATTAGCTGAAATTCTAATAATTGCGTTATTTTTAAAAATTATGTTGTTCATGAATTTTAAAAGATATATTTTTAATTATTTTGTGTGTGTATGTGTGTGTCAGGTTCTTTTAGACCTTCCCCCAAACTCCTGCGGCCCACCTGTTCTAAAACGCTGGTCTATTCCATAGTGGCTCAACATTTAATGACTCTCTGAACAATAGTGCAAAAAGCATTTAGGGCCGCAGGTAAAATAAAAGTAATAATAATGGTAATGAATAGTAATAGTTAACACTTTTAACTTTTTTTAATCCTTAGAACCAGTACAGACGTATACTCGAGAGGTATGGCCTCTAACCAGTTTGAAGTTTACTTGAGAAATATATGTTGTCACTTGTCTGTAGAAGGGCAATTGTTCCGTATGGCTAAAAAATATTAAATACATAAACACATCATAGTAATTATCATAACATAATATCGTTTATTATAAGATTCATTTTTTTTTATTATAAAATACACAAATATTACAAAAATAAATAGTTTAATAAAACTTAAAAATTATTTACAAATGCTTTGGATCAGCATTCCTATTTACAAAATACAATCACAGTAACACTTAAAAATAAATTATAAATTACATCAAAAATCATTTAAATAGTTTGCATTGATTCTGTCTTACGTCTAAAAAAAATATTTAAATAGCTGAGAATGTCTTCAACAAATTAACAAAGTGTTTACTATAAAATATATTTTCATTTTGCTAAGACGTGGATTGAATCTTTAACATCAATAATTTATAGACATTCATGTAATGGGATAGGTAAAATAAGCTAAACCGTTATAAAATGCTCAGATTTAATGTTGGCAATGTTTGATATCTTTTAACTATCGAAGTTGTTTAATAATATCAATAGGATGTTTAGCCGTGGCATGTTTATGTATTTTTATTTATTTCCGATAATGTATAAATAAATAGATAATCTACTTCATAACAATCACACAAAAATTTTAGAGTTTGCTAATTGAATATAATTCCCTACCTAAATCACAAAAATTTTCATTGGTCAAAGTTTCTAGAGATCTGTATGGAAATCTACTCAATTGTAGCTCTAAATTCTTTTAACGCCACTTTGTTAAACGATAAGAAATAGTATCCAACTCGATTAAATAAACTGCAATCCACTCATGGTATTGCGAGCCCAAAGATGGCACATTATGTTATCAGTCTTTAACATGTAATGCATGTAAACATGTGTAATATTATCCAGAACAAGTTTAGAAATTAATCGTAAGGTATTATCACAGGTTTTATATGAACAAAATACGTTCTATTTACTACATAACAATCACTCGAACATTTGGTAATTTTCTAACCTCTCAAATGAGTATCCCGTAACTGTTTTATATTACTATTATATTTACATCTAACGTTAATTTACGCCTATGTTTTATTAAAGACAGTAGGTAAGCTTGCGAAAATATGGAATAAATACTGTGAGCTATATTGTAAAAACTAGGGGCAAAGGAATTATTTAGGTCTGGGGATAAACGAGAGAATTTGTTGCGCTCTAAGACATAAAGTCGACCTCCTTTTTTTATTTTCAACTACACTGCCGACAGTGGTGCACCTAACATAGGTGCAAGACAATTTTATCAAAACAGTTTTGATAAAACTAAAGGATAAATGGGCCTCCTTAAGCAGACATCTTCGTACTCAAATAGGGCACCTTTGGTAGCCATATAGATTTATAGGGATGTGAAATCCCCCAACGCAACATACACCTCTTGTCGACCCGTTCCTGGGCCCCCAGTAACATCTCCATTACATTTGTTTTGTTTGAATGTAGGTTTGTGAATTTATATATTTGGTCACGTTTCGATGCCTCCAATTCTTGGTTCAATCCTTCTTGGAACACTCTACTATTTCCTTGGTGCAATGGACCATCTTCTTGGAGATACCGGATATGACAGGCTTACCCTCTGGAGGACACACGGTCAAACTGGAAGAATACAATCAGCATTGGTTATTGGTCATTGGCAGCTTTTCTCTCGTGGTTAATAATCTAGTTAAGTTAGACCAGGTATGTCCAACTGGTCGCCCGCGTTCACTGTAAATGTGGCCCTCACAGTATCCAGAAGGAAAATTAAAGGAAAACCCTCGATGAAAGATGGTAAATAGCTAATGATCCCAATAAACATATTTTTTGTTAAAAGGGCCATGACTGCATTTCATTAAGCATTTATTTGAATAGTAAAAATATGTATAAATATATATTTATAATACTAAGTTGTTTTGTAAAAATGTGTGTGAATATTTCATAATAAACTTTAAGAATATTAAACAAAAATTTGCAGTAAATTTGAAAGATTTTACTTATTAAAAATACAAATTATATATAAGTATTGAAAATAATTATGTCTTGGCTTATATTAAGTTGATGGGATTACTAGATATAATCTTCGGCCCGCGGTCCAACGATTACTAAATATAATCTTCGGCCCACGGTCCAACCTGATAGTAATATTTGGCCACTGTGATGAAAAACTTTGTACCTCTATACTCTAGACTCTCGAACACTGAAGCATCAAACGCCGGTAGGACTATCACCTTTCCCGGAATATTATTATTATTATTATTATTATTATTATTATTATTAGCACCGCGTCTTACTACCCGTTCGGGTTATACGCACTTACGCTAATGTGTAATGGTAGGGTGATTGTGAGATGAAATGGAGGACCTACAGTTTAACGTGGAATCCGAACCACGGTGGAGGCCTGGCATTCTCCACATTCACAAGATGTCTTGTCAGAGGTGAAGGAAGGGTTTGGTAATCAGATAAATTTATGCCGGGACTGAGGATTGGACCCCGGACCCCAGCACATAAGTCTGACACCTTACTCCTAGACCACCAGGTCACCATCCCCAGAATAAAGTAAAGAACTTTCTCAATGGTGGTGGTGAAGGATGTCTGTGACATTGTATCCCATCCAGAAGTTATTGTGAGCTTGTATTTAAGGTCATTAGTAGAGGAAGAAGACTGGGGCCTAGAGTAAATAATATAATCAACTTAGTCTGTCAAGTATATTTGACAGATTACTCCTTAATTAAACTACAGTATATGTACAGTACTTAGTAGAAACATTAAAATGTATTTATGTGCACACCGTCACTCTTCTGATAAACTGTATCGACTAGGAGTTTGGGGCTAGAACTCGAGCTTGATGTACCATTTTTTTTTTCCTAAATTGTTTTCCAGTTTTCCTCAACACACATGTGGATACTTTTTTAACTATGTATTCCTTCCTCATTCCTGTCCTATTAAAGTAAATATTTAGTTGACTCGGATTGACAATAACACGCGGTGCACACACAAAATACTAAAGCCTGATTTATATAGTAAGTCCACTTTCAGCCATCAACGTTGATTGAAAGTCATTAAAATTTGATATAACAGAAACATGTATTAATTGATTTATTAACTAAAATGTATCTAAAATTTATGAAAAACTTCCATTAAAACTTTCTTATGGAGTAATGTATAATTTGGGCGTGGTCGAGTTCCTCCACTGGGGGTTGAGGGAGTGGGCGTAGGGGTGGGGGTGTGGGGTGGGACAGCTATAGGTCATGTCATGATTTCACGTGTGAAGTGGGCAGATAAGTTTCTTCCTACTAGAATCCTACTCTAGCCTGGCGCGTCAAGGTGTTACACCCACCTGTCACCAATCTCAAGAGACTCCACGTTGACCCAAGCTAGGTAGATCCTGGGTGAGGTGATGATCCTCCAGGACAGGATGTTGATGAAGGACATGTTGTACTCCCACTCCATCGTTACGTTCTTGATGACACCCACGTTCGCGCCAGCCACCGTCATCCAGTGCATGGAGCCCGGACCGAAGTACTGTTGCCTGGGAATATAAGAGGACAACGTGTTAGTTACACTTAATGAACACACAGATCGTAGCAAGATTCACGGTTGAATTGGTCTGTGTTGTCACTCTCACAATGGACTGTGTCGAGGAGCAAACATGAATTAATAGATAGGCCTCCTGTTAGTAGGAGCTCCCACTAATTTGACGTGACACATGATCTGGCAGTAACATACCAGAAATATGCCAGTGAAATGTAATTGACGATACTCACTTGTGACTTAAAGCGCATCGGAATTCATTCAGTCATAATGTTCGCTTCTGATCATGAAGATGATTTAGCCTTATTGAATTGAGTCAATATTATAAGATACAATATTTATTATGACGGTAAACGACGCTTTTGGATTCATTTTTTTTTTAGTGCGCAAATGTAAAAAAAGAAAGTTGTGTTTTCAATGTTTGTAAAGAGTTAAATAAGTATCCAGGAACATTTCAGTTGTTTTACAGAATGCGCAAAGGAAAATTTCATTTATTAAAAAGAAAAATTTGTTATAAAACGAGATACAAACTTTAGAACGTTGTGTCACCTAAAGAACATCTTTAAATATCTCGAAACAAATATTCGACGAATTATATGAGATAACTGGTCTGTAACATGTAATAAAATGTGTAGCATACAGGAATTGTCTGACACTGACGTGGCGTGTGGCGAGTCACCACTATGTCACGTCACTTCAGTGGGCACTTATTCATATGTTTACATTGGTTTAACCTGAAGATGCATGTTATATACCAGATAATGCGTCAGATCACATGTCATGACGTTGTAGAGGGTTCTGTGCCCTTTAAACATCCCCATTTTCCATGACTATATTTAACTATTAGTATTTATCTTATAGAATATTATTTTAAATTAAAGGATCTATATTTAAAATTCCTGCAACTGTTCAATGATAGTTTATTTAGTACCTCAGGTAATTGCAGATATATTGACCAAATTAGAGTCTCAGCTTATTTAAAGTGATAAGTGCAGTTATTTTAATGGGTAAATGAGAAGCAATATTTTTTTGTAAAGTTCATTGGCTGTCACAAATTTGAACCGAAATTGACATTTTTCCTTTTTATCCTCAAGTAACTAACTACTTTAGAAATCTATGCTCTTTCCAAAAAATATATCGGGGGAACCTCATCAAAGCACTAGATACACAGCAGTAAAATGGTCTTGGCTTTCTCGTAATCCAAGTTACAGACCAATGGCATTGAAAAAAAAATCTTTTTCAGTTTCAGAGGGCCATGAAATCTCGAAATTGATAAAAGTTTTGAATGTGATTATTTTGACAATAGAAAAATTTGTTTCTTCTCCGAGGATTGCGAGAAAGTAAAGATATATTTATATTTTCCCGGCAGAATTCTGCTCTAGTATTGTCACCTCTTAATTAACGGCATACTCTCAGTGGTCCCTTGATCTCCGTGGAGGATTATCCTGGGGATACCGACTTCTCCGTTGTGGTTCAGACTTTCCTCTGAGCACGACACCTGGAACTGCACTCGGTAATGGTGCTCTGAAACAACCGACATTATGATGCAAAATGTTGTCATATATAGACTTGAAATTTGGAGGTATTAAACAAAGATACATATAATTGAATATATAGGCCCTACAGCACATTTCATTTACCCTGAACGGAAGCTTACCTTGTTTGTTACACTGTGGTGCAGCAATAGTCTAATTTCCATTGAACAACGTCATATTACAGCCGAAACTACTGATTATATCCGAACACGACTTACAAACTACCTTAACTCCAAGACAGACGTAAAGTTTAGCCTTCAGTAGTTAAGTCTTCACTGTGAAAGGGGAAACCCCCATTTCACCTATGATAAATGTTTTGCCATGGCAGGAATCAAACCCGGAACCCTTAGATCAGTAGACAAAAGGCTATATAGATATTATCAATAACTTTAAAATAACATTAGTAAGATAGTACATTTTAATCAAAGCAGATGTAAATTGGAGAGTAATATAATAGATCAATAGTGAAGCCAATTGAAGCCATCACTGTAAACGAAGTTCAATTAGCATAGTTTTGCTCTAAACAATTATTTTTCAAAGCACGCACACTTACTGGCGCTCACATATTTGTTCTTCCATCTCTATAGTGAGATGACAATATAGACCTTTATTTTTAATGTATAATAAGAACACAGAAGCAATAAATAATCAATTCGCTGACAAGGAGATCAAGGTTCGAATCTCACTTGGGTGTACTAAGGTTTGTTTCCCAAAAGTTGTTCCACTCTCCCTCCACGTAAAATGTGAGTATTTTCCTCTAAATATAACCTTCTTAATCCTTATCTATCCTTAAAACCATTAGTGTAATTAGTACATAAGTGTATAACCCGTGTAGGTGCTAAAACAAATAGAAAAAAAAAATACATCGCCAGGACGCCTCAGAACCAAACGTCAGATACTCACTCCAAAAGGGTTTCTCAGCGCCGGTCATGAGGAACAGCTGGATGTGCTTCCTCATGGGCTGGGCATGGATTGTCCTTCCTTCGAAGGAGACCTTGAGATAGGCGTCAGCGTGGAAACCCATCTTGGTACAGAGTGGCGGCTGGTCCCTGACCGCGGGCACCTCCACGGACCTCCTCTTGATGCCATAGCCGCCTCCAGTGAGGGTCTGCACGTCGTTGGAACAGCTGAAACAGGTCCCGTTCTGGAACGCCTTCCAGCTGGGACATTCGGCGGCCATGAAGGCCGTGCTTGAGTTCGCATTGATCGAGTGGATGAAGTATTCGTAACTCCTCAGGTGGTTGCAGCTCAAGAACCGTCTCAGACCTGAAAACAATCGGAAGACATACTTTTGGTGTTTTTTTTGTTGTTTTTTTGCCATGCCTTAAAAGCCACCCAAGTATATTTTTAATTGCGCTAATAGGGTAAGTATGAGAAAGATAAAATGTAAATTATTTTTCTAAATAATTAGTCTTACTACCCTTTAGGGTTATCTATAGTAATATTATAAAGAGGAAAGATTTGATTTTTGTTTTTTTGTTTTTTTTGTTTGTAATGGATAAACTCAAAAACTACTGGACCTATTTTAAAAATTCTTTCACCAATATAAAGCTACATTATCAGCGAGTAACATAGGCTATATTTTACGTTGAAAATTTAATTTAGTCCTCATAAAAATGTCGATAGTATATTATATAGTCGTCGGAAAAAAAAGCTGTTGAAGGGAAAGTGGTGTTGGTGAAGGGGTGGGGAGTAGGGGCGAGGAAAGAGTAACGAGATGAAAATATGGAGGGAGGTTAAAAAGAGGGAGGGGCTATACAGTGATTGTAGGACTGTATTTTTAAAAAAATAAGTAAAAAAAAGTTTTGTTTTTATATTAACATGATGGATAATTTGAAGCTTTGTTTTACAGGATTCTTTACAATATTTTTTTTACGGGTAAAGGGCTAGTACGTTTATATTTCTTATTTAGCACCATGTCTTACTACCCGTTCGGGTTATACGCTCCTTATGTATTAAATACTTTGATGTGTTAGGGATGAGGAAATGTTAACTTCGAAGAATTGTTCCCGCATTCACGTAGAGGAAGTGTGAAAAAACATTTAGGGAAAACATTACTCAATACACCCGATCGGGACACGAACTTTACTTAGAGAGCGACACCTTAGATCATTTAGCCACCGAAGCGGATTTCAAACTAAATAGTATTGCCATATAGTCCATGTGCTCATAAATATGGTTCTATCTGCGGCAATTTGAACACGGTTGTCTGTCGTCATTTGGTGGGGAGGGGTGGAGGGTGGGGAGTCTAGTAAATACAGTACTTCTTTGTTACAAACTTAATATGTCATCCTTTGATGTCTAACAATTATGTTTTACTAAAATTTGTAACTTTCTAAACCTTGGTACGTGTAATCTATGAGAAAAGGTCACCCCGTGACGCAAAGCGTTCCTCAGGATCAATCCTCACCTCCGAAAAGACTTCCACTCTCCATGGAGATGTAATCCTTCATCCCTTCATCACATCCTGGTTGCTCCACTCCACCATTAGGATAGAAGTCGACGTGACCGATTGGGTCTCGCATCCCCAAGCCTGAAGAACAGAACATATAATTTAGTGGGGCATCCAAAAAATCTATATCAGGGGAGTGGCGAGTTTTAAGGGAGGATTGCATATAGTGTGTGAAGACTTGTGATTCATATGTGTTACAAACTGAGACGTGATGACTGTCTACAGGATCTGTTCTGATAGCTGAATAAAATTCAACTAAGGGGAAAATTACCACTTAGACACGGGAACCGAACCCTGAGACCTTTGGGTTGCCTTGCCAATGCTCTAACACTAATTACACTAATTAAGGATACTCCTCTACACGAGATAATACCAAGATAGCCCAGTAGTAGAACAATGGCACTCAAAGCCAAAGGCCCCAGGTTTGATTCCCGTTTACAAGTTATCATTATTCACTTAATTTAATATTATATGTGTGCTGTACCTCTTAATAATTTTGTGAATATTTGGGACCATTTAATATAATATAATATATATATATATATATATGGTGGTATACCTTGTGTAAATAAATTCGTAGATTGGTCTTAAATACTTGCCTATACATTTGACAAAGCTTCAATGTTCTATAATCTAGATCAGAGTTTTTCAACCGTTGTCCCGCAATATATTGCTGTGCTGTGAAAGACCATAATTATGTCATGAGAGTTTGGGAGAAAATAAAAAAGAAGCTATAGAAAATTTAAGAGTAAGAATAAATCCTTTTTAAATCTATGATCAACATTATTTTTAAAAATAGCACAATTATTAGATTAGTTATAGTTATTTAACCTTAAACACAATCTTAAAACGCGTTTTTGGAATCCTACATCCTAGCTAATTTAGTATTGTGTTTGTCTACAGAGTTCAGGGTCCCGGATTCGATTCCTGGCATATTCGAAAAATGTGTCATGGGTGAAATGTGGATTTCCCCTTTCAAATTGATATAATAACGATTGGGGGCTGGATGCTGTGTCTGTTCTAGATTTAATTTAGTCATGTACTGATATAATCAATCAATTCAGAAAGTGCACGTTAAGTACCTCAAATAAATGAAAAACTATTAAAATTGGGTTTTAAATAATAAAATCTCTCCTTGAAAAAATTATGCTTTGCATTGATAATTTTAGCACCTTGATCAGTGTTCCGTGAGTTGAAAAAAGTTGAATATAATAATATTTAGCGCCGCGTCTTACTACCCATTCGGGTTATACGCTTTAAGTACTAACTACGCTAATTGATTAGGAATTGGGAAGGTTGAATTAGAGGTAGTGAACCCGCATTTGCGTGGGGGGAGAGTGGAAAACCATTTAGGAAAAACCACCACCAGTTCACCCGAGTGAGATTCGAACCTCGATCTCTCCGTCCTCAGCAGTCGAGCTCAACATGACTAGCGCGTTAGCCAACGACGCCACCGAGGCGGGTAAAGTTGACGATGGCTGATCTAGATTATATACGTGATAAGATGTTTTTTGTGCTTTTGTTAAACAATTTTTTATCTTGGAGGAGAAGGGAAAAGGGCCCATATAACCCTCCTCTAATTACGCCTGTTACTGTGAAAATACTTTTATATTTGTATTATAGTATGAATACATTTAATAGGTCGACCTCTGTGGTATTGGGGTTGGCTCATCTCAGGACCCGTTGTTTGTGGGTTCAAAACCCAGCCGTGGTAAACGCATTTTTCTTGAGCGAGTAAAATGAATAGCACAACTTCCTTTGAAGGGTAAGTAAAGCCGTCGGTCCGATGTCTATCCTGATGGAACTATTATGTATTTCATTCCTTACGCAGTTCAAGTTCAGGCATTAACGTGGATATATATCCCCGGTTACATGACCTTCATGTATCCAGACCTTATTGCAATCCTGTATCATCATCAACTGTTCAGTTTAGTAAAATGACTCCATCTTCCTCTATCCTTCCACCACTCTTCCTCCTTTAATTGCTTCCATTCTTCCATTTCTCTTAATTATACAGTCTATGTTGTCTGCCCCTCTCATCTCTTTATTGAACTCCGTTGTGGTATTTTCTCTACATACTTCATTTGCGGATGTTCTTTGACATCCTCTCTTTTTCCATCATCATTACATTCTGTATATATAGTTTTATTAGCTTGACGCTGTGGGTATAGGTGTTGTCTTGCATCGTATGGGCTGTCTGTGGGTAGAGGTGTGGTCTGTGGGTAGAGGGGTTGTATGTGGGTAGAGGTGTGTTCTGTGGGTAGAGGTGTGGTCTGTGGGTAGAGGTGTGGTCTGTGGGTAGAGGTGTGGTCAGTGGGTAGAGGTGTGGTCTGTTGGTAGAGGTGTGGCCTGTGGGTAGAGGGGTTGTATGTGGGTAGAGGTGTGGTCTGTGGGTAGAGGGTGTGGTCTGTGGGTAGAGGTGTGGGTCTGTGGGTAGAGGTGTGGTCTGTGGGTAGAGGGGTTTTATGTGGGTAGAGGTGTGGTCTGTGGGTAGAGGTGTGGTCTGTGGGTAGAGGGGTTGTTATGTGGGTAGAGGTTGTGGTCTGTGGGTAGAGGGTGGTCTGTGGGTAGAGGTGTGGTCTGTGGGTAGAGGTGTGGTCTGTGGGTAGAGGTGTGGTCTGTGGGTAGAGGTGTGGTCTATGGGTAGAGTTTTTGTCATGTAAGTGTCTGTTAAGGTTTGTAGTGGGTAGAGGTGTGGTCTTGTGGTAGAGGTTCTAGTGGGTAGAGGTGTGGTCTGTGGTAGAGGGTGTATGTGGGTAGAGGTGTGTTCTGTGGGTAGAGGTGTGGTCTGTGGTAGAGGGTGGTCTGTGGGTAGAGGTGTGGTCTGTGGGTAGAGGTGTGGTCTGTGGGTAGAGGGTGTCTGTGGGTAGAGGTGTGGTCTGTGGGTAGAGGTGTGGTCTGTGGGTAGAGGTGTGGTCTGTGGGTAGAGGTGTTGTTGTGGGTAGAGGTGTGGTCTGTGGGTAGAGGTGTGGTCTGTGGGTAGAGGTGTGGTCTGTGGGTAGAGGTGTGGTCTGTGGGTAGAGGGTTGTATGTGGGTAGAGGTGTGGTCTGTGGGTAGAGGTGTGGTCTGTGGGTAGAGGGGTGGTTGTGGGTAGAGGTGTGGTCTGTGGGTAGAGGTGTGGTCTGTGGGTAGAGGGTGTGTCTGTTGGGTAGAGGTGTGGTCTGTGGGTAGAGGTGTGGTCTGTGGGTAGAGGTGTGGTCTGTGGGTAGAGGTGTGGTCTGTGGGTAGAGGGTGGTTGGGTGTGGCTGTGGGTAGAGGTGTGGTCTGTGGGTAGAGGTGTGGTCTGTGGGTAAGGTGTGGTCTGTGGGTAGAGGTGTGGTCTGTGGGTAGAAGGTGTGGTCTGTGGGTAGAGGTGTGGTCTGTGGGTATGATGGGTGTGGTCTGTGGGTAGAGGTGGTTTGGTCTGTGGGTAGAGGTGTGGTCTGTGGGTAAAGGTGTGGTCTGTGGGTAGAGGTGTGGTCTGTGGGTAGAGGTTGGTTGTGGGTAGAGGTGTGGTCTGTGGGTAGAGGTGTGGTCTGTGGTAGGTGTAGGGAGAGGGTGGTCTGTGGGTGGAGGTGTGGTCTGTGGGTAAAGGTGTGGTCTGTGGGTAGAGGTGTGGTCTTACCTCCTGTGATGAACCTGGAGGTGTCGGTGTGGATGATGTCTACAAACTCAGCGTCAGTGTAGTCGAGTCTTACCACGGGCAGGGTGTCTCCAAAATGTGGCTCGGCTGGGTCAAGACCTTCAACACAATCATAGGATATATTAGTAAATAATGAGTGACCCTTCTGGTTCTAAACCACTCACAAACTTCACAAACTCTATTTCTTACTTTTCTTATCTATTGTTTACTTTTTTTTAGCACCGTGTCTTACTATCAGTTCGGATTATACGCTTTGTGTACTAACTACGGTGATAATTTTAGGGATTAGGAAGGCTATATTTCAATAAATATTACCAGAATTTATGTGGAGGAAAGTGAAAAACCAATTTGGGAAAAAAAAAGCTCAGTATTATCAACGACTGAGATTCAAACCTCTATCTCCCCCTCATTGGCAACCTAGTGTACTGGTGAGAGTAGCGTCTTAGATCATGCGGCCACCGAAGCGTATCATAGCTTGTCAAAACTTTACCTGTCATGTGTTCTCCTGTACTTGGTCCACCCATTTGACCAATCACATATACTGTACATCATACTATCTACATAAATCCCATAATTTCGTTGATACACGACCAATGAATGTTCTACTGAGTAGTAAGAAAAATTTACAGGTACACTTTAAACTGACTCTGCTTACCCTGGCAACACCCAACGTCACACCACTGATCACAAGTTCATAGTTAAACTGCTGTTTGGTTTTAAAAGGTCAGAACCAGTAGATATAATATAAGTTGATTTGACACTGGAGAATTATTATATATAGCACGGTCTTACTAACTGGAGAATTCAATGCTACGTTTGCTTTCTAAGATTTAGTTAGTTTGCAATTCGTTTACTGATATTATCTTAGGCTTATAAAGTCCAAGTATATACCCTAATAAAAAATATATTTAAACCAATTATCAAAGAGACAACATTCTCTCAATGTTATACTATAGTTGCCTTATAACCAATTTTAAATATATTTAGTGCGTATTTATATATTACATATACCGGTATCTTAAAAAATTAGGGAAACACCATAAATTCACAATCATGGGACATTTATTAACTAAATCTCTTTATAATTTTTAACTTATTAATAGTAATTATAATAATACCAAAAAAGCAGGACCTAGTCATGTTTATTCTATAAAATAAAATTTGTTTATATTTTCCTGAATTATATTGTGTCCAATAGATATTTTAAAACGTGTATTATTTAATTTCTAAATGGTAAACAATTATAACTATCTGTTTATTTGTATCAGATTTGTAATATTTAGCTATCATTATTTTTTTAGATGTTGTTCTGAACTCTTCAATGGCTAAAGTCCACAAATCTAGTTCGATACATTTGAGTAACTGAACTATTAAATATTGGTAACATAGCTTTGGGGATATTATACTAAATTCCTTTTGTGGTGGGTTCATATTTCATTTAGTAGACAATTTCAGACAACTTTATTGGGTTGGATAGTTTTGCTAAAAAAAAAAAATATTTGAATTGATTTCAATAAAAAAAATTGAGGCCAGTAGACCCCGTTTAAGTAAGGTATGAATATTATTTATTAAGAAATCTGTAAGTTTTTGTGGTCAAGGCAAATTATTGATATCTTGCTAAAATCTTTAAAAAGCAAAACTATTTAAAATTTTGACTCTTAGATTTGAATTTCGAGCTAAGCTCATTTGGATAGAAATAGAGGATCTATTTGGATTCAAGATTTACAATATTAAGATTTTGATTCAAATTTACAAGTTTCATACATGTTTGGTTATAAGTTCCACATTTTTATAAAAGAGTCATAAAAATGTACTTAGGAAAACAAAACTTTATGTAATTGACCAGGATTTGATCCCAGATGTCTTTATCACCTGTAGACCGGTCTATTGTGAGAGTGACGACTTAGACCAATCTGCGCACCGAGTGGATCTCAGTTTGAAATATTTGTGCCTAGACAGCAGTGACTTGTATTTCAAAATTGTCTTATTTTATATTCTAGATAAGAAAATGCTTTCACAGAATTGATACTTTATCGCTATCTTCCAGGTAGAGTTCTTAAGTATTGTGATCGTCCAAAATATCTAACTTGGGATTTTAATTAATTTCGACCCCCCAAATTCGAAAAAGTGCTTTATGAATTTCCGTCTGTCTGTACCTCAGACGAGAGCCTAAAATATGTTACCGATTGGGCTAAAACTTGGTATTTAGAGTTTTCATAGGGCTTCCACGATATATTTTTGGAATTGGTTATACAACCTTAAAATTAAGGTTAGTTTACTGAGGGGTAAATAGAGAAAAAATAGCTTTTCTCAAAATCGGCTGTATCTATTTTAATTAAATTTCATTTCTAAGCATGGATCAATATTATAAACCGAATGGCTACTCTCATTTTTTCGGTAAAGATACGTTAAGAGTTCCGGTATAATGTGTAAATTATTGTTTTTTTTATCACATATCCGAAACTATTTGAGAAATGAAATTACTACAAATATGTAGATCTATTTATAATACAAATATTTTAACCGAAGCATATTTGTATAAAACCAATAATTTTCAAGCTAAACGCATATATATATATATATATATATATATATATGACCCCCCCCCCCTCCCGAAACCTAAAAAGTGATTTTTGCAATGCCGTCTGTTTGTGTGTTTGTTTAACCCTAAAATGAAGATTAGTTTAATTAAGGGCGAAAAGAGAAAAAATCGATTTCTCACAATCGGCTTTGAAGATTTTGATTAAAATTTGTATCTAGGCGTTGATTAAGATTATAAAAAAATGACTTCTATCCTTTTCCCATGAAAATGACTTTAAGGGTACTTTACAGAAGCAGAAATGTTCATATCTCCGCAAATATTTGAGGTACTAAATAACTTATCATTGAAAATTGTAGCACTATTAAAAATAAAAACCTTCATTTGAGATATAATTTTATAAAACCAAAAGTTTATGAGATATTGGCAAGTATATTAATACAGTTTTGTGAGCTTTAGTTGTAAAGAGATACTAATTAAGCTTTAACGAAATAATTCTCCAATGCTATAGAGTAATTAAATATAAGTAAGTCTCTCAAAAAGTTTGTTATTTTTACTTTAACCTCTTAGGAGAAGTATCTGTACAATAATGATCTATCTCCTTAATTTTAAACTCAATAATCAATATTTACATTTTTTTATTGGTCAATATTTATAAATGAGGAATTTAATAGCAATACCTGAAGATGTACAACACCTAGTACAATGTCAAAATTTTAAACGAAATTCTAAATTTTAATACGAAGTGTTGACCATTGTGGACCCAATATCAATCTTTTTTATTGGTCCAAACATAAAAATGAGGACATCAATTCTTTAAAAATAAAATTATAACATTTAAAACTGGGACTCAAAAAAGTTTTACGTAAGTATAGTGCAATATATGCTCGGGTGTGCTAGTGTATATTATTTATTTTCACATATATTACGAGTTTTGAGTAAATATCTCAATTTTTAAACATTAGAGCGAGAAAGTCCGTGGAGTTTTGTACCATTTATTATTATTATTATTATTATTATTATTATTATTATTATTATTATTAGCACCGCGTCTTACTACCCGTTCGGTTATACGCACTTACGCTAATGTGTAATGGTAGGGTGATTGTGAGATGAAATGAAGGACTACAGTTTAAAGTGAAATCCGAACCACGGTGGCGACCTGGCATTCCACACTACCATTTATTTAATCTACATTCTGGCAGGAAGAAATCTACAGGCAGTTTTTGTAAATAAATTAAACTGCCTAAGTTATATATAATATATATAATATATATGTATATTGGAAAATGTTTTGCAATTAAAACCTGCTTCAAATTAAAACAATGATTGTGTAACAATTTAAGGCTATTTCAAGAATTATTTAAGAATTTAAGTTTTTTGTTTAGTGCGCTTTACTTAAAATTTGCTAACTAAAATGTAAATAATTAAGGTGGGATGGAAGGAGATGCGAGAAAAGGTTAGTTACAGTTTTTATGGCATAACATTTGTTTGGCTAAAATAAAAAAATACTGCTCCAGTAAAAACATTGCGACTCACTCTTCACATGCTGATATATTATATATTTAGCACCGCGTCTTACTACCCGTTTGGGTTATACGCTTTAAGTAATAATTACGCTAATGGATTAGAAATTGGGAAGGTTGAATTAGAGGAAGTGAACCCGCATTTGCGTAGAGGGAGAGTGGAAAACCATTTAGGAAAAACCACCCCCAGTTCACCCGACCGAGATTAGAACCTCGATCTCCCCATCCTCAGCAATCGAGCTCCACACGCATGTTGATATAAACATGTTGTTTAAAATCCATCATGAGCACTAGATGAGAAACCTTTTGAATGAAAAGAAAAAGTTGTAATTAAATTACAGGACATCATTGACAGCTATTTAAAGAATTTTGAGGTAATTATTTGAAGAAAATTAAAATATATGTTTGTTCCATAGCAATATTTTATTTATTTTGGCAAAAAAAATGTTATGCCATAAAAACTGCAAAAACATTCACCTTTTCTCGCATCTCCTTCCATTCCACCTTAATATGAGAAATTCTATCTTGACTTGCTACTACGTCACAGAAAGGCAGCAAGTATCCTTGAAGTAAGTAGTTAAAACATTAGTACAGCTAAGGTAGGGATTCATTTTGTTAAAAATTTACTTTCGGAGTACTTGAGCTAATTATTTACGAATTAGGGGTTACGCGCGACCGTAATAGAGTTGTAAATCACTAAGTGATATCATAGTTGATTAATTGTTACTGTTCGCTTCAGTTCAACAGTTTATCACGGTCTTAATCCAAGCTACGTCAGTGAGATTTAGGGAACGTGCCAAATATTACGACAAAGAGATAAATAACATCTTGACAGCCTTCGCGAATGTCACGGACGTTCGTAAGTGAAACAGTTTTTCGGGTAATATCCTGGTGCGTTCAAATGTAGGTCATCAACAACAACTATACTCGGATCACGATAGCAACAACTTTTTAGGAGATTTAGAGAATAAATGTAGGATCGCCAACTTTGACAAAAACTCACTATTTATATCAATAAGCTGTCAATATTGAAACCATTAATTGTCAAACGTCACACATACAGAACAGATAGCTTTCCGTATGAATGGATTAAAATTAATTTAGTTATAAGACGAAATTTTTTTTCTTGGACTATTTCAAAATTTTAGCAATAAATTTGGCATGAACTTGTGTATTAAATGTAATATTTATAAATAAAACTACGTTTTACATTTATAATTTATAGCCAGTGTACTGCACTTATTTTAAATCAGCCATTTTAAATTCAAATATTATAAATTAAAAATTAAAATTAATTGACATTAATAAGATAGATTATTTTGATTTACACCTTACTTTAAAATTCTAGTTATAACTTATACAGGTATTTGATACATAATATGAATTATACTGTATCTACCAAAAAATATATTAATTTGGGTAAAATTGTTGACAAAATAATATATATATATATATATATATATATATATATACAATTACACTAAAACGTTAAATATATGTATTTAACGTTTTAGTGTAATTGTATCAAGATTTAAAATTAACTTAACCAAGGTAGAGAATTCATAGAAAACATACCAAAGCTAGTTTTTCTAAAGAAAATTTAAAAATTGAGTGTATTTATTATAAATTAATTTAATTACTTGAATTTCATAAGAATATGCGTTGTCAAATTATAATATTTGACTAAAATTATATTTTTTGATCAAATAAAACGTGAAACTTACGCAACTTTGCTACCACATACTGATAAGTATTTCTTCTATGATTCGAACATTTCCCTATTTTAGGGGTGGTAATCCTCCCATGATTATTCCGTATACAGAAGGTGTATCTGTATGATTATTTCGTATACAGAAGGTGTATCTGTATGATTATTCCGTATACAGAAGGTGTATCTGTATGATTATTCCGTATACAGAAGGTGTATCTGTATGATTATTCCGTATACAGAAGGTGTATCTGTATGATTATTCCGTATACAGAAGGTGTATCTGTATGATTATTCCGTATACAGAAGGTGTATCTGTATGATTATTCCGTATACAGAAGGTGTATCTGTATGATTATTCCGTATACAGAAGGTGTATCTGTATGATTATTCCGTATACAGAAGGTGTATCTGTATGATTATTCCGTATACAGAAGGTGTATCTGTATGATTATTCCGTATACAGAAGGTGTATCTGTATGATTATTCCGTATACAGAAGGTGTATCTGTATGATTATTCCGTATACAGAAGGTGTATCTGTATGATTATTCCGTATACAGAAGGTGTATCTGTATGATTATTCCGTATACAGAAGGTGTATCTGTATGATTATTCCGTATACAGAAGGTGTATCTGTATGATTATTCCGTATACAGAAGGTGTATCTGTATGATTATTCCGTATACAGAAGGTGTATCTGTATGATTATTCCGTATACAGAAGGTGTATCTGTATGATTATTCCGTATACAGAAGGTGTATCTGTATGATTATTCCGTATACAGAAGGTGTATCTGTATGATTATTCCGTATACAGAAGGTGTATCTGTATGATTATTTCGTAAACAGAAGGTGTATCTGTATGATTATTCCGTATACAGAAGGTGTATCTGTATGATTATTTCGTAAACAGAAGGTGTATCTGTATGATTATTCCGTATACAGAAGGTGTATCTGTATGATTATTTCATTTCCTTCACTCACCGGTGATCCGCCCCAGTTTGGAGTGAAACTGCCTCTGCAAATTGTGTCCCACGTAACCTCCAAGGTGGGCGCCCAAACTGTGTCCGATGAAATGAATACGTTCCGGCCGTACTCCCATATTCTAGCGGGGAATACAATTACTATTATTATTATTATTATTATTAATATTATTAGCACCACGTTTTACTACCCGTTCGGGTTGTACGCACTTACGCTAATGTGTAATGGTAAGGTGATTGTGAGATGAAATGGAGGACCTACAGTTTAACGTGGGATCCAAACCACGGTGGAGGCCTGACATTCCCCACATTCACAAGATAATCAAATCTTAACGCAAGTTTATGTAGCATTATTTTCTCAGATCAGGGTGACCTGGCGGTCTAGGGGTAAGGTGTCAGACTTATGTGCTGGCGGCCGGGGTTCAATCCTCGGTCCCGGCACAGATTTATCTGATTACCTAACCCTTCCTTCACCTCTGACAAGACATCTTGTGAATGTGGGGAATGCAAGGCCTCCACCGTGGTTCGGATTCCACGTTAAACTGTAGGTCCTTCATTTCATCTCACAATCGCCCTACCATTACACATTAGCGTAAGTGCGTATTACCCGAACGGGTAGTAAGACGCGGTGCTAATAATAATAATTTCTCAGATCACTGCTATTTTTCTATCGCTTATTACTAAAGGAATGAACATTTTCCTGAGTTGAGATCACTTAATCTTGTAATGTAATATTATTATTATTACTATTATTAGCATCGTGTCTTACTACCCGTTCGGATTATATACACTTACGCTAATGTGTAATGGTAGGGTGATTGTGATATGAAATGGAAGACCTACAGTTTAACGTGGGATCCGAACCACGGTGGAGGCCTGGCATTCCCCACATTCACAAGTTGTAATACAATTATTAATGACATAATTAAACCTAAAAACAGTTTCATTTAATAATATGCACCCCAGTGAGCATGTGGACGGAGAGATCTGGGCTTCAATTCTGGTTGGGTATAGTGAGGTGAACTTTACATAAGTTGTTTCCCAAACACCATCCACACAAATTAAGGTACATTTTACTCTATCTGTTTCTTCACACTCCCTACCTCATTAGCATAATACAATATGACTAGATTAGATGGGTGATAAAGAGACGTCGTTAAATTAGGTAAGGGATTTTTTAATAATTTTCGACCTCCTCCTACGTAAGGGATCGTAATATTTTCCATCCCCTTCTCTATCTTTTATAATTTTTTACAGCATGGCAAATTATATATTTTAATCATTTAGTTATTTTTAGACAAAAGGATTGGTAACAAAGCGAGTGATATGAAATTCTAGATCCTTTATTGTATTAAGTAAATGAAATATAGGCCTAAGTGAAATAATATTGTTGATACATTTATTTATTGCCTTTTTTTTAAAAAAAATCTTGGATTACAATAAACATGGTTTAAAAACTATAAATAGGATGGATTTTGACCCCCCAACAACCCCCCTTATAAGAAAACGTAATAAAATACTGAAACACAAAAACCCTTACGTAATTTAAGCATGGTTCCCAAGATTACAACCGTACAGAAAAAGTAATAATGTTTTTTTCATGTTATTTACGCAAACAAAGAGCTAGGTTAGTAGGTTAGCTACTTGATTCAGTAAGGAATTCAATCAGTATTTTTAAAAGTGTGTGAGAGCAATCACTGGTCATTGGAATACTGAGAAAGGCTATTTTCATAATTCCATGCTTCCCATTTTACTACACACCCAGGATATTCACAGTAACGTCTAATTTTTATTGGTTGGAAGTTGACCTCCGTGATCTGAGGGTAAAGTGCTTGCCTCAGGACCCGAGGTTCTTGGGTTCAAACCCAGCAGAGGTTGACGAATTTTTCATGAGCGATAAAAATCCGTAGCACAACTTTCTTCGGAGATCAAGTAAATCCGTCGGTCCCTTGTCGATTTTAGCATGTGAAAGAACTCTGGAATTTATGTGAAAATACTTATCCCAGCAAATTTGGGAGGGCCTTTCACTCTTTCCCATAGAAATTCTCTTGTGTTGATATAATCAGACTGTTCAGAAAGTGCACTTTAAATACCTTAAATAAATTAATATAATATGGGGGCTTTTGTAAAATACAATTATATTTCTCTACGGTCAACATTGATAGCATTTTACTTGTATAACAGCCGGCTCGGTGGTGTAGTTAGCTAATAGACTAGTTTCCTGTTGAGATAGACTTCGAGGACGGGGAGACCAAGGTTCAAATCATGGTCGGGTGAACTGGTGTGGTTTTTATTAAATGGTCTTCCACTCTCCATTCATGCAAATGTGGATTCACTTTCTATAAATTCAACCTTTCTAGTTCCTAATCCATTAACATAATTATTACTTAAGGGCATAGCCCACACGCGTAGTGAGATGTAATTCTATAATATAATTTTTTAATTAGTTTTTCTGCGTCATTGTACAGGTATTAATAATATCCATCAGAAGTGGCAGCTTCAGATAACATGACTTTTAAGTAGATAATAGAGTAACTTTTCTCGCTGTCAGGATCATAGGGAATCTACTAACAGAGTATTTCTAAAGTGTTATTTAAAAAGTAGACTTGTTTTGACAAGTTAGTTACTAAAACAAATTGTCTTATATAATTATACACTACATTAAATCAAGTGATTTGCAACTTCCTCTTCTCATAGAGAGTATCTATACCTATAACATAACCCGCTTCCGTGGCTTCATGGTATATCTATCTATATATCTATCTGTATATAAATATGCTAAGAAAGCTTCTCAATTCTACATGATATTTGACTTCTTAATAACTATCGAAATGTTTAGCACACTTACTATTAAACTATATATAATATATGGTTTATGATCTTGCCAATTAAATTAGGCCATTAGTTAAAAGTTTGCTAAACCTATCCAGAGTTATAAAAATCAAAATATCATGTAAAATTGAGACGTTTCCTAGCACTCAATGAACCAAAATACAATAATATTGCCTAGCGCCTGTAAACTAGACTGTTCCGGCTCGAGCGCACGCGCTTGAAAAGTAGAATTAGTTCTATCTTCAAACGCGCGCTTGCTCGCTCGCTCCAGTCTGTCCACCTCTCATTACAACCAATGCGTTCTATTTTATTTTTTAGTCACTCGCACGCCCAGTCTGGCCATACCCTAACGCGTTACTCTCGCAGCAGATGACGGTAAGATTAAGGTTCTAATCTCAGTCGGGTGTGCCGAGTATGGTTTTTACAAAATGGGGTTCCACGCAAATGAGTGGTACACTTCCTCTAAATATGATCTCCCTAATCCTTTAAACCATCAGTTAAGTTAGTACCTAAGTGTATAATCCAAACGCGTAGTAAGACGCGGTGTTAAAGAAACAAGAACAAATTAAATGTCATCTATGTTGACAGCAGACAAATATGTTTGTATCTTCTTTAAATTTATTCCTACCAGTATATTACTACACACTCACCAGCAGCTGATTGACAAGGTGGGCTGTAATCACCCCCACCACCCTGATGTTAGCTACGGCCTGCGTATAAGGTGGGTTGGAACCACCCCTCCAGTCCACCACCACCACGTTGGCTTCACGGTTCTTCAGCAATTCGCCGGTCAAACGCTGAAACAAAAACCCAATAATACCTTTAAGTTATTCTACTCCGCTTCGCTTTGGTTGACAAGAGATATCACTTACTAGACTTAGTGTGTTATTTTCCTAATATGATCATTTTATTTATTTAAAGTATTTAACGTGCACTTTTTGAACCGATTGATATATCAGCACACAAGAATGTTCCATGACCGAGGGTGAAAGGGTCTACCAATTTCGCCGGAAAGGTATTTTAACATACCTTCCAGCCAATAATATTGCTTGTCTGAGCTACACACTCGTAGCCCAATTGTGGAAGGATCAACTAGTTATTATGTACCGTTGTCCATGGACGCCAGAATGTACTAATCATACGTCCTTTCCGTGGAGGCTTTTTCCATGTCCCGATGAAATGAGGTGCAGTGGCGGATTTAAAAAATGTATGTCCCTAAGCACAATTATAATATGCGATCCCCTCCACCAAAAAAATAAAATGAATGGTTTTAAAATAACTTTGGATATGCTATATAAATTGTTAATAGAATTAAAAAAAAAGAGCGTGTCCGAACCTGAAAACTTTAAAATAAAGACAAAGAAAAAACTCACTCCTCATCGAAGTTTGCGTCTCACTTTGATGGTTGCAACTTGATCAAATCTTCATAGTTGAGACGGTCATCAGTCAAGAGATTGGCTTCGATGTGAAGAATGGACAAGGTGTTCAACCTCTTCTCTGATACAGTAGAACTAAGGTATTCTGCCTTTTAAGAGCCAAAAACGAGCGTTTTGTTGAACAGTTTGTAATTTCAGTACACAGAAATATTCTAAGTGCAATGTCAACATTTGGAAGCATAAACTGTAAATCTCTCTTTTCGTAGAAATTTACTCATTTCGATTGTACATCACTAATCCCATACGCCTTTAAAGGTCCTGCAAAATGTACACATTCACATGGGAAAGATGGTTCTAAATCAGTTTCATATAACGCCTGGAGTTTCGCTGCGCGTTCGGAAATAACATCTGGAGAACTTTCCTGAAATTTGCTGAACACGATGAAAATTTCTGACATTAATTTATAATATTCCTTCCTCCTCATTAATTCAGTGTTTAATTTATCACAAGTATAGGGAAAATCACTTCAACTTTAAATTTATCTCTATCAATCAGAAGAACTTCAGTGTCCTTTACTTTATCGGCATGAAATTTGTGCATCCTTGAACTTTTATAAGTGCATTCGTAATCCATATAAGTTTTCTTCAAGGATTTTTTATCATAATAGTCAAACATGTTACGAACAGAACTTATAAACTGCACAAGTGATTCAAATAATCTATGACCTATTTAAATTTATAAGTTAACACTTTGCAATTTCACAATTACACCATTAAATCTCTGGATTACGTCCTTCCAAACTGTCATCATGAATGCTGTCTCTAGTTTATTAAGTTGATTCATTAGACCTGAGGACTCATTTCGCACCAGTGGTTTCTCGCAGGTATTATTGATAATATGTGTGAGAGCCTTGATTATACTCTCCCAATTTTCATTTAGAGATATACACCCTTCCTTTCTTGTTGATCAACGTATTTTTGATCAACTTTTTACTGTTTTTCTTCCTAGTTCCATGAAAGAAAAAGAGTAGTTCCCAGCGTTGTGTATAATTAGATAAAAAGTTGTAAATGTTTTGCACTAGATTTAAAAATGAGCAAGCTTCCTGACAACAACTTGCGGCACTAGTGCCGACTAAATTCAATAAATATGATGCGCAGGGCACATAATGCACTTTAGGATTTTTTTTTCTTTGTGCGGGCCTGTAAACCTATGCATGCTCCTGAAATATTGCTTGCATTGTCGTAAGATTGGCCTCTATGGTCAGTAATGTCGATATAATTTGTGTCCAAAATTATTATTACCTCTTAAGCTAGATTTTAGACTTATGTCCTGGGCTTGGCAAGAACAAAAGGAAACGTTCAACAGGCGCGCCATTTTCGTCCACATACCTCAATATGAAAGATAATTGATCGATATTTGAAATATACGTAGTAGAATCGACTATAATAGAGAAAAATTTGGCCTGTTTGATATCAATGATTATAATTTTTTCACTCGCTCAGAAAGCAATTAGATTATTAATTTTCATCACAGATCGCTTAAGACAGATAGCTTAAATGCGTCTGTCCCGGATTTCCATATCGTTCAATGTGTACCGCGAAAAAATGATCGAACTCTGCTTTAAGTTCAAAATAAATCATAAACTGACCGTTATGTAATTAATTAAATTTTTCTTCATGCCCACGTAGGGGAAGCTCACGACTTGTTAGCCTTTTCACTACTGAAAATACTCTTTTAAATACATTGCACCAGTACATTTTGTTCTGTCTGAACATAAGACTCTAAATTATTTTCTACGGTTCTAAGAGATTTTTTCCTTGTCAAAAGCGTCAATTCACAGGTTTTATGTTCCTGCGAATTTTCATGCTGAGTTAATATAGTATAAATGTTTTTCCAATCTGAAATACCGTGAGTAGCGATCGTGGTCTTTCCTCCAAACAATTTACATGGCCCACAATAAACGGCACCAGTACTACAGGAATATACTAATAATCATGCAAAGTCGATTCGCCATTTAAAAGTTTGCGATTATAAAACACTTTTGTTCAAATGTCTGGATTTACCTGTTATGAGTCTTCATGAATTAGAAAAATCATTGTTATCATTTTGATTAATTCCACGACGTAGAAGACTGTTATTTGTTGACTCATTAACACCACTCTGCTCGATCATCACTAACGAGGTTATTACTGATTTTATCAGCTGATTCAACACACAAGCCTACATCTGACTCGAATTCAAAAATACTTTTTTTCTTTTCATTCTCGACCACTGTTTGGTTCGGACTTAATTCTTTCACAATGGCTGTAATGTTATCATCAAGTATATCAGTATATTTACTTGAACTAGCCACATTTATTGTAAAAAATGTGTCCACTTTACCAAGAGCTTTCAGAATTTGAGCTTCCCTTTCTCGCTTCTCTTTTGCCAGTTTACGAAATGCCACCCCACTTAATATTGGGTGTTTGTTTTTATCCCTCATTTTAATTAATCACGTGATTAACATTGAAATAAATTAACATAGATCACCAGCATAATAATAAACCAGATAGATTGTTACTAAATAGACAGTATACCTATGTAATTCAAATGTCGCACACTAGAATAGCCATGTCTGCACCACAAACACAAAACCACTGACCAACTAGTCTACCAGTAATAGTAATTCTACACTGTTGAATAGAATCATTACGAGAACGACAAAGCAAAATATTCGATAAAGACTTCTACGAACTACAGGTGTTTTAAGTTACTCAAGCTATGACTTTGCAACTTTGCATTTTAACTATTGTCAAGGGCTTTAGGAAGTTTCCATGTTAAGAGGTGTTGTGTGGGGGGGGGGGGGGGGGAGGAGAGGAGAAACGTTAGTATTCGAGAAAAGAATGTCTATGAAAGATAATTGTTGATAATATGTTCATTGTTAATGGTTGAAGTCAGTGACAAAGAGATTGCAAAGTACAGTTATTTAAAAATAAATATTGTCTTTCTGACTTGAACTATTTCAATAATGTCAGTCAATACTTTTTAAAAGTTATTATTAAAAACAAAATATAATAATAAAAATAATGTTATCCCAAATTTTCCGCCCCTAGGCCCGTGCCTATTGAGCCTGTAGTGTAAATCCGCTTCTGATGAGGTGCTGGTGATAATATGTGAGTGTGGAACAAGTGGAAATTCTCAAACCTAACTTAAACCTAACTAACCAAATCCTGGTAACCGTTGGGATAATTACCCTTTCGGGAAAAATACCATAGGTACTAGCCGGGAATCTAACCCGGAACCCATATACTCTTAACCAGGTGTACTGGCGCTGTCTAACGATATTAAGTTTATTGCTTACATATGTTATTCGGACATTATCTTTTTGTTTTACAAATAAGATAGGTTTTTGTTCTACATATTAAATATAATGTTAGGGTGGTTTACAAATAAAATATTTTTTAAATTTGAAATTTGTTAAGAATGTTTTAGCAATTTTGTTTAGAATTTATATATAAAAAGAGTATATTGTGATTAACAAAATGATGGGTTTATGTTTTTACGAGTAAAATTTATTTAAGAGAAGTTTACAGAAAGCCTATTTTTGAACGTTTTCTTCCAGCTTTTATAAACAATATGACGAAGTTTGTGCGATTACGTCGTACTATTTATTTTAAAAGATATTTGACTCTCAGTTTTGGAACCGACTGATTATTTTAACACACTACTAAATAAATTAACTTATATCTAGAACAGACACAACACCAACCCCCCCATCCTCCGGCCGTTAGTTCACCAATGTGAAAGTGGTAACTTACATTTCTCCAATGATAAATTTTTCGGTCATGTCAGGAATCGAATATGGGTAGATTAATTCATTATGCAGACAGGCTACCGACTGATCGAAGGTGTCAAGTCTGATGTTATCATAATTTTATTATTATTATAGATGATGGCGTCTAGCATTATGGTAATATGTGGTTTTTTTTAAAAGTTTATTGACTTTTACAATCACGCCACTCGGAAGAGAATCAGACAGAATTTCAAACAAATCAACTGGAACCGATCTGACGGAATGGATCACACAGAGAGCTCGTGGTTAGCTCGTCATATGACGTCATCGGTTCTACTAAGTATTTGAAATTCGCGAACTTGTGACTCGCACGTCATTAATCAAAGGTCCGTCCTGAGATTTGTATGTGGATGCGAATGAGGAATGGGAAGGATTCCACCCACAAGGGATCGTAATAAATTCACTGGCAGGAGATGGCAATGGATTTTTTTTAACAACCAACCCCTATGTAATTTAAAGTTTAAAAAAAATTGTGGCAATAAGTGTTAAGAAATATATAAGATTCCTTTATGCTACAAGCCTAAGCTTGAGTAAGAATTAAAATTACATTAACATTAACAATTACATTAACATTATTAATAGTACAAAGTGCTAATAAAGTATTCACCCTCTTTAATACTTAGTAAACTCGTTATCTTAGAAGCTTTCTTAAAAGTGTTAGTTAATAACAAAAAGCAATACATTTTATTTAACAACGTAGACTACCACGGTTCAGTAAGCCTGCTAGATCCTAAATTACAAATTTACTAAGACTTATAATAGGGTGAATAATTTAGGGACGCCTTGCACTTTTGAGGACACCAGGGATACGGATTTGGTTAATCGTTCTTGTATTGAAGAGATATGACGTCATAGTATATCCTAGTACAGTCCAATTTTCATAGAAAGGGCTCTTTAGAAAATACAATATTTTGTGGATAAAATCGATAACAATTTACTATTTTACTAGTTCTACTATATAGATAATTTAGTGGTCAGGGTTTCTGGCTACATATCCAGAGGTCCCGGGCTCGATCCCGGTCCCTTCCAGATAATTTTTCTGCGAAGCAGTGGGTCTGAAACGGGGTCAACTCATCTTCGTGAGGACAAATGAGGTGCTACTTGAATGAAGAAATAGTAGCTCTGGTCTAGAAAACTGAGATTAGTGGCTGGAGGCTTTGATGTACTAACTACATGACATCATCTATCCGCAAATGTTGGCACTCACTTCGCCAACATGCATTGACCATTAGGTTGATATAGCGTGCTCACGTCTTGGAGTTTTTTTTATGGGTATTAATAATATCTATTAAAGTTGATAGCCGCAAATAACACGACTTGACGTATGAATAAGTGAACGAAGATATAGTAGCTTTTATATCTGTTGAACGTGGTCTTCATATAAATATGGAGCTGTAAACAACTGTAAGAAACTCACCCCAATCCATGGTTTGTGGCCACCCTCCAAGTATCCATGCGCTATGAAGTAAGTGATATCACTCCTTGCTAGATTAGATCGGTAGACGGACATCGGGTTATTCGTCTCTAGGACCTGCAATCAAGACAAACCCTTCGTATTAGATAGCTTCTTTCCCTTTATTACTAGTAATAAAACAGTCAAAACTCAGCCTGTGATTGACTTTGGCAAGGTCCAAATGCCACCTGAGTACCACGTGTTTATAGTTTATTTTTTCTATTTAAAGTTTTTCCCTCCTTTCTCCAGACTAATTATGGTGCATTTATCTAATATTCACCCTCCTAAAGCTGTGTCCTTACATAGGATATATTTAATTGCCAAACTCTTCCTTTACCTCTGACAAGACGTGTATTAATCACAGCTTGTGAATGTGTGGAATGCCAGGCCTCCACCGTGGTTCGGATTCCACGTTAAACAGTAGGTCCTCCATTTCACAATCACCCTATCTACCATTACAAATTAACGTGCGTATAACCCGAACGGGTAGTAAGTTACAGTGATAATAATAATAATAATAATAATAATAATAATAATATAATAATAATAATAATACATGGGGTAGTATAATCTGTTGGCATTAAGACGCGTTTGCTTTAAGAATTGATTTCTTGAAAGTTTATAACTATTGTAGCCTCTGACAAAAAGTTGGGTCTTTTTTTAGCACCGCGTCTTACTACCCGTTCGGGTTATGCAGTTATGTACTAATTACGCTTATGATTTATAGGAATTAGGAAGATTATATTTAGAGGAAGTATACTCGTTTTTTCGTGGAGGGAGCGTGGAAAACTATTTTGGAAAAACCACCCTCAGTACACCCGACTGAGATTCGAACCTCGATCTCCCCGTCATTGACATTATAGCCCTTGAGCAGGCGCATTGGTGCACAGCGGGCGCCAGATGAACTTCTTTTTGTTTTGCACTCTGCCGCCTTTAGTAAGACTCGGTATATTTCGTGTATCCTTTAGTTTACATCTGGTTTCCGGAAAGTGAGGTGGTAACTATTTTAATTAGTGAGAGAGCTGCTCCTTTGATCCATTTCCAAGAAACTGTCGGAGTGGTGCATACTATGCGCCGCGGGCCCGGTAATGTCAAGTATTATTTTGCTTGTATTTTTATATTTATCTTGAGTCTTTTGATCTAAAATGGTAAAAGGTATTCACAACTCCTTTTTTCTTATATTTAAGGAACCGAAAACACTATTTTTTCAACGAACAAATACGAGAAATGTTAGAAGACTCCTTGCCCGATGACATTGACTTATTTTCAGACGATGAAATAAAATCCGAAAGAATTACCAAAAGTGACCACGAAAGTGAAAATGAACAAGAGTGTCAAGTTGGTGATTCAGGAAGTGATAGCGATGACAATGGGTATGACACCTTTTTTTACAAGGAAAGATAAAAAAAATAGTTTTGAAAAGACATTCAGTGCGCAGTAAATTTGTAAAAACCAAACTTGAAAATATTATAAAAATATTCCCGTGTGTAAAAGATTCCAATAAATTTACATCAGAAACTTCCTGTTTTGAAAAATTCCTAGACAAAGAACTAATTTATGAAGAATTATTTACTAATACTAATAATTTTATTGAAAAAAAGATTACAAGAAATCCAATATTCCCATGATAGAGATGTAAAGCAAACCTGTACTTCTAAGATGTTGGCTTGTTAAGGATTTCTATATTTGTGTGGTTAAGAAAAGTAGCATAAGAATGTTGTAGAAATATGGACTTCTGATGGCACAGGTATGGAAATTGCTCGACCATTAATGAGTTACATGCGATATTTATTTATTTCGAGATGCCTCAGGTTCGATGATTAAAATACAAGGTTAGATAGAGCTCAAACAGACAAGCTAGCTCCATTAAGGTATGTCTTGGTTAAGTTTCAAATGAACTTCCTTCGCGCATGTTCACCTGGAGAATTTGTAACAATTGATGAGAAATTAGTGCCATTTAGAGGCTGGTGTTTTTTTAGACAATATGTTCCCAACAAACCAGCAAAGTACGTAATAAAAATTTATGCCCTGTGTGATGCTAAAACTTATTTCACAATAGATTTCGAAGTTTACTGGGAAACAGCCAGAAGGACCCTATCAGAGATCGAACAGCCTTAATGACATAGTTGTGAGATTGATCTCATGCAATGAAAACTCGAATCGAAACGTCACTACCGATTTGGTATACGAGTATACCCCTAGTGAAATAACTATATGAAAAAAAATTAACATGTATTGGTACATTGCAAAATAAAAAAGTGAAATTCCGGCTGATTTCTTACCAAATAAAAATAGAAATATGCAGTCTGTTGTTTTTGGATTCCAAACAAATATGACTTTAGTGAGCTACGTACCGAATAAAAACAGAAAAGTGTTACTCTGTAGTCAAGTATGCACAACCAGGGTATAATTGATGAAGAGACCAAAAAACCTAAGATCATTATCTACTACAACAGTACAAAAGGGGGCCGGGGGGGAGGGGGTGTAGATATTAGGGACCAGATGTATGTTTCTTATACAGTTTCCAGAATTACAAAAAGATGGCCATTAGCACTATTTTGTGCAATATTGAATATCGCAGGAATAAACGGCAAAGTTCTTTTTCGATCAAATCCTGCAAATGAGACATCTGAAAGACGTATATTTTTGAAGAAATTAGCGTTTAGTCTCATAAAACCTCATTTTATTAAAAACTCAAAAATTCCTCACCTCTCGATTGATACGAGAATCTTCTTGGAAAAATATAAACAATTGCAAGAATCTGAAGAGCAGCCTGAACCTGTAAGTGTTTCAGAGAGAACCTGTAAGTGTTTCAGAGAGAACCTGTAAGTGTTCCAGAGAGAACCTGTAAGTGTTCCAGAGAGAACCTGTAAGTGTTCCAGAGAGAACCTGTAAGTGTTCCAGAGAGAACCTGTAAGTGTTCCAGAGAGAACCTGTAAGTGTTCCAGAGAGAACCTGTAGGTGTTCCAGAGAGAACCTGTAGGTGTTACAGAGAGAACCTGTAAGTGTTCCAGAGAGAACCTGTAAGTGTTCCAGAGAGAACCTGTAGGTGTTCCAGAGAGAACCTGTAGGTGTTCCAGAGAGAACCTGTAAGTGTTCCAGAGAGAACCTGTAAGTGTTCCAGAGAGAACCTGTAGGTGTTCCAGAGAGAACCTGTAAGTGTTCCAGAGAGAACCTGTAAGTGTTCCAGAGAGAACCTGTAGGTGTTCCAGAGAGAACCTGTAGGTGTTCCAGAGAGAACCTGTAAGTGTTCCAGAGAGAACCTGTAGGTGTTCCAGAGAATCCAAGAAAGAAGGCGGGCAATGTGTCCAATGTGGCAGAGCCAAAAACATAAACACAACTGTTTTTTGTCAAAAATATAAAAACTTTTGTTGCAAAAAACATTCCGTTAAGAATCTTGAATGCTTAGTGTGTAAAAATAATTAAAAGTCAAAATTTATCATTAGTGTGTATTGTGTACAGTACTTGTATTTTATAGATTTGTTTAGTTTTTTTCTATACAAAATCTTTTTTACTATCATTATTTATATATGTTGTAAATAAAATTAAAATAAATAAAATCAGAATCTACGTCTAGCTCGAATATAAACACGAAAGTTGGAGGTGGTGCACAATGTGCGCCTGCTCGTGTTATGTTAGTAGGCGCACCCGCTTGAGGGCTAGTCCTTTGCGAGAGTAGCGTATTAGACCATATGTCCACCGAATTAATTATATACAAGCATGTCATGACAGATATTTCACAGAGGCACACCAGATGGGCTCGTCAGACACACAGACTGGCACGTCAGACAAACACAGGCAGGCTCTTCAGACAAAGACAGACCCGTTAGCCAGTGAAGTCAAGTCAAGTACTTGACGCCGGTAAAGCCTCAAAGTGTTCCTTCACCTGACATGTGTGCGGGTTCCTCCTGGTGTACAGACAGAAGTTGGTGTTGATCTTGTAAGGCTCCTCAGGAAGGTTGCTGATTGGTCTGTTCACGTCGGTCCAAGGGTAGAGGGTACTGAAACACCCGTAGGGCTCGTAACATCGGGTCAACCCTGGAGAATCATAACAAATAACCTTTAATTTATATATATATATATATATATATATATATATATATATATATATATATAATATATATATATATATATATATGGTCATTTAATATTCATAATTTAATTAATTTTTCTTAGTGAATTATTCAAATGAAGGGTACAGGAGGAAAAGGTGGAAAGTCACATTACACACATTTATCCAGAACAAAAACACACATGTCTAAAACCTCATAAGGGCCCCAGAATATTATTTTTTAAATTAATTTTAATAATACAAATACTTATTAACCATAATCTAAGGTATATTATAAAAGGTATTTAGACACTCGTCAAATTAGTTTGAAAAAAAAATTTATTCTTAAATTGTGACTTCCCCTTCATATATATTTTGAAATTTGAAATTTTTGACCACATCTTAGGTGTGTGTAAGCTTTAATTTTAAAACTATTTTTGAAAATGTGTGGTCTAGAACTCCGAAAACCATAATCGAAAGGAATAGCTTCACGTGTAAAGATGTTGGCGCATATTCAGGGCATTCACATCCAAATATATTATTATCGGTCACGTCCGATACTCGGGAAATGGCTTGGCACGAATCGTCTAGAAAAATACCATTATTGTGGGCTCACGCATTCATTGGAAAACAAGAACAGATCAGAAACGTCATCACGTGACGAGCTCTAAACCAATCAAATGATCGTCGCTGTCCGTTCGGCGCGAATTGAAATAACTTCAGCTTTCCATTTTCTGCGCGACAACATCAGCTCGGGGACTCAAATATAATTTCAAAACCAACTACTCAAACAATTTACTAGACATGAGTCTACAGAGCGAGATACTGGTGGACAGCCACATATACTGCTGTGGAATTATTTGAAATAAATCGTTAAATAGGAAGCATGTGATTCGTTCTTCACAAACAAATCCAATAATTTTAAAACGTCCATTGCAATATTAATATTAAGAGACCCGTTTATCCACTAGAAAATAAAACATTTCGTTAATAAGCTATAAGTTTACTTTTTTTTTACATAGCGTTATGGGCCAACATGTATTTGTGCTAACATTTAAATTGTTGCGGTCCAAAACCCTAGCTCAGTCGGTAGCGTGTCATTCTACAAATCTAAGGGTCCCGAGCCCGACTCCTGGCATGGCCGAAAAATTTATAATTGGGGAAATGTGGGTTTTCTCTTTCATAGTGATGAATTAACGGTCAGGGGCTGAATGTTGTGCCTGTTATAGGTTTAAGTTATTATATAAATCGTGTGGTTATATAATCAGTCGGTACAGAGAGAGTACGTTAAATACCACAAATAAAATAAATGAAAATTATTACGACACTCTAGCAGATTTTATTCTATTATCAGTACATTCTAAGCGAGATTTAAACATGTCAAAGGTTCGTTAATTTAATGCAAATGTATTTTTTTTACATGGGATTAAAGTCTGACCGACCACATTAGTATTACAAGGCATCGTGTTTTAGCTGAATCCACACACAGCTCAACCTTGACCGAACGTTTTATAAAATACTTTTTTTTATATACAAAGTCTTCTTTGATGGTGGTTACGTTTTCCCTTTGAAAAGATAAAGATTTAGGATTAAAAATGTGACAATATTTTATGTGACATGTCACAATCCCCACCAATCCCCATGACTCAAACAATGTGCGAAAGGACATGTTATTCGCGTTAATTTAGAGGTTACCAATTTTTGTCTCACACACACGTGTGTTTTTCTCACCTCGTTCGGGCTACACGCATATATCTTAGTTTATTTAATGGTGTAGGTTATAGGAAGGTAGAACTTAGTGGAAATGTACCATAATTTGGATGTAGGGAGTGTGGGAAACTATCTAGAAAAATTAAAAACCATTAAGAAAAGTACCCTCATAACACCTGGCTCAGATTCGAACCCCAACTTTCTCATGACCAACAAAGCGTATTAAATATCAGTTACATTTAGACAGTGTTTCCACCAATGTGGTTGCATACATTTCATAGTAATTTTTTTTTAAGCACAGCGTCTTACTAACCGTTAAGTTGGCACGCATATGTACTGATTGATTACAATAATATGTTAGGGATGGGGAAAATTAATGTAGACGAAGTGCATCAGCATTTGCGGGGAGGGAGCATGGGAAATTGTTAAGTAAAAATCACTCTCAGTGTGCCCAACAGGGATTACGAGATTAGTGCCTTAGATCATGCGGCCACTAAAGTGGGTTATTTCATAGTTATCTATTTAATTTAGCACCACATTAGTTTAAATGCTTCTAGTGAAAATGAAGAAAGGAAACGTTGGGAATGTGTACAGCAAAGAATAGTTAACCTTATAGGACATGTACTAAGACATGATTCTTTGATTATTATTATTATTAGCACCGCGTCTTACTACCCGTTCGGGTTATACGCACTTACGCTAATGTGTAATGTTAGGGTGATTGTGAGATGAAATGAAGGACCTACAGTTTAACGTGGAATCCGAACCACGGTGGCGACCTGGCATTCCACACATTCACAAGATGTCTTGTCAGAGGTGTAGGAAGGGTTTGGAAATCAGATAAATCTGTGCCGGGACCTAGGATTGAACCCCGGCCGCCAGCACAGAAGTCTGACACCTTACCTCTAGACCACCAGGTCACCAGATTCTTTGACGAAGATAATAATAGAAGAAGATGTGGAATGGAGGGAGTAATTTAAGATAAAGCACAAGACTGGAGTTCATGAGTCAGATAGCCGGCAAAGTTAGCAGAAGAAGGCACAAAGACGTAAAAATTTAGTCCAGGATGGGATAAAGGTGTAGAGTTGCAGCAAACCAATAACCAGATTGATGATGATTATGATATTAATGGTACTTGACACACACTTTATAAACTCTAGGTTATATTTATAACACATCATACACACCAAATTAATCTAAGATATCACATACATATACATTAGTTGAATCGTCAAAGAAAGGACCTTATTGGATAATTATACTAGATATAATTTCACTTATTCATAAGTCAAGTTATGTGATCTTCATTAGTCCATTTTGATAGATTTGATCAATACTTAAAATATAACACTAATAGTCTAATATAGCCTAGTAAAATGTAGCCAATGTTGACCACGGGAATATATTTTTGTATTTTCTAAAAGTTCCTTTCAACCATAATCTCAATATAAATTATTATAAGGACTGTCATCTTAGGATAACTCAGACTTTTCTAAAAACAAGCAATATAAAACAAAATATAATTTAACTTAATCAGAGATTGCTAACAATATTGGATTTACAGCACAATTTTACGTAAAAACTTAAGCGTAGATTATTCTAAATATATTTTAAATTACATTTTTAGAATCTAGCCTCATGAACCCAAGATTGGAACACCAACTAAACAATATAAACATTACGGTAAAGTTTGGTAAATTATATCATCTTTCCTACTACTAAAACAATTTTACCCTATTGCTCACTTTAGAATTTTTTTAAACTATGACATTTAATGAGTCTATGAAGTTTACAGTTTCACTTGCATTACTTTTTAACACAACTTCCCCTATTACAATTTAATATAGATTAAATATAATAATCATTTTGACTCCCGCAAATATGTCTTGCGAGTTTTACATATCCTATTTTAACAGATACTATTATATATTTATCCATAAAGTGTAGGATATTTTTCTAGGATAATTTAGTTTTTTATTCTCACAACATAAAGGTCAATCCAAGTGTGTATCCAGATATTCCAAAGATTTTTCCAGAGCTATAATATACAATGCCACTTTTTATAGTATTTTCAAGTAATATATTTTTGGGAATGTGATGATTTCGTACCAGACGTAAAAGGAGCTATAAAATTAAGATATATCAGAAAAACTTGAAATTGCAGGAAATTAACATAGTTTTTATGTTACATAAGTTGCAGTTTTGGTCTAAAAGCTACGATTAAGCTTTACGTGTATGGACTTATCGTCAAGCAAACGTTCGTCTATAAAATTATAATGAATTCAGTGACAGAATGTGTATAAAGAAAGAGGGAGAAATGGACACCGTAAAGTCAAGCCTACAGTAGAATAACCTTTTCTGGCAGTTTAAATAATTACTAGATATACTTATATGACGTAATACGTTAAGGGTTGAGTTCTGCAGCCGTTAGTATTGATGGATGCTGTCAATATCGACAGCTGAAAACTAAATATAGAATATTTCTTAAATATTGTAAATCTTACAAGTATTCTTAGACGGTTTAAAACGTTTTTAAAAATGGTATGAATAATGTAGAATGTGACCATAGTCTTGAGATTTATTTTGGAGGGTTCCTACATGCGGTGGATTGTTGGGAAGATTCCCAACACGATTTTCGAGGACTAATTGAACCCCTTAAACCCTCGCTCACAAACTAACTTTATGGAATTGAGAAATCTAAAGTTAATTTCCAAACTTACAAAAGCACGCCACCTATCTCTATCTTTATCTAGTTCTATTTAGTCAACCTCATTAAACCTTATATCTTTCAGGTCCATTATAATGTTATCCTCCCTAATACCCTTCCTAATTGGTTTAAAGTTTTTTGGTGTTGTAAGTGATAAAAGTTTCAAAAGACTACAAATAGCTACCAGATTGATAAGAAATTGGGGCAGAGTGAGTTTTGACCACCTAAAACACTTCCCTTTGGTACGGCACAACTATATTAAATGTATTTTATGATTATTATTATTATGATGATTATTATTATTATTGGCACCGCGTCTTACTACCTGTTCGAGTTGTACGCACTTACACTAATGTGTAATGGTAGGGTGATTGTGAGAGGAAATGGAGGACCTAGTTTAACGTGGGATCCGAACCACGGTGGAGGCCTGGTATTCCACACATTCACAAGTTGTGATTTATACACGTTTTATTAGAGGGGAAGGAAGGGTTTGGCAATCAGATAGATCTGTGCCAGGACTAAGGATTGAACCCCGGACCCCCAGCACAAAAGTCCAACACCTTACCCCTCCAGGTCACCATTGTATTTTAGTAGAATCCTTGTAGAGTAAAAAATGTATAGGATGTATAGATATTGTGTGGAGTGTTGCCAATACTGACCAAAAAAGTTCACTATGTTATGCATCATTTTTAGCGCAGTATCTTACTACCCGTCCGGGCTATGCGTATATATACTCATTACGTTAATGTGTTAGAAATGAGCACGGTTTAATTCAGAGGAAGGGTATCCGAATTTGCGGGTAGGGAGAATGGTAATCTATTTAGGAAACAACTACATTATACTTATTACCAAACCCTTCCTTCACCTCTGACAAGACATCTTGTGAATGTGGGGAATGCCAGGCCTCCACCGTGGTTCGGATTCCACGTTAAACTGTAGGTCCTCCAGTTCATCTCACAATCACCCTACCCATTACACATTAGTGTAAGTGCGTATAACCTGAACGGTTAGTAAGACGCGGTGCTCATAATAATAATAACTACATTATATACGAACTGGATTCAAAACCCGATCTCTCCGTCAAAAGCAGTCTAAGCTATTGCGGTATGACGCCTGTGAGTCTTAGACCATGCGGCCACCGTAGTGTGTGTATATGTACTATATATATATATCTTTAAGGTGGGATGGGAGGGAGTGTGAGAAAACGCCAGTGTTTTTCCAGTTTTTATGGCTAAACTCTTTTTTGACCACAACCAATAAAATAGTACTCCAGTAGAAACAAGGTTGTCCTGGAATTTAATGACAACTTTTTCTCTACAGTTAAAAAGTTTCTCGTTTATCTATCTTCACGATGGATATTCAACAACTGTTGATATCAACACGTAAAGAAAATTAAATTCTATGTTTGTACTGGAGCAATTTTTTACTATTTCAACAACAAAAAAGTCTTGCAATAAAAAAAACTGCAAAAACACTGCATGTACAGACATAAAACACATAATTTTGCTTATGAACACATGAAAGTAGGTTTAAAAACGTTGATAGTGGGAAAAACTTCTTACCATGCCCATTCAGCTATTTTCAAGGCCGTTCAACAATGAATATGGCAACACTTTCAAAAACCTCCAAAATGTGCTTTAAATTTAGTCATACAAGTTATGTCTTAATAAAGTTTCAACGTTGCTTGAACTTACGGTCATCCGGCGGACTTTGAGGTGTTGTTGATACCACTTCTTCGCCGTCGTTGATGTTTCTAACCACGAAGAGCATGGTTTGCAAAAAAAGGTTTGTTTGGTTCAACATGACTATTTGTCCAACCAACTTCTGTACGAGCAACGACACCTGTGTTTGGAAAGAAAAAAAAAATCTTCTTTTGCTTTCGAATAGTTAAATTAGTACTAGAGATCAACGCAAACACAGTTTTAGGCTGTAACAGAAAGAAAGAAAAATATATCAATATTTTTTACTTATAAAATTTATGTTAACACTTTCGATGAACTAGTTGCGATATTTACCACCTCACGCTTTAATCAAAACAGTTAGATAAAGTCTCGTAGAGAGAGAGAGAGACATCAGATGCATTCGCTATTAATGACTGTAGACGACTGCTTGTCTGAATGGAGAACAGCTTCCTTTAAACATCTTTCTTGGGGACCGGTTTCTTATCAACGAACCTCCTACTATCGTACCCAATCTCTTACACATCGACATAGTCTTGTTTTGTTGCTAGAAATATCCAGAGGCCTGCTTACACTAGAATGTTCATGACGTATGTGAGTTCCCGTTGATTTCGAGTTATAATAGATAAAACTATTGTTTTTACTAGCGTCTTGTGCAATTGGGTTATTAGCTTCGTAGACTACCCTCCTATTTGCTCATAGATAATCTGCTTTCACGCCACGTATGCATTACATTTCCGATCCTATTTTAATTAAAATACTTTTGAATGTATAAACATGATGTTTTGCGAATACATTTACAAAAACAACTGTCTATAAACACAAGATATACACTGATTTTGGTTAGAAGAACCTTTTCGAAAATTTAAACATATTTCTTTGCAGCTGATATAAATAACATGTTACCATATTATTTGTGTTATTATACAATATTGATAATATATATATCAAAAGTGACAGCTGTGGATAACTTGATTTGATATACGAATATATTAAAATTGTTTTAATAACTTTAATAACTCCCGAATAATGTTCTTCCTAACAAAATTAGGGTACACATATAAGTCATTCACAAGCCAGGTTTACCTGGATGACAGCTCGAAATGTTACTAGAAGTAATCCCTAAATATCACTATCGCAACAGCTGATATCACTTTGGATGACTGTAATGAAAACAGATGGTAATATATTAATGTGATAGTTAACCACAGTAATTTAGGCCAATATTATTTATTTATTTGAGGTCGGACACAAAGTTTATTTATAGTTTTATTCCCCTTTAAAAAAATATTCACACCACTTTCACAAAAACTTCTACGAACATAGCTTCAAAATGGCGACTGAACGAATTAAACCATATGTTGAACATAACGGTAAACAAGTTTTTTACAATGATGCAACACGCAGTTGATGAAAATATTTTATTCAGTTAAATATTTCAAAATACGATAAAATAATCATAAAATCATTTATTGTATGTAAAAAATGACAACAATTTTCTCTTTTCCAGGTAAATACGATGCTGTATTAAAATATATTGATGTGTGCACTATATTACACAAAATCAGTAACGTTCCAAAACGAAAAAATAAATACTTTAATTATGTTTAAAATATTGTTTCGAGTTGATAGAAAGAAATTATTAAAAAATGAAATAGTAGAGAAAACTTAAGTTCACGTTATTTTAAATGTAATATATAACAGGTATTTAAAGATCTTTATATTTATAACCAAAACTGTGATCTTTAACAAGTTTTGGCAACACAAAACCTAAACATATGATTTTCGAACTGTCATCCAGGTAAAAACCTATCGTGAACGGAATATAAAATTATTTTATGCTCTGTTACGGTTTAGTAGTCATGATTGTATTACTAATATGACGAATTCAGTTTAGCCAAAATAATAATGTTATCATTATAACTACGTTTTCATTCGAATAGGAAAAATACAAATATAGCCTATCTATTTTGAATATCACTGATCAAGCTAACTTACACAATATTGTTCTAAGTACCATGCTATCCCATTCACGTCACATATGCGATTGACTTTGAATTCATGTTGAAATATTTAAACTGTATTTCTGAATTAGCATATTACCAATGCTTCTTTTTGTGTTCTTCATGTCTTATTATTCATTCGGGATGTACGCACTAATCAAATATGGATTAGGGATGATGAAGTTGGGTTTTAAAGAAACATACAATATTTTTTTTACGGAAGGAGAGTGGAAAACCAATTAGTTAAATAAATATCGGCATACCCGGTCAGGATTCGAACTAAGTATAAAAGGCACCACAAACAAGATAATATGAGATTGACACTTTTGTTCACGTGCCCACTGGTAAAAATAATGATATTATTTTCCATAATGAGGCTAAAATAGAAAAAGGTTATTAGAGCTAATCAAACTAAGATGAAGTAATTTTTTACTTTCTCTCTATCTTACAGGTAGAGAAATTATGTGAACGCCAAAAAAATCGAACTCGAGATTTTGATTAATCTGGACGTTTCATGATCCTCAAATCCAAAAAAGTTTTTTTTTAATTTCCGTCTATCTGTACCTCCAACTAGAGCCTAAAATATTTTACCGATCGGTTAAAACTTGGTTTTCATGGGGTTGCCCCAAGGGTTTTTTGGAATTGGATATCTAACCATAAAATTAAGGGTAGTTTACTAAAGAGCAAAAAAAAAAAAAAATTAAATTTTCTCAAAATCTGCTTTAAAGATTTGGAACAAATTTCATTTCGAAACATTAATAAATATTCCAAACAAAATGTCTACTCTCAATATTTCGGCAAAATGAATTTAAGGACCCGGTCTGAAGCGTAAATTCTCATTTTTGATCATATCTGCGAAACTATTTGAGATGTGAACTTACTTATCGCTGCAAATATGTAGATCTATTAATAATACAAATATTTTATGCAAAAATATTTTTATAAAATTAATAACTTTCAAGCTATACGCATATATATATATTTTTTTTTTTTCGAACACTAAAGGTAAAGTATTGCAACAGTAAAATAAAACTTAGCTTTAATGTTTATGGATGTTCACGTCTCATGGCCCCCTGAAACTTAACATTTGTATTTGCAATATCGTCTGTGTGTCTTTTTAAACCCAAAATTAAAAGTAGTTTAATAAAAAGATTAAAAAAATCGATTTTCTCAATATCGGCTTTTTGATTAAATTTCATTTCTAAGATTTGATATATATTACAAACCAAATGGCTAATCTCACCTTTTCGTCAAAATAACTTTTATGGGTTCCGGTCTGATGCGTAAATTTTAGTTTTTAATTTTATCTCCATAAGTCTTTGGGATATGAAATTACTTATAAATGCTACATATAGATATATTTATAGTAAACATCTTTTAAATGAAATATATTTTTATAAAACCAATAGTTTTCAAGCTATACGCAAATACTTTATTTAAAATTTATAACTTTCCAAAACTTAAAACTTAAAGGTAAAGTATTAGACCTTCAAAAAAAATCAGACCCGAGATGTTGATGGATGTCAACGTTTCATGACCCCCCGAACCCTAAACGCAACGCTGTCTATCTGTGTGTCTGTCTAACCCAAAAATTAAGAGCAATTTACTAAATGGTGAAAGGAGAAAAGTTCCATTTTCTCAAAATCGGTTCTAATGATTTTGATTAAAATTTACATCTAGGCGTTGATTAAGATTATAAACAAAATGGCTTTTATTCACTTTCTCATAAAAATTATTTTTAGGGTTCATTACAGAACCAAAAAATTCTATATCTTCGCAAGTATTTGAGATACTAGCCAACTTATCGTTGTAAAATTTTAGTACTATTAAAAATTAAAAACTTTTATTCGAAATATATTTTATAATACCAATAGTTTCGGAGATATTGGCAAATATGTTAATACAATTTTGTGAGCTCTAGTTGTGAAGAGATATTACTTAAGTTTAAATGCAATCATTCTCTAATGCCATAGAGTAAACAAATGAGTAAGTTTCTCAAGAAGTCGATGTTGTTTTTCCTTTAACCTCTTAGGGGAATGTTTGTACAGCACATGGGCGAATCCAGGATTTTCATGAGGGATAGGGGAGAGGGGGTCTCCTGGTAGTGGAGGGCGTGGGAGCACTCAATAATTTACAAATACTCAAAATTTGAGAGAAATTCTTTAAGTCATTTTTCAGTGTAAGCGCTAAACTTGAGAATAATCCTCTAATGAAGGGTATAACTTGAAATTTGGGATTGGTATTGCAATTTATTATAAGCAAATAATAAGAATATCAACAAATAGTGATTATTAAGACGAAAATAACTTTAAACATTATACCAATTATTATATACATAGTTTTCTAGCTATTTGATCAATTTACAAAATAGATGGAATTATTCAGATTTCGAACAATCGAATCTCTAACTCCACTCTGTATTAAAACTAGTTATTTCTCACTCAAATTCGAAATTTTACAACTAAGTCATACTAACACGATATGTGTAGTATTATTCACAGAATTGGTTTAAATCACGTTATTTAAAAATAAATTATTTTAATGATCATTATTTATTATTAATCATTTAAATAGTAATAATAAAAATGTTAAATAAATTTAAACCTAAACAAGGTTTGTGTGACAAGGTGAGAGGCACGCAAATTAAATTTGGGTAATTTCATTAATCCTATTTTAACCATTTTAATATTTAATGTGTTTGTCTTAAATCTTAATAATGCCAATAACAATAACAATAACAAATTTGATTTAATTGATTTAATTTCTTAAAGGCGGCGCGCACCTCATGCCCCCTTTCTGTATCCGCCTCTGGAACAGAAATGATCTATCTCTCTCATTTTAGGCTCAATAGTCAATAATTACCTATTTTATTGGTAAAAATTTTAAAAGAGAAATTTAGTAGCAATACGATAACCACAATAAAATGCCGAAATTTTTATCTGGAAGTCAAAATTTTAATACGACCCTTGGGGACCCAATATCGATATTTTTTATTGGTCCAAATATACAAATGAATACGTTAAATTTTAAAAATAGAATTATAAAATTTAAAACTTGAGTCAAAAAAGTTTTAACTGTAGCTCAATTTGCTCTCGGGTTCACTATTGTATAATATATTACGAGTTTTGAGTAATATCTCCATTTTTAAACAATAGAGTGAGAAAGTCCGTGTGGAGTTCCATACCATGTGTTTTAATATTTAAAACTCACGAAAATATTTAGCTCAAACCATGGCTTTGAAATGTTAATACGTAAAAATGAAAATTGGATTCTCTCCAGCCACCCGCTTCGGTGGATGCATGGCCTAAGGCGTCACACTCGCAATATACCAAACTGCTAATGACTGGGAGGTTGGGACGGGTGTACTGAGGGTGGCCTTCTTAAACGGTTCTCCACTTTCCTCCACGAAAATGCGGGCGCACTTCCTATGAACTAAACCTTCTTAACCTCTAACACATTAAAGTAATTAGAACATATGTGTATAACCAAACGGGTAGTAAGACGCAGTGTTAAAAATAAAAAAAAATCCAGCTGTGTGTATTGAGGTTAATTTTTTCCCTTATTGATTTATAACTTTCCTCTAAGCGAATACAGGTACACTTACTCTAAAATATACCTTCCTCATTCCTACTCCATTGGTGTAAATATACTCCGGGTGGTTAGCAAGACGTGTAGTGCGAAAACGGAAAACTATTGTATATTTTCAGGCTCTTATTAACAAAAGCTATACACCCTCCTCGTCTGGAACTAAGTCTGTGGTGAGCTTCGAATCCCTCACCCTTAATCTTAAAGCCTTAAGGATAATATAATTTGAGATATCATGTTTGAGTCATTCAACGTGCATTTTCTGAACCTACTCAATATATACGTACACGACTTATAAACTAGCTTAAATCTAGAACAGACACGACACTCATGTCCACGGCCGCCAGTTCAGCACTGTTAAGGGGAAAACCCACATTTCACCAATGATCATGTTTTCAGTCATGCCAGGAATTGAATTTAGGTCACTTAATTTAATAGGCAGACACAAATATGACTAAAATAAGGTGTACATATTATGAATTATAAAACTTCTCATTTTCATACATACAAAAATAAGTATTTACAAATGCTAGAAGATTTAAACTATGTTTTCAGTTATGAATTTGATGTGTGTAAGTGTAAATAAATTTAAAACGATCATTAGGATGACACACTAAACGGTAGTAAGAGCCAAAAGTTTTATCTTATACGAAAAAAAAAAGAAAGAAAAGTTCAATATAGATTCGCCCACCCCTCGTTTTATACAAGGGCTATGAAAAAACTTGGAAATAAGGGGGTCTTAACTGAAAGGGGTGTCTGGTATCCCTCAGACAGGAAAATTTAAACCATGCATGATTTGAGGAGTTATTTAAGAGGATTTGTTACCCCGGTGTTGCACGTCTATTGATGCCTTTCTTTGGAATAATGTAGAGTAAGTACACGGAGAGAGGCTATATATATATATATGAAATACAAACTCATGTTTTCTGTTAACATTTAAAAATATATATTACTAGTATTATTTATTTAGAAATTGATACAATCTCTTAAAATTAATTTGACGCATTAATATGCCAGATAAGTTTTAATAACTTTTGAACATTTCTGTGTTTTACCATAGTAGCACTTTGTTACGAATTAATTTTAAGATAAAAACTAAACTTTAGTCAATTTATCTTGATAGTTTTGTTACGATAGAGATAAGTTACAGAAGTTTTGTTGGAAAAGACGTGAACATTTAATCAATTTCTTAAAATTGACAAGTAGGTACTATAATTGTATTATAATATAATACCCATGTTTTGAATATATATTTGGAATAGTGAATAAAAAAGGAGGGGTGGTTAAGTTAGTGCCATTTAAACAAATAAAAAAGGGGGTCTGAAGAGCCCCTAAACCACCTGAATCCAAATACCAGTAAATGTATACGGCAACTAGCGATCTTCACACAGGATATCACAGTTACTCTTCAATTGTTCATGGGCCGCCACTGTGTTAGGAGTTTCAGTTTGAGGACATACTAGAGTAGGTCCTATACGTGGTTAAATCTGGGACAGTTTATCTGATTGTAACATCTCGCTTTCCTTTTACGATACTAAGGAGCAAAGATGTCAGTAGTACCGACGCTTATTATTTCAAATGACAATAGACGCGCCTTGTCGCAACATTACCTTCTTTATTCATGACCATCTATGCTGATGATCTAGGCCAGGGTGGTGCAACGTTTTTCATCCCAATAGCCAAATATGAGTATATTTTGGCACTGTGAGCCAAATTATATTATTAATTACATCAACTTAATATCAGTCTACAAACAACACTTAATAAACCATTATTTTCAATACTTATATACAAATTGTATTTTTGGTTGGTATGTAACTACTTTTATTGTTGGGATAATTCATTACGTAAGACAAATAATTAAGTTAACAATAAGTAGATTTATTATAAAAAACATAAATGAGATATAAGATTACAATAGCTATACAAGATTAATTCTGGTTGACAATTGAACGTGTAATATATAAGTTCAGGAAAACACGTTAACATATCGTAGATCACGGAAAACTTTGCGTTAAATGGAAGATGTGTTGACATATAGCAAGTCCAAACTATAGGATTTTCTTGCCGCCGCTCGGGTAAATAAGCATCCAAGGCGGCATGGTCAAAGGCAGTGAGCAGGAAGAGCCTATTCACTATCATAACAGTTGGGCAAGCGCCAGGCTAATGTCAGTAGTGTCTAAAGGAAAAACTGTGAAATAATTACCAATTACCAATGAACGTTAACTGTAAACCCTAGAAGTTTAGAGTTACTATATATATATATTATATATATATATAATATATTATAATAAAATATATAAATTGAACTAGCTTGCTTGATTGGGACTTAGAAAGTCCTGAAGAAACATTGTATATGAAAGATATGAGAAAGGTTTGTTAATTACATAATAGATGGCTAGCAAACAGAGTCAACACCAAATAGTACTATGGCCGTCCTTTTTCCAATAAAGGGACTGCCAGAGCACTCAATAGTACATTTATACAATAACCCATTCCCTGGGTACAACCTTTCTTTAGAACACACTAACTTTTAATACTTAGTCAATAGGAGCCAACACGGACTAAAAGTAAAGGCACTATCTGCGTGACCCCATTATGGAAACTAGTGGAGTTCCGCGCTTTACCCACCTCAGCTAAAACCCACACGCAATGAGTGTCCAAAAAGAATTATTCAACACATTGACCCAACTGTGTCCAAGAAAAAGGACCGACAACCTGGATATAGCCATACAAAAATTAAACAACTGAACACGACGTTTCCACAGTGTCATGAGAAACAGACTAGTCATAAGGACAAAAAAGGAAGTACTGTGCTTGGTGAAGGAGCAACCTTTAAGACTAGGCCCTTATTACCTCTGGAGCTCATAGCTCCTATATTTAAGCTATGTCAAAATGACATAGGGAAAAACTTAGTCACTTGGACTAATATAAGAAGTCTGAAGGACTTGAGAAAACATTAGTCACTTTGACTACACCAACTAAGTCAGAAGGACACAAAACCAAAATCTAGTCACTTTGACTGAAATAAGAAATCTAGATAAACATTAAGTCACCTCGACTATATAAACTAAGTCAAAAGGACATGAAAATAAACCACTATATAGTTCGCCTATAGAACCAGCGTTTCCCAAAAGGTGTTCCGTGGAAGGGTAAAAGGGGTTCCGAGTCCATCCGAGAATTCGTTCCTGAAAACATTCATAACATGACGCCAGGCCGCCACCGTGGTTCGGATTCCACGTTAAACTGTAGGTCCATCCATTTCATCTCACAATCACCCACCATTACACATTAGCGTAAGTGCGTATAACCGAACGGGTAGTAAGACGCGGTGCTAATAATAATAATAATAACAACATGACCGCCGCGCCGCGCCGTCGCGCAACTGTAAGTATATATAGTATCAAACAGTGCGGGTGGAGCTGGATAGAGACAGCGCATGCGCGGACGTTGCAGCCCCCCCGCACCAGTCGAGTCAGTTACCGCGACAGGATTGCACGTGTTTACGACGTAAACTTTACTTACGTATTTGGTGTAAAGAGAAGAGTTTGCAGTGATAGTTATTCCTATTGTTTTAATCTGGAATTTTTGATGTCCGCAGGTAGGTTTTTGATTATTCGTAGTAGAGCTGTAACGAACCGACCTCTTTACTTCTGTGAAATGAATAGTAGGTTTTAAAAATTATAGGCTGCTACAATAATGTTCCTTTTAGATAGTTTTTATTTTTTGTTCTAACTAATTATTAATGTTAATCAAAGTTATTCTTATTTATACCTAAATATGTAAAATGCAATTATACTACAATTTTGACTCACTTGTGAGTATTTTTTCTATTTGTTATTTCAGTTTATGATAATGGATAATTGGCTCAAAACGGGGCCTCGCAAGTGGCAAATTGCTGTATCATGTTCACCAGCAGAGTCTACTGAAAATATTTCAGAAGAAGCTGTTGCTGGTTTTTCTGTAAGAAAGTTACAGTTATTATTATCAAAGTCAATCTGTTAATACTGTCTGGCCAATAACTGGTTGGTTTACTCACCTTACACGCATTAATTTCTTAATTTTTGTTTATTAATGTTTATTTAATTTAATGCCTTGGTTGTTTATTATTAATGGGTATTATTGTTGTTGTTGGTTATTATTAATGTTTGTTAATTTATTTCAGGTACGGTAAATACGGAAGACTCTTGTCCTGGACAAGACCGTCAAAGTACACCAACCAACAAAAGGGCTGAACCTCAGGAGAGAATTGCTTCAAAAAACAGGAAATATGACGAATCCTACTTGTCCTTTGGATTTATTCCTGTAGGAATTGCTGAAAATCCGGATGGACAATGCGTTATTTGCAACAAAATTCTGTTTAATAGCTCTTTGGCACCTGCAAAGCTTAAACGATACCTTGAAACCAACCACCGCAACTGAAGGATAAACACTTAAGTTTTTTTGAAAGACACAAAGAAGTAAATAAAACTGGTGTGGCTGTTTTACACAGATATGAAAAAACAGATAATGAAAACGCAACGGAAGCATCATTCCTGCTAAGTTACAGAATTACTCGTGCTGGTAAACCACACACGATTGCAGAAAATTAAATAAAACCATGTATGACAGAAATCGTTAGCTGCGAATTTGGAGAAGACGCCTCGAAGAAAGTTGCAGCAGTCCAGTGTTCCATTAACATTATATCTGATCGAGTCAATAAGATTTCAGACCATATTGAAGATAAATTAATTTGTAGATTGAAAGACAGTGAGATGTTTGCAATACAACTTGACGAAAGTACAGATGTCACCGGTTATCAATACTGCTTGTTTTCATGAGATACCCCTTCGGAGGATCTATTGAAGAAGATTTGTTACTCTGTGCACCTTTGAAAACCAATAGAACTGGAAAAGAAATGTTTACAGCCATTGATAGTTACATCAGTAAACACCAGCATATTGATTGGAGAAAATGTATTGACGTGTGCAGCGATGGAGCTGCAGTTATGACCGGCAAAAAAAAGGAACTGTAAAATAATAATAAGAATGTTGAACCTAAATGTAGTAGCAGTCACTGCGTTTCACATCACCATGCCCTTGTCGCAAAGAAAATGCCATCCGACTTAAAGAAAGTTCTCGATCAAGCCGTACAAATTGTCAATTACGTTAATCACGCCCACTCCAGTCAAGGCTTTTTAAAAAAGCGTGTGAAGATGTAGGAAGTCAGCATCAATCACTTCTTCTACACACGGAAGTGAGATTGCTTTCGAGAGGAAAAGTTGTATCCGGGTGATTTGAATTGCGCATTGAGCTTAAAATATTCTTCGCCGAACAACCCATTTCTGCATCCGTTAGTACGCTTGTTGAACTATTGCACGATGAGCAATGGTTGATAAAATTGGCTTACAGAATCCATTCGCAAATCATACCGAACCATCGATGCTAACTGTGTCAGTATGAGAATTTGATTGACATTAAGTGTTAATCCCTTCTAAAACAAAAATTCGAATCAGAAGATTCTAATTTGAATTACTTTTGGATTGGACTTAAATATGAATATCCTGCAGTCGTTGAGAAGACTATTATGGTTCAACTTCCGTTTGTGACGACTTACCGATGCGAGAATGGATGTAGCTCCAGATCTTCGCGTTCAATTGTCAGACATTAAGCCTAATTTTAGTGCTATTATAAGTAAATATGTGAAAAAATGTCATTCTTCACATTAAATAGTTACTTTTTTTTGTACAATAAATTTTCTATAATACTTATTTTTTATTTATTAATATTCTTTCTTTTCATGTCAAACATGAAAATATTCAAACTATACTACAAGGTAAAATCACTTTTGTTATTATCAAAATGGGGTTCCGCCAAAAAAATGTATGATCAGTTAGGGTTCCGTGGCCAAATAATTGGGAACCTCTGGCCTAGACTATATAAACTAAGTCATTAGGACATGATAAACATTATAGTCGCCTTGACTATATAAACTAGGTCTGAAGGACATGATATCAGATTCTAGTTTATCAGACTAGACACATAAGTCTGATGGACCTATTAATAACACCTTTATACTTATAAGATCAAAGAGGATTTCCTTCGACGATGTGGTGAGACCCACGATCCAAACTTCATGGTGAGCTGGTACTTCTTTAGGGGATAGAGTAGCGTTTCTTTCTTCGATGATACCACGTGGTGAAGTACAATAAGTGAATCTGAGCGGCACTCATTATATACGATTTCTCTGACCAAACAGGAATAAAGAGAATAAGGCATAATATACAGGCAATGAGAAATACGGAAACAAGGGGGTAAAGGAAAAGAAACAAAAGGGGGAAGGAAAATACAGAAGTACCAAGGAACGCTGCAAGAGCAGCAGTGCTCTAGGCTCGTGACTTTGATCCCAAGCCGGTCCCGTCCATTTCAACTATTGGGTGATGCAGCGAGGACGTGTGTGAGATTTTCCATGTTGGTATCCCTGCCATACTCTTCGTAATTTCCTTGAAAGCATGGTGATTGTATCAGAGCCCATCCAGTCATGGAAAGTAGGTGTTGAAGCATATTATTCTTAAATATGTCAATTTTAATTATCTTCTTTGGATTCCGCTATAATAGTTATCATAATTTAGTATATTCATGTAGGCTCGTGGTGTAGAAGTCAATTTTACATAATTGACATGCTACAGGTAGTATCGTTAAAATTTTACTGCCAAAATAGTGTATTAGTCCGCCAAAAATATATTATGAAATATGTACGCACACACACTTTCACAAAACAACTTAGCATTAAAAATATATATATATAAATCAAAAAATGCATAATAAATTTCAATCATTACCATTTTACATAAATAGTGTTATTTGAATCATAAACTATTTCACATCTGTACCGAGGGTTTTCCTTTAACTGTCCTCCAAGATACCGTGAGGGCCACATCTTCAGTGATCGTGGTCCGCGTTTGGTCCACACTGACCTAGGTCAAGTCCTCTTCTAGACGACGAGGAAGATTGATTGTGTATCCTGGCCTGGGCTTAATATCTATGTTACTACCCCCCCCCCCCCCCAGCCTCATATTCTTATACTCTATTCACCGCCTCTGTAAGAATATTTCTTTTACAAAATTAAATACCTTAGAAAATTTTGTAGTTGTCAAGAACTAGATAATTAATATTCTTTGTTCAAGGAAATGATATTTTCCCCAATCTCCCACCACACAAATGCGAGTACATTTCATCTAAATTCTACTTTCCCTATTCTTTACCCAATAGTGTTATTAAACGTGTGTATTCCTGATGAGTAGTAAGATATGGAGCAAAAAAAAGTATGAAGATGAAGATTCAACTTTGCCTTTGAACACTTCGATAACCTAATTTTAATTCACTAACACCCGCCTCGGTGGTGTAGTTGGCTAACGTGCTTGTGTTGAGCTCGACTGCTGAGGACGGGGAGATCGAGGTTTGAATCTCGGTAGGGTGAACTTAGGCTATTTTTTTCCTAAATGGTTTTCCATTCTCCCTCCACGCAGATGCGGGCTCACTTACTCTAATTCAACCTTCCCAATGCCTAAATCCATTAACGTAATTAGTAATTAAAGCGTATAACCCGAACGGGTAGTAAGACGCGGTGCTAAGTATTATTATAAAAATAATTCACTAACCGCGTGGTATAACGAACGCACTACTCTCGTTTTATTATTATTATCGCGTCTTACTACCCATTCGGGTTATACGCTCTTACGCTAATGTGTAATGGTAGGGTGATTGTGAGATGAAATGAAGGACCTACAGTTTAACGTGGAATCCGAACCACGGTGGTGGCCTGGCATTCCCCACATTCACAAGATGTCTTGTCAGAGGTGAAGGAAGGGTTTGGCAATCAGATAAATCTGTGCCGGAACCGAGGATTGAACCCCGGCCACCAGCACAGAAGTCTGACACCTTACCCCTAGACCACCAGGTCACCCTCTCTCGTTGTAGACTAGACTATGGATTACGGGAAGTCTGAGATTCATATCTCACAAATAAAACAACTCGTTTAGAAAATGGTATAGCTGTCTAAAAAAAAAATATGTATGGTCCTATGCATAAAAAGAAATTCTTCTTTTTATTTTCCTCACACCTCTCACGTTCCATCCATGCAAAAACGCATTTAATTGAGTAGAAAGGAGAAAAAATACAATTTAAAGAACATTTACCTGTATTTAAGTGTAGGGAGATTGAAAAATAATTTATAGTAAATCACACCTGAATACACCCTGTCAAACTCTTAACTCTCATAACTGGTAAACCGGACTAAGTGATTTTAAAAATCATGTTTATAAAGTTTTAGTAAGGGTAAAACGATGACGCGTAGAAAGAAACCAGTCACTAAACAAAATTATTGTTGATGAGGCCATATTGCATGACAATAATTGGCGAGTAAAATAGAGAATCTTAAAATTTGAATAAGAATTAATATAATTAAAAGATAATTGACTAATAAGACTTCAATTATATATTACATTGAAAGATGGAGCATATAAATTGGATTATATAAAGTGGAATATATAAACTAATGGTTTTATTAGTAAATCAACTTTTCATTACATTACATATCATTTAAATATTGAAAATTTCTTTTTTACTCTCCAGGTATTGTGATGCTACATGCGCCATCAACAATAATTTTGTTTAATAACTTGTATCGTTCTACACAGATTAGGTGAGCTTCGCATTTTGTTAACGTGCCCACCGGTGCGGGTAACGCTTATAATTTAAATTTTAGCGATGAGGAGGGTAGTTTTAAAAGAACGTGCACCTACAATATCCTGTAGAGATAAATGTAAATATTCCATCGATGCATGTGGAAAACCCGATTCAATAAATTTGAGCTCTGACCTCAGCGTCTCAAGCAATTCAGCCTTGTCGTAAGTCTGACGCCTTACACCTTGTGATCATCGGTGTTTGTTATATTCACTATGGTGTAGGAGGGCCTTAGCCAACTAACTATCTTCATGGAAAACAGTTCAGTGGGAGGGAAGAGGGAGGGACCCCCATGTTATCGTCAGGGCAGCTAGTTTCTGACATGAAAATACACGGAACAAAGTCTATCCGGGGAGGAAAAGGTCGTAGGAGGTTGACAAACATTGCAAGGCCGAGGAAGGGTCATCTCGGCCAGTTGAAGTGTGCGGCCAGGGACTCCAATCTTACAATAATTAGTATACTATTTTTATAGTTACAAACTTTGGTTCACGATAACGAAGAGAACAGTCTAATTTTCTTAGAATGGGCCTTATCTGACAACTATTAAAAATTGTTGTTGTTGTTGTTGTTATTATTAGCACCGCGTCTTACTACCCGTTCAGGTTATACGCACGTTGTTGTTGTTGTTGTTACTGCAATACGAGCTGTTAATTCTCATGTGTTAGGTATAAGGAAGGTTGGGTCTAAAGATATGGGGTCCACATTTGCGTGGAGGAAGAGTGAAAAACCATTTATGAAAAAAATCCCGCAGTATTTTCAACTAGGATTTGATCCTCAATCTGACCATTAGCAGCAATCCAGCCTATTACAGGAGTGATGACTTAGACCTCTAGATAGGGAAAGATTGGTGCCATATTGAACTATTCTAGCTAAAATACAAGGGTTGTTTGGAACAGGTTGGTCATAAGACGTTTGGCGCAGTTGTGAAAACAATTACTAACCCTATCCTGTGTGTTTGCTTATTTATGACGCACGTTTATTTAGCCACTGTCTGTTCAATCACCTGATAGCTACGTTAGGTTAGGTTAGATTAGGTTTGCGAAACTGAAAGGTAATTGCCTCATGACTAGGCTAGGCTATGTTAGTTTAGGTGTGCAAATAATAAGCAGATCGTCTGATGGTTAGGTTAGGTTATGTTGTATTAGGTTAGGTCTGCAAAAATTGAAGAAACTCGATTAATTGTTAGATTAGATTATGATAGGCCATTTAAGTGGGAGTGTATGGGATGATAGAAAAGGTAAGTGGTTTTATTGTTTTTATATAAAAACATTTTTTGCGAAAATAATTAATTAATTAATTAATTCTCCAGTATAAACATAGCATTCAGCTTTCTTCGCACGTTGATATCAAGAGTTGTTGAACATCTATGACAAACATTTGTTCAACTGAAAGGAAAATATTAGAAGCATCTAAATTGGGCGATACAAAAAAAAATGCTGAAAATATCATGGAATGATATGATATCAAATACAAAAATGCTAAGAAAAACTAATGAAGAAAGGAAACTTTGGAAAGGTATAGAGCAAAGAAGAGTTAACATGATAGGACATAATCGTATACTGAGACACGATAGTTTGACGAAGACCATTTTTGAGGCTCAGACTAGCTGTCACCAGAAGAGATAGGATTAAGAATGAAAATATATGATCAAGAGTTTGGATACAGGAGGTACATGATATAGGTAGTAGAGGAAGATAGGATGAGATGGTATGGACACATAGTGAGGATAGAAGGGGAGAGGACTCCAAGAAGATTAATGGATATGAAGTATGTAGGGAAGAGACCGCAAGGAAGACCAAGGAAGAGATGAAAGGAGCAGATAGCAGCAAATGTGTGAGTGAGAGGAAAGTGGAAAAGAGTGTAGGAGGAAAAATGGTGAAAGGACGGAAGGAGATGGAGGTATTTTACCAAACTGACCCAGCCATATACCGGAAAGAGTTAATGATGATGATTATTATTATATATGGAGATGTGTAAGAGAGGAATTTAAGAGGGAGACCGAGACTGGAGTACACGAATCAGTTAGCGAACAATGTTGGCAGAAGAAGGTACAAAGATGTAAGAAATTTGGCCCAGGAAAGACGAAAGTAGAAAGCTACAGCAAACCAATCACAAGATTGATGACCTGATGATGATGACAAACACTCATTATTTGGGATTCACTAAATGCAGCACGTGTAGTGCCACCTTTAAAGCAAACATCGGTCCACCCACGCGAGTTAAAAAGAAACCAAAACTACTATTAACACACCCAGATGGGATTTTAACTCTGACCTTCCCGTCATTTGAAACCTGACCTTTAATCCTCTCGCCTAGCAAGGCATGTCATTAGGGCTTGTATTAACGCACTTAAGACCCCTTAAGTTTTCGATAGTCATCCTTGTACTTATATAGAGAATAATTCTAGTAAAAAGAACCGTATATAATTTATAAAAGTTAGTAAATATATTTTCATATAGTCATGTAACAAGTTATGTAATCTGCAAATGTACAGTCAACTCTCGATTCTACGACCTTTCACGATTCCCTGGAAAAGGGTCGTTATTTAGAAGGTGTCGTTATTGGAATTTTAAAAAGATTTTGTTCCACCCTTGACTTTCATACGAAATCGTTCACAAAATCCAACCAAAAACGTAACAAAATCAAAATAACAATGTTAAACAATAGCATGGGTCGTCCAAAATTGTTGATGAAATCAAACCAAAATAGTAACCAAATCGAGAATCGAAATAACAATGGCAAAAGCAAGCCTGGCGCGTGATGTAGCAGCAGTCACGCGCGGGGAAACACTGTCTTGCTTGTGGGAGGGGGTGGACAGAGTCAAGTGCTATTGGCTGGCATTGATGAGGTGGTGTCTATTTTTATACCTGACCCACCCCAGTTACTAGTAATACAGCACTCACAAAGATAATTGTAATGCAGTGACCTAAATAAATGCAACAAACACATTTTACAGCCGATTTCCTTAAACTTTTCAACCTTTTTTCCCACATTTTTCACGGTTCCCCAAATAAGGGTCGTTACTTCGAGAGGGACGCTATTCCCGGGGTCGTAGAATCGAGAGTTGACTGTATTTTGCTTCAAAATACATATTGTAGTTTCTGAAAGGTCCTTTCTACGAGAATCCTACTATACATGCTATTAGCGACTTTTTTTTTTCTTTTAACTCCATAACAAACAACAACCGTCAATTTCGCAATGTAAAAAAAATGAACACAGTTTCACAAATGTGCATTTGTATCCTTTCTCTGGGAATTGACTTCGGGATCTCATATCAGTAAGATGTACTATTGACGCGGCTAAGGTCACAATAAAATAGGCACATCAAAGATTTATAAACTACATTTTACAACAACAAAACTATTATAGTTATCTCTGATTTCCAAACCCTTCCTTGTGCTCTGACAAGACGTGTATTAATCACAACTTGTGGGAATGCCAGGCCTCCACCGTAGTTCGGAGTCCACGTTAAACTGTAGGTCCTATATTTCATCTCACAATCACCTACCATTACACATTAGCATATGTGAGTGTAAACAAAACGGGTAGTAAGAGGCTGTGCTAATAATAATTGTGGCTTACTAACAATCTTAACACAAGGAAAGGGTCATTAGTGAATGGGGTTGCACCAAATTTATCTTGTCCTACCTGCTTTAGCCCAACATCGGAAATTTAAAAATTTGTCCTAACTAGAAACCAGACCAACAAAGTCTATGAAGGCTTATTTTTATTAGTGCGTTCAAAATGGGAATCACCAAAGACTTAATCTAAGGTGTTGGATTTGGGAAGATATTTTAAAGGAATTGTACCCGCATTAGCGTGGAAAGAGGGTGCAACCACAATAATAAATCATAATAAGAGGAAAACTTCCTCAATGAACCCAGTTGAGATTCAAGCCTCCAACTCTCCACCGTCGGCGAAACAGTATATTATGAAATTAGCATATTGGGCTATGTGATCATAGGTGCGGGTTTGATAGAAGTGGTTGAACAACAACACATTGGGGTATATAGTTCGTCTTACCCTTTATACCTCTTTATTTGCACACATACCATCATGACTGAACAATCCACATACATTCATGAGTGACCAACACAAATGCGGGAACAATCCACATACCCTCATGAGCGAACAATCCACATACCCTGATGGGTGAACCATACACATACCCTCGTGGGTGAACAACATACAGTCCCTCATGTGGGAACAATCCACATACCCTGATGGGTGAACCATACACATACCCTCGTGGGTGAACAACATACTGTCCCTCATGACGGAACAATCCACATAACCTCATAGGTGAGCAACATATAGACCCTCATGTGAGAACAACACACATGACGGAACAACAAATACCCTCATGAGTGAACAACACACATGACGAACACAATACCTCATGAGTGAACAACACACACACCCTCATGAGTGAACAACACACATGACGGAACAACAAATACCATCATGAGTGAACAACACACATACCCTCATGAGTGAACAATATATATTCTATCATGAGTGAACAACAAATAGACCCTCATGAGGTAACAACACACATTCTCTAATGAAGGAACAATCCGCATCGCATACCTTTGTGGGTGAACAACACGCAATGCTACAAATATCAAAAGTCCATAACTATAAAGACATTGTGTTCAATCCACTGAATTAAAGATAACTCCTGGGTGACGTATATAAATAACCTTTTGGAATTTACGTCATAATCGTCTAGCTTATTATTGAAAAAAAAACTAATGTTGTATTCAAATGACATTATAATGTTTAAGGTTAATTATGTCAAAAATATAATATAGTAGTGGTATCCAAAGAGCAAATGTAAAGGTGAGAAAGGTCACAAAACAATACGTATTAAGTTCGCGCTGCTGTGTAAAAGGGCATAACGAACAATAATTATGAACTGGTTGAAGCTGGAAATGGAAAAAAAAGGCCAAAAAGGATTAAAGAAACCGAAAACAAATCCAAAAATGACTAGTAAAATTGAAAACTATCTCACAATACAAAGAAAGACTTGGGATTTATTTAAAAGTGTGTATTCCAAGTGTACCCACCGCAACTGGATCTTAGATCTTATACAGGATGTTTCAGTGAAAGCATGCAGAAATTAAACAGGACATAGAGGATACTCTACCGAACATTTTAAGATAGGGAACGCGTTATCCGCGAAGCCAGCTAAGGAGGATATGGGCCTAAACATGTTTAACACTGTTACTGATGTCCAGTTTATTTACAGCTAGTCATTACATGTAATTTATTTACATTTATTTGTAACATTACGTACGGATAATACTGTACAGTAGACCATATCATTGACACACCAGAGGAAACCTATCATTTCGTCCCTCACAACACTTGCTCAAAATGACGGTCACCAACCCCAACGCAAGCATGACATCGGCGTACTAGATTCTGCCGCAACCGTTCAAATATTCCATGTGTGTTACGAATAACATCACAGGCAACGACAATCCTGGCAACCTATTCTGTGTCCACTGGGGTCTCATACACAAGTGATTTGGGAAATCCCCGTACGAAATAGCCGTCAGGCTTTCCCCCACATGTTTAGGCCCATATCTTCCTTAGCTGGCTTCACAGAGCACACGTTCCCTATCTCAAAATGTTCGATAGAGCATCCCGTATGTCCTGTTTAATTTTTGCACGCTTTCACTGAAACAACCTATATATATATAGTTTTTTTTAGCACCGCATCTTCCTAACCGTTTGGGTTATACGTTCACACAGAGTTAAATATATATATATGTATATAAATATATACATATATGTATAAGGGGGCTGAAACTATATATGTAGTTTATGAGTAGTGCTTACTTTTTTCTCTCAGTAAATATATTATTTGCAACAATAATTTGCTATTGTGATTTTACCCAACCAAATTATGGCCGGTTGATTCAAAGTTGAAGCATTCATTTGTTGTGGCTGACCATAAATGTCAAAATGGCATTATTATAATGGGAAAAATATCAATATCATCCTATTTGACAGCAGTCGGCAAACTACGGAGGCTGCAGCAATTTCCATTCATCGATCAGTATCTCTGGATCAAGATTGATCGGTAAAAGGTTTCCCAAATAGGTGATGTACAGTACATATTACTGTCACATGACATAATATTACCAGGGTGAATATAAGTCGGTTACTTCAAAATATCCTTAGAAATAGGAGTAGTAGTGACAATATATTGTATTGTTTGTAATGTAACTATCTTGAACGCCCTTCTTGACCTTCTTGAAAAAGGAATAGCAGGGTGTCTACCTGACTATATTTGAAATTTCAGTATATTTCCATTTTTTTTTTTTAAGAAATCTAGTATATATGAAAGTTACTCAGAGACAAACACTCTCTATTTAAAAATCATAAAATATTATAAAGTTAGGGTAGGCCATAGTTGAACATTTTTACATCAAGAATCAAGTGTATTGACGCATATATTCTAGTATATACTGAGATGAGACCCTTGAACCTACAAGGAATATTCAAAGATTCAAATAACAATGATAAGTTTTTTAATAGGTACTAAGTTTGAGTTATTTTTTAAAGGTACCTATTAAAATAGTTAAATATTTTCTTGTGGTTAAAACCAAAATAATTATAAGGAAAACCTAACAACAAAACCCCAGATCATTAATTTACCATTTAATATAAACCAAATTCGAGGTGAAGGAAAAAATCCTAGTTATTGGGAAAGTTAAACACTTATGATAACAATATTTTATAAAATTCTAATTTTAATTAGGGATTTAATGGCAAAATAAAGTTTCAGATTTGAAAAAAGGTGGATCCGACCCATCTTTAATACACACACACTCTCTCACACACATTACATTTTTTTAATGACCTATAACACCGTTGACCTCGGTGGTCTTGGTGTAAAGTGCTTGCCTCAGGACCCGATGTTTGTGGGTTCGAACCCAACAAAGGCTTTTTCTTGAGCTAGAACCAATAATAGATCAACATTCTTCGGAGGGGAAGTAAATCCGTCGGTTCCATGTGGCATGTAAAATACCCCTGGAAGGTATGTGAAAATACCTCTCCTGGAAAAATTGGTAGGTCATTTCACCTCACTCTTAGAACTTTAGAGGTACAAGTAATCAGCCTTGTGGCGCAACTTCAAAGAATGATTACAGCCAGTGAGTTTACTCCACCACAAAAGTTAGCTATTATTCTCACCACTCCTTGACAGTCGATACTTTCTACGAGTTATATTTTTGATAGTAAATTTGTTTAGTAAATATATAGTAATAAAGATACAGAATCTTCAATGAAAAATAACCAACAAATATTATGTTGATAAAAATTACTTGGAAATAAAGATAATAGCAGTTACCTTGTGAGAATTTTATCGTTGGGGATAATTCATTAGATAAGACAAATAATTAAGTTAACAATAAAGAGATTTATTATAGAAAAACATGAATGAGATATAAGAATACAATAGTTATACAAGAATAATGCTGGTTGAAAATTGAACGTGTAATATATAAGTTCAGGAAAACAAGTTAACATATCGTAGATCACGGAAAACTTTACGTTAAATAGAAGATGTGTTGACATATAGCAAGCCCAAACTATAGGATTTGTGACAATACAAGAGTTGTATTTTACAATCGAAGCCTCACCCAAACCGATGCTGCATAGATTATCGTCCGATTCATACTACCCACTCCAAGAAACGTCGACATTTATTCAAATGGCCTACAATATGATTCTTCATTATTGTAGTTCCATGTATCCTCAAGCAATATACAAACAATGTCATTCAATATAATTCACTATCAACTCTCTACAGTGTAAACTGTTCATATACGTACCCTCTAGCTTGCATAGCCTAGTAACCTAGCTGACTTCAAAACGTCCTAAATCGAGGAGCGGGGCAACTTTGCCTTGATGTATCAGCGCTTGATGTTCCGACCAACCCGGTTTAGACATATCTAATGGGCGATTTTTTGCACACCTGGCGAAGAGTGCACGCGGACATGGCTGCCCTCTTTCGGATGGTTTGATCAACCATCACCTGATCTCTGACGTCAGCAGCCAAGCAGTTAAAAAGATTTTTACAGCAAACCCGAGTATCGTCTATACGGAGCGGATGACCAATCAGCGACCAACAAACACAATGGCCTACGTGAGAAAGACAGCGTGATCCTCCCAAAATGTTACGTCAACGACTTAGTCTGAACTATTCCCCCTACCATAACTACGCAGTAAGACCACTATATATTATGAACGTGTGGAAGAAATAAGCTGACTTTTGAACTCGGCACCATCGAGGATGGGCCTATGTTATATATTTATTTATTAGACTTTGAATTCGGCACCATCGAGGATGGACCTCTGTAATATTTATTTGTAATGTAATCTTGAACTCGACGCCATAATGGACGGACTGCGTTTATTATTTTATATCGTCAGGAGACGACTTCCAAAATCTGGACTCTGTGAAGAAAGTTATAGTACTCTGTAAATATTTATAGTTTTTCGTAGAAGTTTGAATCATGGAATTTTAACTTTTTAATTTAATATTGTTTTAGTCGAGATAGGCTGATATTTGTTTATTAAATATGGGCATTATTTAACACTATTTAAAACTAAAAGTAACTTCAGTTTCGTGTTGCCACTTAAGGGATTGTTTCTTTAAGATGTTTGTAAATTCTCAATATTTGCTGTTCTAACTTAGCTAAATGTTAATTGAAATATATTAATATTATCTGTCTTAATAATCTGGATATATTGACTATCCGTACTACCCTAGCTTTTGTTGTTGTACATTTAAAATCATTTATATACATTTTAAATATTTTGTGTAACGTAAATTTGACTTTTATTTGCATATATTTATATTTGAATGTGGCAAACTTCTAAACGTTCTTTAACTTAATTAATTGTAGACTTTGTTCAGTATTTGAATAATGCCGATTCAAGTAGTCCCGCGTGAGTTTACATTAGGTTTGAGGTGTGAAACTCTCGTGTTAGTTAACGTAATGTTTGTATATAAATGTTCATTGTAGTACTCGAAGGTACTTTTGTTTTGTGTAAAGTTTGAATACTCTCGTGATATTTAAAGTAAAATTATGGAATATAAAGATATAATTTACTTTGGAAGAGTATATGTTTTCGTAATGTTTGTAGATGTTCAGACGCTTTTGTTAACAGTTTAGAAAGGCTCTTCTAGCTTTTTATTTTTTCTTGAATAGATTTGGTTATTTATTGTTTTCATAGTTTTATTGATATAAAGCTAACCTGGTCTAATTGAATTAATCTTTTTAAGCAATAATGTAATCAACTATGTTTTTCTTCGTTCTACTAGATAACGTTAAGGCCACTTAAATTACTGTCTGTTATTTTTGAATGAATTAAATTAATCTTTACATTTAACTCTTTCTGATGCTATTTTCTCTTTATTATGATTATGTTAGCTTATTCCCTCTTATCCTTGTAGTATTTTCTTTAGTGGCCTATTGCTACGAGGTAAATGAACTGAGAGGGTGATTACAGATTTCTCTTGCAGCTGCTCGGGTAAATAAGCATCCAAGGACCATGGTCAAAGGAAGTAGGCAGGACGAGCCTATTCACTATCAGAACAGTTGGGCAAGCGCCAGGCTACTGTCAGTAGGGTCTAAAAGGAAAAACAGTGAAATAATTACCAATTAACAATGAACGTTAACTGTAAACCCTAGAAGTTTAGAGTTACTATTATATATATATATAAACTAGCCCCTTCCACGTAAAATATATTGTAAGGAATCCTGTAAAATAAAGCTTAAATCATCCATCATGTCAATATAAAAACAAAACTTTTTTAATTTTTTTTTTTAAATACAGTCCTACCATCACTGTATAGCCCCCTCCCTCTTTTATCCTCCCTCCTATTTTCATCTCATTCCTTTTTCTTCACCCCTACTCCCCCCCCCCTTCACCAACCCCACTTTCCCTTCAACAACTTTTTTTCCAACGACTATATAATATACTATCAACATTTTTATGAGGAATAAATTAAATTTTCAAAATAAAATATAGCCTATGTTACTCGCTGTTAATGTAGCTTTATATTGATGAAAGAATGTTTTAAATCGGTCCAGTAGTTTTTGAGTTTATCCATTACGAACAAAAAATCAAATCTTTCCTCTTTATAATATTAGTATAGATTTGTAGCATTTCAATTAGTGTGATTAGACATCTACAATTAAATATTAAAAATTTGTTAATTTATGACAACATAAACGAAAGAAAGAATTAATGTAAACATATTTAAGTCATCTGCCTCAAGATTTATTCTCCGTGACTGGATGAAGTCAAATATATAATCATGATTTTCCCGAGGGTGAAACACGTGGGTTTTTTGGAGACGTTAAATTTGATTAAATACTGTAGCAGATTCCAAAGAAGAGAATTAAACTGACATATTTAGTTATAATTCGCTTCAATATCTATTCACGTATTAAGATGTTCTTGGATTTCCTCGCCATCCTTTTGGCAAAAACATTCAAGACCAACATCATGGCGGCTTCAACGCGTGCTTTCTCTCTACTCCTGATGGCAAAGAAGTCTAGAATGAACTCGACCCAGCGACCCGCTGCACTCGGAGTTGCCAAGCGGCGTTTCAACTAAACTTACTTTCCCATAACCCCGCAAAATGTTCTCCCTCCTTTGTTTTCCTTTCACCTTGCTTTCATCCGTCTCTCTCTCTATGATTCTGAGTTTATCACCTATTTTGTTTTGTTCCGTTCAAGTCAGATTTGAGGGTATAAAAAGGCTGTTCCTCAGTTTCACGGTATGGCAATCGATCACAACGTAGATCCGAAGAAGGGACCCCTGATCACTTGCTCAACAACAGAACCATGCAGTATTGGTCGTGGGATCCCCCGCCACGCCGTCCAGGAGGATGTTCTTCAATTACATAAGTAACCTGTCGTCGTTTTCAAGTCTATTTGACTTTAGAGTCGAGTCTAGTCTATGTAAAACTAGACAATGTCTGTCAAGACATTCTGATTGATAAATTTTATGTTGTGTTTATGATCTTTATAGTCGAAAGCGACTATCGTTTTTTATAAAATCTCATATTCAGTCGAATTGACTGTAAAACCATCTTAAGCCTATCAGACTTCTAAATTATGATGTCTATTTAATTTGTTGTATGTAGTGACTCTGTGACTAAGGGTGAGAGTCAAAATGACTCGTATATGTAGCAAGTCCTTCAGACTCGATATATAAGTCCTAGTGGTTATTGTTCTCTTGTACAGTTTCAAAATATGAACCTTCTGCTCTAGATGTAAGAAGGATTTGATTTTAAATCCTGCTGGTCCACACAAGTTCCATAAGACTGGTCAATGTTTCTAATGACGCCGTGGACGTCATATGCATTTGTTAATATTTAGTATGGCTTCAACCAGGCTGTCTGTCCTTGTTTAAATCCCTGTTGGGTTTTTTTAGTTCTATCTTTGAGTTGGGCAGGTAGTCACGCGTCGCGTGTGGTATTAGCTTGGGTGAGTAAACCGTGGAACTCCGCTTGATTCATAGTGTAGTCCACTCAGATAATACCGTTTTTCTCTTTGCCCGCTTTGGACGCCTACATTATTTGTATGGCTATTAGGCGTAATTCAAATTTGTGTTGCACCCCTGAGAGAGTGAGTCACTATATGTGTGTACTATTGAATGCTCCGGCAGTACCAATAGGGAAAGAGACGAGCCATAGTACTATTTTTGTTGACACCTGTTTGTTAGCCATTGAACAATGTGATAACCAGACCTTTCTTTTGCTTCTCAAGATCCAATGCCTCTTAAGTTCTTATGCTACAGTTCCAATCAAGCCAGAATGATTAAATTATAAATGTGTCCAAATTCTAGATGTCTATGGTTTTTAATTAATTTTCATTAATAATTACCTTACTGCTTTCTCTTCTAGAAACACCTGACTGTAGCATGGCACCAGCCCAGCTTTTGTTATCACTGCAAGACAATCACCTTTTTCTATTTGATTTGACCAAACTTAAATTTAGTGTTCATGTTGTAAACTTAGGCCCAATCTTACAATGCCACGTTAAAGTCCTCGTAACTTAACCGTTTGTAAAGTATAACCGTTGGTTAAACTTAGCTTTGCGTTTTACAAAACTATTTTTATGTGCGCGTCAAATTACGGATAGGTGCCTTCCATTAGTTCTTAGCGTTAACTTTCTCGGAGCGCTAGATTTGTGTCAAAGCCTTTGATTGGCTTAACTAGACCATAGAGAGTATAACCAAGTCATTACAAAGTCTATGGAACTGTTATGAAAAATTCAATCAAAACGAGTTCAATTCTCAAATTTGTTGTGGTTATCTGCTATATTGTATCGTATTTATTTTCATGCTAAAATGTCTGTTGAGAATCATAAACGCGAACGAAGAGTAAATTTTAGCAAAGCAGATGAAATGTTGCAGATTGAAATAACAGTTAAATACAAACAAACCATTGAAAATAAACAATTTTATTGGTGTTCAATCCATTCAAGAATTTCTAACATTTTATTTTTGTTTGGACAAAAACGTTTAAAAAAATATTCCTCGTCATAAAATTCCAGGAAATTCTTTCGTTTCATTATCATCTCGTTGTTCTTCTAAGTCTTGAGTTTGATAGAAAGCGTAACTCATCTTCAAAGTCGTCATTATCATACAATAAATAATCCATTTCTTAAATAAAAGTAACCTCACTTTAATAATAACAACAATCGCCTTGAAAACAATATGGCGGAGTGTTTAACGTTGTTAATGTGGACGTTATGTTTGCTAATCGGAAGGTAGACCTCGCGTTAACTTTACGAGCACATTTACGTGAACATTAGCGCTAACCAAACATTGTAAAATCAAAAGTAGTGGTCGTTATCGCTTAACCTCATGTTAAGCCCTAACGAATAGAATAACATGATATTGTAAAATTGGGCCTAAATATTTAATCCTGTTGTTATAATAAATCTATTTGCTATCTAAATTGTTCAATCTATTTTAGATCATGTCACCTTGTCTTAGTTACATTACCCTAGTTAGGGTCTGTATGTAACAAATTGAGCTAGCTTGCTTGATTGGGACACAAGAGAGTCCTGAAGAAACCTTGTATAATACTACTACTACTATTTAGCACTGCGTCTTACTATCCATTCGGGTTATACGCTTTAAGTACTAATTACGCTAATGGATTAGGAATTGGGAAGATTGAATTAGAGGAAGTGAACCCGCATTTGCGTGGAGGAAGAGTGGAAAACCATTTAGGAAAAACCACCCCCAGTTCACCCGACCGAGATTCGATCCTCGATCTCCCCGTCCTCAGCAGTCGAGCTCAACACGACAAGCACGTTAGCCAACTATGCCACCGAGGCGGGTAACCTTGTATAATGAATGATATGAGAAAAGTGTGTTAATTACATTAATATATGGCTAGCAAACAGGCGTTAACACCAAATGGTACTATGGCCGGTCCTTTCCCAATAGGTACTGCCAGAGCACTCAATATTACATTTATGCAATAACCCATTCCCTGAGGTACACCTTTCCTTTAGAACACACTAACTTTTAATACTTAGTCAATAGGAGCCAACAACGGGCTAAAAGTAAAGGTACTATCTGCGCGTACCCCATTATGGAAACTAGCGGAGCTCCACGCTTTACTCACCCCAAATAATACCCCACACAAAGAGTGCCAAAAAGAATTATTCAACACATTGACCCAACTGGGTCCAAGAAAAAGGTCCGACAACCTGGATGTAGCCATACAAAAATTAAACAACTGAACACGACGTCCAGGGTGTCATGAGAAACAGACTAGTCATAAGGACTAAAAAGGAAATACTGTACTTGTGGATAGGAGCAACATTTAAGACTAGGCCCTTATTACCTCTGGAGCTCATAGCTCCTATATTTATGCTATGTCATATGGAAAAACTTAGTCACTTGGACTAATATAAGAAGTCTGAAGGACTTGAGAAAACATTAGTCACTTTGACTACACCAACTAAGTCAGAAGGACACAAAACCAAAATCTTGTCATTTTGACTGAAATAAGAAATCTAGATAAATATTATAGTCACCTCGACTATATAAACTAAGTCAAAAGGACATGATAAAAATTATAGTCGTCTCGACTATATAAACCAAGTCTGAAGGATATGATACCAAATTCTAGTCTTTCATACTAGACCCATAAGTCTGATGGACTTATTAATAACGCCTTGATACTTAGAAGATCGAAGAGGATTTCCCTCGACGACGTAATGAGACCCACGATCCAAACTTCATGGCGAGCTGGTATTTCTTTAGGGGATAGAGCAGCGTTTCTTTCTTCGATGATACCACGTGGTGAAGTACAATAAGTGAATCTGAGCGGCACTCATTATATTCGATTTATCTGACCAAACAGGGATAAAGAAACTAAGGTGTAAAACATAGGCAATGGTAGAGACAGAAACAAGAGGGTAAAGGAAAAGAAACAAAAGAGGGAAGGAAAATACAGAAGTACCAAGGAACGCTGCAAGAGCAGCAGCGCTCTAGGCTCGTGACTTTGATCCCAAGCCGTCCCGTCCATTTCAACAATTGGGTGATGCAGCGAGGACGTGTGTGATATTTACCATGTTGGCATCCCTGCCATACTCTTCGTAATTTCCTTGAAAGCATGGTGATTGTATCAGAGCCCATCCAGTCATGGAAAGTAGGTGTTGAAGCATATTATTCTTAAATATGTCAATTTTAATTCTCTTCTTTGAATTCCGCTATAATAATTATCATAATTTAGTATATCCATGTAGGCTCGTGGTGTAAAAGTCAATTTTACATAATTTGCATGCTACAACCTAACATTATTAAAAATTAAGATGATAGAGTCAAAAAAAAATATTTTTTTTAATGTAGACAAAAGTTAAAATTCATTCAACCACAAAACTTTTTCGATTTTTGCATTTTATGTTCTAAAACTTCTGCCTCTTCCTTTGCTTTCTGCAAAACTGTTCTTCTTTTCACTTATAATTTTCTTATTTCTTCATATTTGGTTTTTATTTTTTGGCCTAAGTCTACTCCAATCTATTTCTTCTTTTCAAGCGTTTCTTTATACCTGATGCATTCCCCTCAGCACGAATCATCTTTTTTGAAATTGTCATATTTAGAAGTTCCTCGGCTGCAGTGACTGCATCATAAGCTACAAGGTGAGCACTAAGGCTGTCCTCATGTAGGTTTTCAACCAGACATTCTTTATTCACAGAAAAACTTCGTTTAACGGTTGCATTGCTATAGAAGAGAACAAGATTTTTTTTAATGAAATATTGTAGTTCCTGGGATGCATTTACTCTAGAAAAAATATTTAAGAAGAACTTATCAGGCTACTCACCACTTGAAATGAATTGTTTAAGGTAGTCAATAACTTCTTGCTTTGATACAAAGTCCAAATAATCTCTTTACAACATCAGCTTGCATGCTAGATAGTTGTTTCTTCGCTAGTAGGACTTCAAATGCAGAAGTTATCTTATAGGTCCTAATATATGGTTTGAACATGACTGCAGGAGAGAGACAACTAGCACCCTTGACACTTCAATAGAAGAGAGGACACTTATGTAAAAGTTTGTTGCAGAGAATAACTAAGAATTTTTGACAATCTTCTCTGAACTGAAGTATCTTGATATCTTTAATTCCTTTCAAAGCTGCTGATGCTGCCAACCCAATATCTACAGTAGGGAGTGATTTCATTCTTGATTTTCTTTAAATCAACAGCTAATAACACTTTTTTGGAAGTATTTGCTGAATTCAATACATCACATTTTACAATTTTGTAAGCAAGTGCTCAAGTAGTTTATTTAGTTCTGCAAACATAAATGGCAATAGAGGTTAATTGCTCTAATATTCGGCGAGAAATGTATCCAACTCAAGTGAAACTGACAACATAAATCCCAGCTTTGATATCAGAAGTTCATCCCTCACAAAATTGATTAGTGTTTGAAAATTATCAGATTTTGGAGGATGCCTGGTATTATAAAAAATACTGTTTTAAATGCGGCAGCATTGACATTGTTCTCTATAACACACTTGAGTTTTCTACCAATCTAATAGAACAAAACTTCATAGGGAAAAGAGATGATCCTGTTATTCTTTGATAGTCTGCACATCTTGTTGGAAAATCTTTAAATAAATAATATAGTGAGCGTATGGACTGGTTAATATTCCAACTAGAGTTAGCATGTGCAAGCGCCATGGACAATGTGGAAAGAATAAGTTCCAAACTCCAGTAACTCAGAATCTTGTGGAGAATCTTCCTTCAAGTAACTCTTGAGATCACTTAAAAATGGGAAGTTTACATTTTGTTCATCCATGGAAACATGAAGCATTTTTAAAGATCCAAGCGCTTGTCTTTTAATGCTTTTAAAGTTCATTAATATATATTGAGATTTTTCATGACCTAACAAGTGAGATGTTAATTATCTTGTATGAATTTCATTTTCACTCCAGAAGCGAACAACAACATCCATTTGGGTCTTCTGAGCCACAATATTTATGCTCTCTTCAAGTGAAATACAATAAAATGAGCATTGCTTAACCATATTCGCAAGCTCGCTTTTGAAAAAAGGACCTAGTCCATACACGATGACATATCCCAGTTTATCTTTATGCATTTGAAATTTCTGGGCAATATCATTATCAGTAAACATTACTTTAAAAAGATCACTACAAGCAGAAAAACTTCTGCATTGTTTTCACAATTTCACTTGTCTCCTGGCGCCATTAAATTTATGAGCGTGGATGGCATTTTTGTTGTAAAAATTGTGAAAATGGAAACATCGAGTACCATTTGTTAAGTTATAAGTTGTTTGTATAGTATTTATTCTTATAGGAATAAATAATTAAATAGGTACACCCAAAGAAATAATACAAAACGAATTAATCAGTTGAGTTTGTTTATTAAACCTAAAATGTTATAATTTTACAAACTCATTACAAACACTTGAACGAATCCCTCAAATACTCATAGCACACGAAAACCTTCATAGCTTAACACCTTTCCAACAGTCTTGTTCCTGGTCACGTGGTGATTCATAGGGAGTCATAGCGCCACTTGTCATTGTACAGAGCCAACCTGAAAAATAAGTTAAGACATGCGTTACTTTAAATCACTACCAATTAAAAAGAATACAAATAACGTTGTCATAAAAAAATATAAATATATGTTCTATTTTTATTTTTTTTCATACTCTTAACTCAAGCAAGGAGCACAGGAATTATCACTAGTAGTGAGCTCCAAAACATTCGTGGCTCGCTATATTTCTCATCGCGTGAAGGCAAAGAAACATAAACCCTTCAGATATTGAAATTAATAAGCTATTGGTGTCCGACAAAAATTTTGTTGCATAGCTAATCAACTATATTAATAACAGCACGAGGCTAGCACATATCGTAGGGTAAAAACATGGCAGGAATATTTTGCCAGTTAAAAAAGTTACCAAAATTTGATAGATTTAAATATGTATGTATGCCAAGTTATGTGATCTGTGATCTCTTTAGAGTTGTAGTAAATACACATTAGATAGCACTAATCATACAGTAAAATGTGTTTAATGTTGATATCAAGAAATTAAGTTTGTATTTTCTATAATAATTATCTTCTTGATTCTATTATAGTATTGTTTACTGACGAAATCTATTATATACATATATTAATATAATGTTATTGAAAATTATTTAAAATCTTAATATGAAAAAACCCACAATAAATTAATATTTAGCCTCGTATAGCTAACTAGATTATTTCCTCCAAACTACACTGTCGATTCATTACTAACATAATCTATATTATTTAGCAAACATATTATTAGACATTAATTATTAGACATTATTATTAGACTATTATTTTTAGACAACCACACATTTCTAGGTTGGTTCAATAACTGACCTGTTTCAAAGGTTGGCAATGTATGTCACATCTCAGAACCTCATGCATCTAGTAGTGGAACTCAGCTGAGGGTCGGAGACTGATCGTTTTGGTTTGGAACGTGTGGTCGACGGCTTCTTGAAGGCCCGGAATGCCCCAGCCACTGGCTGACGGATCTCAGGGGCGCTCTTGGACCAGAACTGAGACGACTGCAAGGGGTGACCTGCAAAGACACCATGCCATTAGTAGCTCCGGGAACTAGCACAAAGATAACTGATATAAACTGTGAAACCTTAATATAACTATTTTTTCTGACCCTACCCAAACTACACCCCCCACGTTCACGATAAACGCGTACTGTAATACGTTAATGGAATGATTTTGAGGTATAGGAAGTTTACCCCCATTAGAGTAGTTGAAGTGAAACCACTCAAGAAATAAGACCTTGGTGCATCTAACAAGGATTTGAATCCCAACCTTCCCATCAGTCTAACATGAGAGTGACAACCGATGCGGCTCTTGACATATTAATACTCATTACATTGTAAGGTAGTTTTGTAATAAATAAACTATTGATAACACAGTCGCTAAATTCACTATTAAATATGATTTACTATCCTGATGATCATTCAATCAACATGCATTTATTAAGAGTTAGGGCACATCTTTGTAAAGATTGAATGGGTACACCGTGTATCTTAAAAGGTAACAATCTTAAATAGGTGCACTATAGTTTTTAATTATAAGCTCCATCATAACGAAATCAGGAAATATAAGCTTTCTACCATACAAAGTAGGATATTTCATATGCCACCTCATATACACGTTAGTATTCGTGATACTTCATATATATATATATATATATATATATATATTATTTTCAGACTGAAGTAAAAAGTAAAAAAGTAAATTCTATAGTAAATAGTTTACTAACATTAATCATAATGTAGTTTAATACCATATCTGAGTACTGCGTGACTAATTACTTAGTAGAGTGAAAACAGATACTTACTCTGATCTACTAGTCGTCGAACCTCAAACTGTCCATTGTGGACTGCAAACGGTCGGTGTACCTTTTGGGTATCTCTTAGCACTCTCACCCTGCTATCAACAGGGTCCACACGCTCTCGACGCTCTTTGCGCAACTGGCGGCGAACTTTAGACCTCAATACCGCGTCCGAACGGCAAAGCTGCAGCCATTGCCTGCTAACAAGAGCAGCCGCCAACAACGAACGAGGATCCAACAGTCTATAACAAGAATTTTAGGGTATTACTTTCTGAACAGTTCCAAAACCCAGGATTAGAAGAGAGGGTTGCTTAGCCAAAATATTAAGCAAAGGTGAATAGAGTAATTATGTAACGTTTATATTAATTATGTGCAAGGGTAAATATTGATCCCTAGGCAAATTTGGTTACAATTAGAGATATGACAGTGAAAATCTTCCATTTGGAAAATGTTATTTACTTTTTATGATCAATAATATATATTAGTATTTAATAAATGAATATATATTGACATGAGAGCTGCTAACTGGGTGGCCTAGAGAACCCCCCTCCCTCCTCCCCCACACCTACAATCACAATATCGCCTTGTTTAAAAAAAGGACTTGAAAGCGTGTTTTCATCAAATTGAGTTGGATGAACTATCTTTTACTACGCCTCTCGGAATATAAAGGCACAAGATACTATTTTTCCCCTAAGTTGTGCACCAGAAGTGATCCGAAAACCATGTATTAAATATCCTAATCCTGTGAAGAAGTATAAGTGTATATTGACAACTTACTATACGCGGAAAAGATAAGAAAGAGCATGAACCCCACTTAAACAGGTTGTTAGCAATATTAGAAGAAAAGGGAGAAATCTCATTTAATAAATAAAAGTGTGTTGAGCCAAACCAGAAGTTGATTTTATAGGTCATAGAATATCAAAACAAACAAGATGGAATCAGTGCAGTGCCAAAAACCAGTGAAGAACTTAGAAACTGTCTAGGCCTCGTAGGATATCGTGCTAAATTTATACAAGCTTTTGCTACCAAGTGGGAACCACTAAGGAAATTGTTACGGAAAGACAAGATGTTTAAGTTGTTATATAACAAGATAAGGCATTGCAACATTTGAAATATTAGAGTTGACAAAACCGTAAGCAGGGCCTATTATGATTCTTTCAAACAGGGTGTGAACCTACCATTCTTGACAATGCCAGCCCTTGTGGGCTCGGGGCATTTCTTCTCCAACACCAAGCAGAATAATAGAATTTGCAAGTCTTTCCTTTCGCTGTGTAGAGAGAAAATATAGTCAAATTGCAATGTAGATGCTAGAGCTTGTATGGACATGTAGGTGATTTTATTATTACATTCCTGGAGAATAGATCGAGTTAACCACAGATCTAAGACCAATGGAATTTAATTTTGTTGACTCAGTCCAAGCCAGGTCCAAGAGTTGATAGGTGGATCATGATGAAGCAAGTTTACAATTATTCAATAACATGTAAATCAGGTAAGACCAACATTATCAAGATTACAAAGCAACGAGAAACAATATATATATTATTTCTTGCTTCTCGTTGCTTTGTAATCTTGATAATGTTGGTCTTACTTGATTTACATGTTATTGAATAATTGTAAACTTGCTTCATCATGATCCACCTATCAGTGTGTATTATTATATATATATATATTACTGTGACCAAGGGGAGCTGCATGTCAGATAGGTCTTGGAGCAAGCAACTCCACGTGTTTTAAGTCTTGTCTTGAAAAAAATATAGAGAAACAATAAAGAACTCCGATGTTAGGGCACTGTCAATTTGCATATGTTCAGATAAATGAAACATATATTATGAATTCTAAGGGGTACAAATGTACTAATACCACCGATCTTAAGCGATCGTGTACTTAGTCTAGCTCATTAAGAACACCCAGCTACCGTAAAATGAAGCGCACAAAGCTGTGGTGAAATAACATACATAGTTAGGTGGAAAAGTTACCAAACAAGGTCATGGATACCAGCTGGTTGGAACAGGAGAAAGGGAAAACCCCCAAACAGAGCTACCAGAGGGACCATGGGGTGATATTCCTGTCAACTGTCTTGGTCCATTGAAGAATGAGCAATTTATTCGTTGTGATTGATTACTACAGCAGATATTATGATGAAGATTACATCGGAAAAACTGTACATCTTTTAAAGGCCATATTCTGCCTGTACAGATTAACAGAATCGACAACGGTGGCCAATGTAAAATAATTTCAAAGTAATGAGGAACTTTGTTAAGAAAACAACGCAGAACTCAGACTTGTTACACCAAAGTGGGCCCAGGCCAATGGTGAAGTTGAATGACAGAGCCGAGCAGTCATGAAACGAATAAGGGTAACTGATGCTACAGCAAAGCAATGAAAGTGTTTAAGAATGGCAAAGCTGCGGGCGTAGATGGAAACACAAGTGATATCCTTCAGTGTGGTGGCACGATAGTAGGCCTACTTGCCAGGTTGTTAAATGTGTGTGCTTGAAAACGTTCCTAATGACTGGAAGAATTCTGTCGTTGTTCCTTTGTGAAAAGGCAAAGCTAGTAAAGGGTGACTATAATAATTATAGGGTAATTAGTTTGTTGAAAATTTCAGGCAATGTTTTTGGAGAGTTTTAATTGAGAGGATTCGTAAAAAAAACGGCGGACAAGATTTGGGGTGTATAATGTGGTTTCATGCCAGATATTTGAATTGCAACAAGATAAATGTATGACAATAAGAAAAATAGTTTATTGTGCATTTGTTGGTTTGGAGAAATCGTATGATCGGGTGAATAGGGGTATATTATAGAATGTTCTTAGAGAGTATGATACTGATGCATGATTAGTAAATGAAATTATTGCGGTGTATGATGGAAGTAGTGCGTGTGTTAAGGTAGATGGAGCTTTGCGGGAATGATTTGGCATTGAAGTGTGTTAGACAAGGTTGTGTTATGTCCCATGGTTGCTTAATGTTTTCATAGATAAGTGTTTGAGGGATGCTTGTGAGGACGAGTTGGTGTGCAAATTGACAATGTGAACGTTCGTGCTGTTATATGAGACGCTATTTTATTAATGGCTGAGAATAAAAGTAACTTACAGAATGCATTCAACTGTTTGAATGTGGCAACAGGAAAAATAGATCTTCGTATAAATATCTTCAAAAATATGGTGATAGCTTTTGAAAAGGATGGAGATCAAGAAATGAGTATTATCTTAATGTAAATGAAAAACTTTTAGAATAAGTGACTGATTGTGTATCTGGCCAAAATTTTCTGTAAAAAATGGAAGAATATATGGTTAAATCGACAGACAGGTGAATGCATATCAGAAAGTAGAGCTTTGGATTAATGTGGACTATTGCAAAGAATGAAGTAGTATCAAAAGAGGTAAAGATAGCGGTATATAAAAGTGAGTTAACGCCAACATTATTTTATGGATGCGAAGCATGGATATGTCAAGGAAAACACAAGAACAAGTTGAATGCGGTTGGAATGAGATATAACAAATGTATGTGGAAAAACTCGTATGGACAGAGTCAGTAATGAATGGGTGTTGAAGGAATGTGGCTTGAGGGGTAATCCAAGACATCAATGTGAAAGCAGTGTCTTACGTTGAGTTGGGCATGTTGAGAGCATGAGTGTGGATCAAGTGACTAAGCAAATGTATGAAGGTAGAGTGTGTAGATCAAAAGGATGGGGTAGGCCCTAAAAGGCTTAGCTACATTTTGTAGATGAATGTGTAAAAAAGAGAAACATTGAGACTATTTAGAATAAAAGAGTATATATGATTACGTGTGTGGATGTTGAAACGAAGTGAGTTTGTAAGGATAGGGAAGTGTGAAAGTTAGTGAGGATGGGTTAAGTACGGATTTTTCGTTTAGCTATATGCATATTTTCTTGTCTACCTCGTAAGAGAACGGTGGGATTAGATATGTATGCATGTATTAAGCTAAGCATATATTCCCAAAAATAGCCTACGGAAAAGATGAAGTACGTATCCATAAATAAAATCTACTTAGCTGCCATTATACTTGCACAATTCAAGTGTGAGAAAGGGAACTATTATATTAATAGTGGCTATGATTATTTGTTTTGTGTAAGATGGAGAGTAATATAGTGTTTAAATTGTAGCTGCCTCTACTGATATAGATGATAGGCTTATGTGGCTAGTTAAGAATTAAAGGTGACAGTCAAATATTACAAAATGATACAAGATTATGAAAGATAACATTTGTAGGAAACTTCTAATAGCTTAATGAGGGTTTGTCATAGCAAATAAAATTACCATTATTGTTGAAAATGGAAAAGCAAAGTAGTACCTTAGACCTAATAAAAAGAGAAAGCTATCTACAGTGTATAAATTTCGGTGAAATGGTATCCTACATATTATTTTTGAGTGGATACCTTAAATTGGAGCAAACGAGATAACATATTAAGTGAAAACCTCATAGCTGGTTTTTACTTTAGTCAAGCCAAAATAATAGAGATTCCATTTAAAGAATATGTGTACAAAAAAAAAACCTTTTTAAAAAAATTAGTAATAAATTAAAAGATTAAAGTATCGTTTCTTGGAAGAATGACGGGAGTAGAAGTGAGAGAAAGACAGTGAGATTTAATAGGTTTAGTATTACTTAGTAGGACCAAATTAATGCATAAACCGAAGAGGAATCTTTGATTTTTACCAATATAAATAATAAGAACGTGTTTGTTAAATTTAAGAGATTATATGAGAAGTCAGAAAGGACGGGATAAGGTAAAATGAAAAACATTATTAAAATAGGAATTTAAAGAGGAGTCCATTACGTGTAGAAAAGATAAAGGGTTCGTTGGAGGTTTTTGGAATAAAATAAGACTATAAGCAACCATCTTCAATGTTAACATATCTATAGTATTCGCGTTATGAATCTTTTACTTGAAAGGCTAGGTATTGATGTATAGTATTTAAATATATCACATCTGCCTATTTTATCAATATATTCATAGCAAGCTGTCATTAAAATTATTTATTTTGTGCTAAGTTTATTTTAAATTTCACACAGACATAATATTTCAATTAGTACCGTAGTCTATAATTTTGTTTTCAAGTTATTATTTTTAATTATTTGTTCTACTGTATAGCTTTGTATATTTTGTACACATTAAGATAAATTAAACACAATGAACTAAACCAAAGAACAAAGACTGAAATAGACACCACAACAATATAGATTACCAATGAGGAAAGAATAGCTGTATTCTTAAAAGAAAAACTATTAATAATAAATGCATGCAAAATTTAGTAAACAGTGAAATTAAATACTACCTAACAGTCATTACTTCCATAGGTCGACCATAATACAATCTGTTTTCAAATTAATATTGAAATCTAGATGACCATTTCTAAAGTAGAACAACAAAATTAACTTACCTTAGTATTATAATTGTGATCTCCAATGGTAAATGGCTAAAGATGTCGAAGCTATGATTTTTCTGTCCCTTCTTAAACGACTTGGGCTGTAAACCCATCGCACACAACAAGGAACAGAAGGATTCCATAGCTATGAAAATATTATATAATAATTCACCGTTATAGAACCAGCAACAACAAAAACTCACTAGAATATTATTTAGATAAACCTCTCAATATATACTTATATGCGCAACCTTGAGATTCAGCTTCTAGCTAATCAGAAACAAGCATCGTTACTGAGGGGTTAAAACAGTACACGTTCTCCAATAAGAACTACTCTTTCAAGAACAACGAATGAGGGACTAGCTTTTTCAAACTAAAATCAGGAGAGGTTTTAATTAATGAATCAATAATATATTATTACTTTATACGATATTGATTTTGCAATATTTTAAACATAATTTTTAAACATAATTTATGTGTTTGGATATATTTTAAATACACTATATTCGCATAAAAATAATCTTAAAACATTTCAAACTTACTGAACAAAAATATTTTAAAAATATTATGTGAACTACAAATGAACCAAAATGGCTACTTTTACTTAAGTGTGGTTCTAAAATTATCTTTCTGAATGTCTTAAAGTTAAACCAACGGTCTCTGGATATCTTTCTATGTGTGATTATCAATGATAAAATTTTCCACGTAATTTGATAACAAAATGTTTGAATAAATAGAAATTCATGCTGGCTAAGTCATGATGTTTAGTTAGTGAAAGTACGGCAACTAACTTATAATTTATTGTAAATATCACTGACTCAACAATATGAAACCACTACTCATTGTTTTGTTTATGTCTTTGGTTGATAACATAAACACTTTACAATATGAAGATTCAAATGACATGGTTGATCCATTTGACATGTTAAATTATGATAGAGCCACCAAAACAATGACGACGAAGAGCAGGTAAGTGTAATTCAAATCTTCCATCTTAAGAAAGTCATCGATGGATAAGTATATTATAGTCCTTGCACCGTGTCTAATTAAAATCTAATTTTAATGATAATTAATTATACCTTTGGTCCTCAAAATTGCATTGATTTACATTCAAGAAACTAGTTATTATTAACTACTCAATCTAGATGATAATATAGGTGACTCAATCTTTGGGTGAACTTGTGAATAAGCCTTTTATATAATCGCTAAACATAAATGTCCCACACTGTTTCACATTCTAAAGGTTTACTTCTGTCCATTAATTCATACCAAGCAAAAATTATAACCTTAGGATACTGCACTGATGCTGGATTCAATTTACGATTAACTTACCGTTCACTTAATTTTCATGTTACGTTATGTTACTTCTAGAGTTTTTAAATGGACGCCATCAGTTAACTTAATGTTCACATAACTTAGACTTGTTTAGAGAAAAACTTTCATTTAAGTGAATTCATATGTTCTATAGCTAACCAATCACGTTGTGAGTGACATCATCAGGGATAGGCCTCTTTAGTAGTTTAGTTGTTTGCTTATGGTATGGGGACTAATGCTTTGGGAATCTGTTTTTTTGTTTTTCACAAACTCTTAAAACATCATAGCCTATTGTGACACTTTAATTTGTAAATTCAGTACATAAAATTCTCTTGCAAGTACTTGCAACCTTACTTACTCTTTGGCATTAGGAACTCGAAAGTGCATTGCCGCACTCTGTGTCTATCTCTTTCATGTTCATTCCCACTGGTCTCTTCCCATTGGGTTTGCCAGTTAGCACCCTGAACACGGTTCTAGGATCTCCTATTTATGCTACATGTCCTGAGCATCATACTCAAGTCTTGATTATACTAACAATGTCTTGTAATGAGTGGAGGGTATATAACTCATCACTGTGTAACCTTATCCTTTCCCCAGCAACCTCATCCCTTTTTGGGCTGAATATCTTCATAAGTAGGCCCTATCTTGTTTTCCAACACTCTAAATTTGTTTTTGTCATGTGAGGTAAGAGATCTCTTTTCACACTCATAGAGAACAACCGGTAAAATTATTGTTTTGTATATTCTGAGTTTTATATTACTTGAAAGTAAGCGAAATGTTAACAACTTATGCTGATTGAGTAGGCTAATAACATGCATTTCCCAATTGCATTATTTTCAAATATAATCTCGTTATTACTAGTTACAAGTGTTCCTAAATATTTAAATTAATTAACCCCTTCAAACAAATTGTTGTTCACAGTAATCTCTAAACTATTGTCCTCAATCTGTGTTCGCTGTCTGATCATGCACTTAAGTCTTTTCAGCATTCATTTTTTAACCTATTTTCTTACTAGCTTCTAATACAATTTCTGCATTTCTTGCAATGGCTTCCTTGCTACTGCCCAACAAAGCTACGGTGCTGTAAATCATTTGCATATCCCAAATGCTGCATTGTACTGTTTAATGTCAAGCCTTCCCTACAGTCTTGCATTACCCTAATAACATACTCCAAGGCAAGATTAAAAGAAATGGGGAAAGTGCATCGCCTTGTTTCAACCCATTATGTATTTCACAAGTATCTGAGAATTGACATTTAACTCGTACCCTGATACATGTATCAGTCAAACATAGGCTTACCTCATATAGCTAAGACAAGATTTTTAACCATCCCAAACTTAACTAAAATTTAACATATATTTTATTTCTTACATCTGAATTGTAGACCTTTTTTAAATCCTTATGTAATTGATGAACCTTCATGTATTCCCCCCTTTTTTTTTCTTCCAATATTTGTCGAATAAGTTAGTATAGACTTAAATCTGGTTTGTTGATCTATTTTGTTGGAATAAAAACTGTTGATCCCCAACTATTTCTTCTGCATATGATGTCATTCTCATTAAAATTATGTTAGATAAAATTTGATTGCATGTTGATAGTGAGTGAGATACTTCTTTAGTCATTACACTCGGTTTTATCCTGAAAATGGGTATTATAATACCTTTTTCCCATTCTTGTGGTAGGTTAATATGGTTCCATATGGAACATAACAGTTTATGAATTTCTATTATTATCTTTTCACAGACTCCCTTTATTAACTCTTCTGGAATTTAATCTAACATATGCCTGGAGATTTATGGTTCTCTAACTTCCTAAAAGCTTTGTTGACTTCACTAATAATACTTTGATCTGGGACTAGTGGAACACCTTTAATAAAGTTTGCTTATCACCCATAAATGACCGAGTTTCATTTTATTGAACAATTGGTTTTCAAACAGTGTAAGGGGGGAAGGAGATGGCGAGAGGTGGGGTTGGTCGAGCGTCTGGTTCCCCTGGTAACCTCCCATCTGAAGATAAAGACAGACTCCCTACCCCCGGTGGTACCTGAAATAACCTGGGGAGGGGGTGGGGGGGTGGCGAAGGTCGGACGTCCAAAATATTGTGTACATGTTTAGTTTGAGTTAAGTTACATGTATCATGATCAACCGGGCTCAAATTTTGATGATACGTTATCTGATAAACCTGGAAAAGTCAGGGAAATTTTATAATAAAAGTTTTGTCGCCTCCTTGTCATTGGCAGTATATTCCAACACAAGAGTGAAGTCATAGATCATACGGCCACCGATTAATTATTTAATTAACAAATATTTCTTTATACTTCCAGTACCTTAGATACATATGGATGTGGGCAAAATCAAGACAGCTTGAACACCTGTCAAACTTCATTGCTTCACTGCGAGAGCAATCTAAGGACTCTGAGAAACAAGTCGTATGAAAGAAATGAGACGAGACAGCCTTCATGCCCTTTGAACAACCAGATGACATATACTGAACATGATGTTGATGTTAAGGTTTTCATGAAGAGATTTGTAAACATGCTCATAGACGCAGCCGGTATGAAATATGTGGTGCTTGAACAATTCACCTGGAAAGATTTCAACATTCCCATAGCTATCTCAGCAGAGCAGTTGACAATTTTAAGTGATTATGGCAAAAGCAGTGAGACTGTCTCGCTGCGGGCGTTGGATGAAGTTCTAACAAATATTCTGAAACCAAAAGATTCTGGATTTGCTGCAAAGTATATTCATTGGTTTGAAAATATACTATATTCACTATCATGGAATGAGGTATGCTTTGAGTTTTCGTAAACTATTTATAAAACTAGTAGATTAATTTAATTGATGGTTTGTGCTATTTATTTATTTATTTATTTACTGTCCATACGAGCTATATGCTAAGGTACTAATTATGCCAAAGGGTTAAGAAGTTGTAAAGTTGAACTTTAGTTTAAGAGGAAGTGAACCCGCATTTGCATGGAGGGAAAGTGGAAAACCATTTAGGGAAAACCACCCCTCAGTTCACCCGAGCAAGATTCGAACCTCGATCTCCCGTCCTTGACAGTCAAGCTCAACACGAAACAAACACATTAGTTAACTACACCACTGAGGTGGGCTACGATTTGTGTTATATTGACATATTTTCATGACGCCGTACAATAATGCTGAAACCAATAAAATATCTTGGTTGAGGCTCACTATCACTACTCTACTAAACTAAGAAAACTCCACTATCATTATTATTTGTCTATACAAAAACTATTCTACTACTTATGATGGAGGACATCTAATACAATAAATTGTTTAACAACTGTCCTCTGTTTAGACTTGAGGAAATGGTTCATGTTACTTTTATCGCTCTTGTTGGTCTTGGGGTAAAGTGCTCGCCTCAGTACCTGATGTTTATGGGTTAAAACCCAACTGGAGTCGATGGATTTTCCTTGATCGAGAAATATCTGTATAACAACTTTCTTGGGAGGGGAAGTAAAGTTGTTAAATGATTGTGGCATGTAAAAGAACGCTGGAAAGCATGTGAAAATACTTTTTCTGGCAAAATTGGTAGGCCCTTTCGCTATAAAAAACTCTTGTGTGCTGATATAATTAGCTGGTTCAGAAATGTACAGTAAATACTTCAAATAAATAAAAATAAAATCTGCACCATTTTGTATAGGCTAGAATTTATCCATTTAAAGAACATGTAAATTTATACACATTGGCACCTGTCTTGAGGTCATGGTGTTGCAACAGTTGCAAAAAAGGGTAATGAGGATGACAGGGTGTAGAAGATAAAACTGTAAGGGGTAAAAAAGGGAAATGGGAAGAAAATATAGTAAACTCTCTTCAAATTGCTCCTTAAGGCATTTGAATGTTAAAAAAAATCCTCTTGAGAGCATTTGACTCTTTCCATAGTGTCTTGACATTAAGAGGTTCTCTAGTGTTTTTATCTGGGCACCACTAAACACTCACTCACTCACTCAATTGTTTTGTAAGCCATACAAACTATATTCTATAATATTATTCTGGTAGTAAAAAAAATTAGAAAATAGAAACATACCTTTTTGTTGTCAACATTGATATTATTTTACTAAGTTATATTATAAGATTTTTTATTAAATTGATACCTTATGTGACTTGACATTTAAAATGACACTTGTTTTAATCGATTTTGTAAATGTCGGGAAAAAAGTTTCTTACTCTATAAATCTGACTGTACCTACCGCTGAGTACATAAATCTCTATGATATTGTATTATCGTTAGAGGAAAAGCCTGTAACAGTTTAAAGCCCTACAAAGCAAATTAGGCCTATTTTTAAACCATCAATACCATATCACTGGCATGTGAATATGTATAGCAACATGTAAAGTGTGAAATTTGTTCTTTTCACTGTTGGTTCCTTTTGTATGTTTCTATCCATCTTTCCTGTACCTTCTTCCAAATATATCTTACTATGATGAAAATTTCCAGAAACTCTAGTAATATATTTTTAGACTAGCCCCCTTCCCCGTAAAAAAATATTGTAAAGAATCCTGTAAAACAAAGCTTCAAATCATCCATCAGCCAATATAAAAACAAAACTTTTTTACTTTTTTTTTTAAAATACAGTCCTACCATCACTGTATAGCCCCCTCCCTCTTTTTATCCTCCCTCCTATTTTAATCTCATTTCTCTTTCCTCGCCCCTACTTACCCCCCCCCCCCGACCCCTTCACCAACCCCACTTTCCCTTCAACAGCTTTTTTTTTCCAACAACTATATAATATACTATCAACATTTTTATGAGGAATAAATTAAAATTTTTAAAATAAAATATAGCCTATGTTACTCACTGATAATTTAGCTTTATATTGGTGAACGAATTTTTAAAATCGGTCCAGTAGTTTTTGAGTGTATCCATTACAAACAAAAAAACAAAAATAAAATCTTTCCTCTTTATAATATTAGCATAGATGAATTGCACACATTTGTCATATTTTAACAACCATGTACAGAGTATTAGGTAGGCTCAGAATTTCATTTATGGCTTGAGGGATTTTTTAATCACAGGAAAATGTTTTATTCTTGTTCTTTATCTTAAGTTTAGAGTTGACGCATGTAAGGCTATGCATGGTAAACTTATCTATTTAAAAGTATATAAATGTGAAGGTGTATATACTTGTATAATGCACCCATCATTTTAAAAGGTAGTTATTTATCTGTAATAATTCATTATCAACATGCCAAAGATTTTTAATTTTGTGTTGAATTCTGCTTTCAGTTGATATTCAAGTTACCTATGTATTCAATTTTCTTTATTCCAACATTCATGTTGCTAATGGGACGCAGCACACTTAAAATTGTAACTACTTTTCTCCTCCTGACATTTGGGGTAGGATTTGTCTTCACATTCAATCGAATGAAAGAGGTGAGTGGCTTTTAAAAATAATAATCACGGTTTTGGAGGTGCAGACACAATTAAAAATATACTCAGGCGATTATTAGTGCATCAACAATTAATCGTAATCAGCGATTATTATGCCGAGTAATCTTTTTTTTTTAAAGTAAAGTTTAAAGCAAAATCTTCTAAGTAAGAGTTTAGTGATCAAAATTGCAAAAAAAAAAATAAAAAAAAAATATATATATACACACCGTGCATCTGTGTTGCAAGCTATGCAAAAATTACATAACCAGATAAATATAAGTTAATACCGTTGATAAAACTAACAATTTAGCTCCAACTTTCTCTAGTTGGTTATGCAGGGGTGCAGAATATGTTCCGAGATCCAATATTTCCCCAGAACATGACATTAAAAAAAATCCTCAAACCATAGTGCTCAAAATAAAACATTGAATTTTTTATAGAGGCTGAAGGGATTAAGGACCTATTACATAGTTTGGAAAATTCAAATTCAATCATATTTTTAATCATAGTTATTTTTATAATACCTATCTTATAAAAAATTTCGTTTTCTCCCATCTCCTTGTGTGTATTACATATTGTTATTAATTGTTCATTGATACCAGTAGGCTTACCGGTACCGACATTTAATTTTACATCTCGAGAGTAAGAGGCAATGGAGTGTAATCCTGGGAGGCCTTGGTTTAATTGTTGATTTTCATAGACTTTTAGTTTTTTCATAGACTCGCCACTACTGCAAGGTCTATCACTATCATCCACACTAGGGGAAATAATATCGCTATTTATGACTATGAGTTTCTTCTTATCACATAATTAACGTTTTATAAAACTTACAATACTCCATTGATCCTTACTTTTAGATTTTTCTTGGGGAGGTTTATTAGATATGTGATATCCGAGTTTATCACGTCTGCAACACCATTCACAATAAGCACAGTTGACATAATAAACATTTGTTTCACTAAGCCATCTAATTTTTTTATAAACATTTATCTATTGTACATTGTACATTACAGTAGCCCCATGGCTTCTTTGGTGCTGACTGACAGCTTACAGCTTACAGCTGTCAGTCAGCACCAAAGAAGCCATGGGGCTACTGTACAGACCCTAATAGGTCCACTAAATACAATTTCATGGCTACACAATTATTACAATATGCATGTCACTAGTTTAAATAAATTGGGCGCACATCGCCGTGTAATTAGGCCGCGATATAAGGGTGACCGAATTCAAACTAAAACAAAACATCTGCTCACCTCTCCCTTCCCTCATCCGCCTGCCCTCCATAGCTACCAAACACCCGCAATAGGGTAGGCAACTGATGACTCATCACTCAATCACACCTTTAGCCAGTTTGAATTATTAGATTTTTCCTTTGCCCCTTATCTCAACCTATGACTTCTTATATAGAACTCTGACACATTATCTTAGCCCCAGGACACCGCAACTCTTTGTGCTTACACCGACACTGTCTCACTATGGCACATACTGTAGTGTCGGTGTTGAGTGTCATCAGCCTTAGTTTTTCATACAAATGAAACTGCCATATCAGAACCAGAATGTACTAAAAACGTCAACAAAATTGTTGGACTTTTCTCTGCCCCAAATTTCACCAGGACTGCTTTAATTTCTCCTGAACCTCGTTTGCGCGTTCGGACATATTCTGCATTCCTGCGGTTATGCAAAGACTAATCAATGACTATGCAAAAGTTAATCAAAAATCAAGATTATTAAAGCTTTAACTGATGATTATTTTTTTTAAATGTTTGTACTAACTACATTTACTGTTATCATTCTCTTAATTATATGTCCCAATAGTTATTAATAAATAATCGATAATCGTAATTAATAGGTGTAAATAATTGAAACATGAACAATTATTTTAAACATTCAGTATCGATAATCGGTTTTACTGAATCGGTACATCTCTATTTAAATTAATAAATCAGATTATTTATATATTCCTACTGTCTTAAAAATAACACGCACACACACACACCTAATGATTAATTCACATTTTGTCCTAAAGGTTGCAGAAATCAGGCAGTATGTTTTCCAGAAGAAGCACACGGAAGTTCCCATTCAATGTCGTCCCCCTTCGGAGTTGGGTTTTTGGGATTGGTTGACATATGGGTATGAACAGAACCTAGATATCTGTCAAAAATATTATGAAAATATAATGCTAGACCCTGGCATCCATGTGTCGCCACACCTAGTGTTGGCAGAGATGATGAGCACATTTGTTCTCCACCCTGCTAGTGCTTTAGGCAATGCTGTGGGGACATTTTCTAAAGGGGTTTTAGGTAAGTATTTGTGTTTATAGCTATATATCTATATTTTCTATAGGTGTAGATTAAATTCGTGTTTCTAGAAGACGGTTTAAACGAGTTTTTTTTTTAGATAGATAAGAATTTATTTCTAGGAGAGGGCTATATACTCTAACAAATATAGACAAAGAAAAATGGTGTTAAACCAGTACTGATTAAACTCTAAAGGGTAGAAATAGGGGTATGTAGAAGGAGAAAGTTTGCACTTTACCAGAAAAATTTCACTCCGGTCAGAATAAAATATAACTATAGTGAAATAAACTTTTGAGACATATCGGACCTCTTCTTCATAAAATTGAAACAGAACAATGAACTAATAAATAAGAACAACCCACTTCAGTGGCTGAATGGTCTAAGGTGTTATCACTCTCATATTAGATTGGCCCGCTGATGATGGGAAGATCAATATTCAAATCATGGTAGGGTTTCCTGAGGATGGCTTTTCCTAAATGGTTTCCCACTCTCCTTCCACGCAAATGTGTATATACTATGTATAAAGTGCTTCCTTATCCATACTCCATTAGAACAATTATCATATATGCATATAACCTGAACAAGTAGTAAGATGCGGCAATAAAAAAAATGGTATGGCACACAATTACACAAATTTCAACATTTTCACTTTCAATTCATAACATCTATTTACATCTATTAACATCGCCATGATCAAACTGATGGACACTGCTGAAAAGCTAGTATTTCCCCTCCACGTCTTAAAAAAACCTAGATGTCTCTCAGCAAAAAAGATAGATTCTACTCTTTATTCACCCATTAAATCTAGTCTGTCCGGAAAAGTCAAAATACATCTAGGCATACTAGAGTTTACAAGTTTTATTCACATAAAAACTAGATACATCTAAAAAACGTCCAAGGCTTAACAATATCTAGTTTTTATTCACATTGCTCATTGAGTGATCTTTTTTTTTAAGCAATTCAATCGAAAATGTTACTGGGCAACATTAATTAAAAGTTTGACATTTTTCTTTGGCAGACCTATTTTCTTAAGAAGACATGTCTCTTAATTTTCACAGATTTTTTTTTTTAAGTAAATTTCAAAAATTAAACTGATTATCGGTATAAAAAGCTGTTATTTACAAGACATTATTTTATCCAAAAGGCCAAGTTCAGAAGGCTATTTTTAAAAGCATAATACAAGTTATTTCTTGACAAACAAAGTTGGTATATCTCATCAATTCGGTTAAAAGTTAGCTTGTCTGTAACTTTTAACTTTGAAACTTAATAACTTTTTTTTATCATTAATCTTACAATGCATTATTCTATTGCAGGTAATCTTCCATGGGGTTTTAACTATTTAGTGTTATTAATTTCCTACATAGCCATAATTGTCTTGATTATTGTGGTTCTCGCTCTAATCTTTGGCTGTCACATAAGTTTTTGCGGCCTTCAAGTGAATAACCATAGGGCACCAATGCTTCGAGGACTACAAGTAAGTACGTGTCTTTAGTTTACTGAATTTAAAATAAAATCTTAATTGGGGATTTATTGAATCCACTCTTAAAAAATCTGATTTTTTAATCTTCAACCTTGCATACTTATTCTAACCACAAATCTTGAATCCAGATCTCAAATCCGAATGCTAGAAAACATGCCAAGCATAAGAAACTTGATTTCTTGCTAATTTGTTCTCTCTACATGCAGATGCTGAGTAACTGTCTTGAAATATACCCTCTTAATATTTTCTTAGTTTAGATGGTCTCAAGTGGCTAGTAATTATACTAGTACCAAAGGATGCTATTTATTAAGCATGTGCAAAGCTTCTAAACGTCAAAGACAAAGGTAAAATCTCCCTTGACTTCAACACTTACAATGACTTTCACATCTTCAAATCATTTTGAAAGAAGGATTAAACTTTAAAAATTAATGAATAGGTTTGATATATTTTTGTAAATGTTATATATTTCAAGATATAATATGGTAATTTTAGAACTGCTATTAAACAGTATTTTAACACTGATCAGTAACTAAATGACAGCCATAATGTAAAAATAAATAAAAAGCGAGTAAGAATGAAGATTTCTTATATTAAGTGTCGTCAACATTATATATTTTTTAAATAAAATATCTGTCAAGTTGCATCACCATGAACTGAAGGTCACTGTTATGAAGCAAAGATAATAATTATCATATACAAACTCTTTAGTTTTGCTATATTCCTTTATTTTGTCAATGTTTAGCGCTCTATATTTTATCTCTTTTGAACTATCCGTGAAGAATTTATAAGTGCATTTTTGATACAGAAGTTTTTTATAGCTCATTCAACATTGTCTTTACTATTAAAAATGGCTGAAACAGATAATGTACTAGGTGGGGAGTGACACAAATTATTTAACATACCCTTCAATTATTATGTGAGAAATACTGACCACAAGACATAAATTTAGATATGTCGGCATTAAATAATATGATGTACTTTGACTTTATTTCTATGCCTTTATTTTGACCTACATGTACTTACTTAATAGTTGATTTAAAAGTTAAAAATAATGTTAAGTGACAGAAACAAAAATTACTATCTTTGTCTTCATATTTTCTCCACGTGTTTCAAGCTTTGCTTCGACTTCGCATTTAAAAAAGGGCCTTTGCACACCACTTCTATTTATTAAATACAATAACCCTTTTTATTTAGAAAAACTCCTAGCATGCTTATTACTTGTCCTTCCTCTGTTCCTCCAATATGTATTTTGAAGACAATTTTTAAACATTTTCAAAATTTAAAAGTGCCTATATTTCACTAGCTAAAAAGGAGTTATTAATTATTGGAAATTATTTCTGAAGCTTTAGTTCCCTTGATGATTGATCTACAATCCATTAATTGTACTTCACCAAGCATGTTCTTTTCTTATAGGCCTATCATTATCAACATTGTGTTGTTTGGATCTAATCTCTTTTTAATCAATGTGTGCAATGATTTTAGATTAATACAATAAATGGCTTCATAATACTGGAATTAAGAAAAATTTACTAGACCTTGAATTGGGATAAACTAAAAGTTTACAAAACATGATTAAAATAATCTAGAAGCCTCAAACTGGAAAACAAATTTAGTGAAATACACATTGATGTTCTCTGTTTTCAGTTTTGTTTCAATTTGATTTCATTCATATGAACAGTTTGAAAAGAATACAAGTTGCTATATCACAGAGTGAATTACATTGTAACCTGCTTTGGTGACCATGTGGTGTAACGTGCTACTTTTGAAGTAAACTAAACTGCCGTTGACAGAGAGATCAAGGTTCAAATCTCGGTCGGGTGTACTGAGGGTTTTTCCAAAATGATTTTCCACTCTCCCTCCACGCAAATGTGGGTACACTTCTAAATATAACCTTCCTAACCCCTAAAACTATCAGCGCAACCTGTACACAACCACATAACCCAAACGGGTAGTAATACTTGGTACTTAAAAAAAATTGTTAGTAAAAATACAGAATTCTAAGAAGTCAAGTTAGTTATTATTATGGTAGAAGTTTTACAGGGATGTCTTTGAATTCCTTGTGTGTGTGTTCAGGAAACACTCAGACAGGACTCCCCACTCGCCATACAACCGCCAACACCAGGCTCCAGCCCCGTCATTAACATCAGCATTAACTTACCAGGAGGTGGCATCTTGAGCAATTCTGTAGAAAAAGTTAGCTCAGTAACATCATCAAGCGACAGTGACACACACATAAGAACTCCCTCACTCGAGTCAGCTGAGGCAGCCATACCAACTACTGTAACCTCGGATAGAGACAACGACAAGTCATCAGTAAAAGAAAGAAAATCTCTGGCCACATGTAACACAAATCCTACTGTTGAGACTGAAGACAATGTTTTTGAGAGTGAATTAGAAATCATATCTTTAGATAATCATTCCCAGAAAAGGAAAGAAAGGGATGCCTGCTTTAAATCTTGGGGCGTGTCTTCGGATGACATAGAAGAGCTAAAAACACTTGATGAAATTGTAAAAGAGCAGAGTGGCGGCCAGGAGAGTGGGTCTGATTTGGCCATAGGAGATGGTCATGGCATCTCTTATAAGAATGAAGTTGAATCTACTTAAAAAAATGACAATACAAACACCTCAGGTGGATGTGGAAGTTCATCCTTTGTGATGATATAAATACTATTTATAGGATTGCCTGTGACAGATTGACCACAAGAGAGCTCTCTGTTCTAGTGCCATAATGAGAAACCATTTTCTATGTATTTTTTCCAAAACATTCATCCATCACATACCATTTATCCTTTTCCGGCAAAGAAAAAGGTTTTGGAAGGATATGTGGGAAAAGTATATTGTTCTAGTCTTTGGAAAACAAAATAATCAAGGCGTATAGAAATAAACTAATTATTTCACTAAATAATGAAGACTTTTGCTCCATAAACACTTTAGATAGTTTTTTTAGAGCTTTAGTTGAAGTGATGTAGCTGATAATTAATACCTTTTTTCACTCATTGATGTACATTAATGCTTGTAAGAATCTACAGGAAAGATGGTATAGCTATAAATGAAATCACAAAAAACACAATATGATTTTTAAAACGAAAATATAAACACAATTCACACTTTAATGCTCTTTCTGGACTAAGTGCTCATGGCTTGTTTTCATTACAAAAGCCATAGTGTGTTTTTTTTAGAAATGGGACAGTAAATTTTTACCTCGATTATTTGATACTCGATTCTTACTCGAATAAGCCTAAAATGAAGTGGGAACGGCCATACTGGTTTATGTAAATAGAAACCAATATAGCTACTGTTATAGGTGAACCTTTTTTTTACCAATTTAATTTTATTCTGGAAATTTCGGTAATTGTCTATTAAATATAAATTAGACTTTTAAAACATTTTTGCCTTTACAAAATTAATTACGGTCATGATATCTTTAGGACTTGAAGCATCAATAATTAAGGTAGTTTCTCGATTCTCGATCCTCTCAATATCCTTAATAATCGATAGTTATCGAGGAATCGAATCTCCCATCTCTAGTTTTTCCTATCTTATTTTCCCTGTAGCTTCTTCCAAACAACATAACTAAACTGAAGTTTATTTGTTTCTTTCAAGGACTAACCCAACTTAATTTTCAACCTGATTTCCTTTCCTACCTTTGACATTAATTTCCAGTGTTTCCATACTGTTAACATATATTTCTTAGTCAATTATTCCTTTTTATAACTGATAAATAATTACATTCTCTCCCCATTTGATTCCGGTTGAGTTCACAAGAATGATATTCATACCACACAGTGACAGTTTATCTCTGATAGAAATTCCATAATAGTCGTCAAAATATTTTGTAATATTTATACTTTAAAGGTTGAGTGCAAAGAGTGTAACACATATAATTATATTAAATTGAGTATCTTTTAGATTACTCTATGTTAATTACTGATATACTTTGACGAAATGTTATGTCTAGAGGTTAAACTTTGTGTATGATGTCAAAAAAAAATATACATCTATATTTCTTAGCTATATAACTAATTTACAAAATCATTTTAGTTTAAATATAATTTAAATATTTTTTAATCTTTTAAAATAATATTCACATAAAAAAAGTTGGTTTTCGAAAATCTTTGCTTTTATTAAATATTTTTCTATTTTATAGTGTTTAAATCTTGTTCGTTTTTTCATTTTACCTGAAGAATCTATAGCTCTGCTAGTGTTTTTATATCCACATTTTTCAGCTGTGCTATAATATATTACTCCGTATTAGTTAAGTGGTTGTTTATTTATGTTCACCAAAATTATAAATACAATTTTTATAGCACTGGCTACTCTTCTGATACATTTGTAAATAAAATTATATTATTTTTTATGACATTTTAAAACATTAGTTTTCTAATGCTAGACTTTATTTTGCTCATTCAGTCCAACCTTTTCATCAAAATAAGAAACTTTGGTTGATTTTTTTTAAAAACTAAAATAAAATATACACTTTTAATTAGAGTATTTATAATTTTTTCAAAGCTTTAGTTGAAATTGTCACATAAAACAAAATGATATATATTAGCTTGGAAACAGAAGTACACTATTACTAATTTGTTTTCACATTGTAAATTTTATTGCAATTCATCAAATTTAAAAAGAGAGTTACACTTACCTTGTTCACTATTGTATATTTAAAATATTTCATGCTTGGGTTGGACATGTTCTCGTTATTGACGAGTTGGATTGACTGGTTTATAACAGAGAGCCTCACCAAGTCATCCTCGGGAAAAAAACTTGTACACCTAGCCTCGGAAAGTTGTCACAGCCGGACAGTAGGGCTCTGTGAGTACTCGTAGTTTGAGCTTCGGGCTAAGCTCGTTGCTTAAGCTCGAGATCAAGTTCGAAAGTTTTGTAGGCTTTTTATTTTTGAGCTTTCACTTGATGAACTTAATAATTAATTTTTAAAACGCAATAGTAAGCATAGGCTATTTGATTGAGATAATATGAGCAATTTACACTTATAAATCATTCGGTTACTTAACAAATTGTTAAAAATTAATTTCAATTTTCACATTAATAATGTAATAGAGATTTAAAACCACTTTTGACCAGAAAATTTATTCAGTATTGTCGTTCATTTTGAATTATACTTGATTGAAGTTGTTTACTTGTATTGCCATGACGAAGCAATGAAAATAAAATTAGCTAAGAAGATTACTAGATAATTGAATGATTCTTTTTACTATTTTTACCTGGTCCCTTTCTAAAATAATAAAATATGTTAGATTAAAAATGTAATATAAAGAATATATTATTATATTAAATGTTTTCAAACTCAAGATATTTAATGGTTAACCTGTTTAAAATCAATGTTTATCTTATTTATTGCAATACATATTTTACCAAACTTAACACATTTATATTAAAAAAGCATATACTACTTCATATTGTTTGCTAGAAATATTATTTTAGTCATATTATTTTTGGTTTTAAATTATCAGCATCAACTTTTATAATCATTAAAAATTGAATTGAAGGAAATTTCTCAGTAAAATAATGTCTAATGAGAGCCTGTACAATGTGCATATGTAACTGCGCATAGAGGAATGGAAATGTAACAGAAGACGTGATCATGCACGATCATACTAAAGAATAATAAACAAAATAAGAAACACTTCAAATTTCTGATTGTTTATGAGTATTACATTTTCTTATATAGTAAATTAAGTTACTGAAGCATATTTTGGGAAATATTAGTTTATTAAAACATCATTTTTATTAACTTTTTATCAAAATCGTGTAGAAACGCACTATCATATTGTAAAGTGATAGCGAAGGAAACCAACCTGAAAGGAAAGTTATGTTAGGCCTAGATATAAACAAACACCGTTCTCTATTTGCTTTCTACACTTTTCACTTTTTCAAACTTTCACAGTTGCACATTGTTTTGAAGAAGTGGTGAGTGTAAAGGTGTTTGAAGGAATGAAGAGAGAAATGTGTTTTTATATCTAGGCCTAAACTATCTTTTAAGGTTGACTTCCTTCACTATCACTTACCTTACATTATTGTGCAGTGTTTCTACATTATCTCATTTTACATTTCCAAGACATCATGCGATTATTCAGTTTATTAATTTTTTTAAATTTATAGTATAGTTTGAATATCCTTAAAGACATGAATGTTAAAACCATTTTAATTATTTTTTATTTGATTTTTATTTGAGCATTGTTCTTATTTTTAAATTGTGTTTTATTTTATAAGTGTAATTTCTTATTTAAAAACCAATATTTCCATTATTTAACTTATTTTTCAAAAGTATTACTATTTATAAAAATGAAAGTCATTCATATTTTAAGAATAGGTTTAATGTACTTTTTAATATTTTAAAATTATGAATATACTTAAACTCGAGAGCTTTTAAAAATACTTGACTCGAATGAAAAAACTCAAGCTCGCAAACCCCTACCAGACAAGGTAGCTTGCTGGACCAGATTGGGTCTAGTTGGCTGGGGCTCACTGGTTGGTCTATGGGGAAAATAGTTTTGAAGATGAAACAAAATTTTGTTTGACTGATATAAAAATAAAATATTTCTGGATTCTTCATAGTCACCAGACAAGGTTTAGCCTTTCAAGTTATAGAGTAGAATAAAATATAATTTATGGTTTAAATCACCTAAAATGGATTTAGTCTAATTATCTCACCTATTAAAATCTTTGAAGTGTTTCTTTTAAATGTATAATAATGTAAATACAGTAATATCAATATTTTGCAGTAGTGGTAGTGCCTTCCTAACTACAATACTAGAATGCTTTGGTTTTGACTGGACCTAAAATAATGGTTTTAAACTTAAATGTATATTGGTAGAATATTCTAAAATTGTCCATAGTTTTAAGAATATTCCAGAGAAGCTTAGAGGGTGTACAGTATATGTTTATTGTCAGAAGATTCATTCAAATGGACTATTGAGTAAAAAGTATGACAGATCATTCAACAAGCCCTCTGATGTGTGCATATATGTATATAAGTATGTAATTGTGTAAATATGTAATAAATACATTTTTAACTACAAGTGACCTTAACTACTTACTATCCCTGCTACTATATATAGAGGTAAATATTATTTTACATTCTTTGAAAGTTTGTGGAGGGATTCTATCAAAGCTTGGCACATATAAACATATTTTTAAATATAATTTACATCAACAGATAACATAATCGAACATACCTTATTATATACATTTGATTGGTAATAAATGTTTAGTTTGGGATTCAAGGAGGAGTGATATGATGATATTGTATTATCTATTAATGTGCTATGCATTAATCAGAGCCTTGATTACCTGTTTAGTTTAATTTAAAGTGTATTATATGGTATTGATTCTTAGAGCTGTTTTAGTTGGGTTGCATAGAAAAAGAGACTCTTAAGTACTTGAATATATGACACAAATAGATAATTAAAATCAAATGAAGCAGGATTCACCTTGACCTATAGTTTTATTTTTCATAATTTCCTGTTTCCATCCCGATCCTAATATTTTGATTCATTTCCCATCCTGTTCTTGTCCTGCTGTAAAATTTCATTATCGTTCAGTACAGTGAGCTCCAGTGACTCTTATACTCATGTTTCTTTAGTTAATATAGTTTGAGTCAGTGGCAGCGGAACATAATTTGTCTGGGGGTGGGGGGACAGGGGAAGGCACAAAAATTTAATATAGGGACTTGCCTTGCAACCCTCCCTTCCATCGCTACCCTAGCATCATTTTTGTAAAATGGATATCCCTAAAAATTATTTGAATTGGTCATCTAAATATATATTGAATTTTACAACTAAATAAAATGATATTAATATATTATTCAGCCGTTCTGTTGTTGCCTAAAACTCAACAATAATATTTGGACACTTGAATAAAACATTGTGCCAAGAAAAAGTTATGAGTTCAATTTCCCTGTCATATTTTTCAACAAAGTATATTTCAATTAAATCATGAACGAGCAATGTTATTTGACAAACAAAATTTTAATATTACTCTAGTTAGATCTTGTACAATTTAAAAATAAGAATAATAGAAACATAGTTTTAGTCAAATATTTATACTACAGTCCTATAACAAAATTAAAATATGTATCTACATTGTCAGAAATAACATTTAAATAATCATAAATAGAACTAGACCTAGCTATGATGTGCATAGAATATCTCAAATTAAGTTTTTCTTTTGTTTTAAAATTTAACATTTGTAATGTATGGGTATAAATGCATTATAATTCATACAAAATAAGTTGGTCAAATGAATACATGTTATATATTATCACTTTCCAAATACACTCCCACGATATGTGTTAGCTTTTACAAACTCATCACACAACACATCAATATCAAGATTGTCTACTCGTTCGTTGTAGACATTCTAAATGGCCAAGTGATTTAACCGATCTTAATCCATGGTGTTACGTAGGTATGTCTTGAGTCGCTTTAAGGTGGAAAAGGTTCTTTCAGCACTTGCTGTTGATGATGGGATGACTAAAAGCAACTTCAAAAGCTCCCAACTTACTAGAAATAATCGCCTTTTACTCTCAGGCATCGCAATGTAAATGTCAACTAGATCTTTCAAACCCTAAGCCTGAGTGGGAGTAATTCGTGCCAACATTTTTGCATCTAGTTCAACTATATCCATTTCTAAACCATTGTCTCTAAGTGTGTGTCGTGTTTCTTCGTCACTAGCCCATTCCTCAATTGCTCATAAAAGAACCCTTTCGAGTATGCAAAATTTCTTTGAATCAGTTTGAGTAAAGCGCCTCTCGATCTGTACTGTGACTGTATCAACTATCTCGTAGTATGTTTTCCTCATTAATTCTTTTCTACTGAGAATCATTGTCAGTTCTATGGTTCCTTGTTTATGCTATAGTTTCCTTGGAACTTGCTTGGTTCGTGACAGGCGGATAGGTATAAGATCATATTTTTGTTGGGCCTCTTCCATCTCACTCCACACTGAATAAAACGTATCTTCGGATCTGATAATCCTTAAATATTTTACAGTTGAGACAGCTGCGTCAATTCCTCCATTAACTGTTTGCTTAGGGCTCTCTAAGATTAAGGCAAGCTTTTCTGTGTAGCCGAAAACTTCTTTTCTTACTAGCATTCCCAAATAAACTTCCCACTTTAAAAACTGATAGTAAAGACCTCGTGCACTGCTCGACACATCTTCACCTGATACACTGAGATGTTCTAGCGCTCGAAGTACAGCTGGATCTGTTTTAATGACACTGACAATAGATGGGTATTGAACGGTCCACCGCGTCATTCAGAGCTCTTTTGGAGTAGTGTTTGGGGGACATATTCAAACTCACTTGTGATGCGTATACATTCCTATTTTTTTTTTACTTGTGCTCATAACTATGGCCACATCATGTACCCATTGCAAACAGTCCTTCATAAGAGGAATCGCACGATCAGTGTCTTGCAGAGCTAAATTCAAACAATGATTAGTGCAGTGCACATACATTGCTAACGGCTGTAGATTTTAGCTTGGACGCCATTATGACTCCTCGCATATTTAAAGCGCCATCATAGCATTGTCCACGAATATTCTCCAGGGAGAGGTGAAATCGCGTCAAGGTATCCATGATCAGACTTGTTAGGACAGAACTTGTGGTTGAACTTGTCTCATAGAAACCTAAAAAGTACTCTCTTGGTTCCATATTTTCATTTACAATTCTTACAGAGATTGAAACTTGTTCCTTCTTGGAAATGTCTGTTGTCTCACCTACAATCAAACTAAAATGCTTTAAGTTCCATATTTCATTCAATATTTCTCTTAGGGCAGCGTCTGCCATAATTTTTACCATTTCATTTTGGATGGCATGTGTAGTGAAGTCCTTCGATCGAAAACTAAACTGTTTGAGTTCAGGAATGTCACCAGTGCACAGAGCAAGCAATGTCTTATAGTTTCCATCACTGTTATTGTGACCTCGTATTGGAATGTATTGTCTTCCAAGATATCTAAGAGACGTCATTTGTGCATGCAATGCCTTTCTGGCTACAATTTGCTGCTTTCCTTTTTCTTTATAAATTTGTTTGGCCATTGAATCACGTTTTTATTTTGTGTTATTTTTTTCTACATCCTAGTTCCTACTACTCTTTGCATGCCTTTTAAATTTACTTACAAAGATATCCAGACGGTGTTGGAGGATTCAATTTTCCCCTCGTGTTCAGTTGTCGATGACGCGCAAATGTGGGTACACATCTAGTCCTGTGACGTAAGGAAGTAGGGTTCAAGTATTTTAGAGTGCAACAAACACTAATTACTTCACATTTCAATCCTTGGCAAATACTGTTATACATTTCACCTGGTCAACTTCATCTCTAATCTCACGCTTGCCTGAAGAGCTTAGTTCGAATTCTTATCCGCGCAAATGTGGGTACACATCTCGCCCTGTGACATAAGGAGGTAGGGGTTCAAGTCCCTTAGAGGTTAACAAACGCTAATTACTTCACATTTCAATCCCTGGCAAATGCTGTTACACATTTCACCTGGTCAAAATAATCTCTTATCTCACGCTTGCCTGAAGAGTTTAGTTCGAATCCCTGTCGTGCGTGTGTACTGAGGCCGATCCTTGGGTAGCAATCAACCGTCACAATGCATTTTATACTTGCATCGATAGTCGCATGGTATAAGGCGTTACTAGACGGCCGGTGGTAGTGATCGATATTTGAAGCAAATGCGGATACACATTATACCTGATCGGCCGCAAAATGGTGGGGGTGCAGGAACTACAGACGTTCTAACAAACACTATCTTTTATAAAGGTATCAAGGTTCGAACCCCGTTGTGCACACCGTCTAAATGTCAGGCTCCTGGTGGGGGGGAATCGAATCATTGATCCCAGAGGGGGCATTTAGAAAGCACATCTGAACCTGTGACCTTCAGAAGGCCACGACCGATGTGCCAAGCGGCCTTGGGGTTTGGAGGGGGGAAAGCAGATTTGAGCTAGCGACCTTCATAAGTCCACGACCGATGTACGAAGCTGCCTTGGGGATTCATGACTCTTCAACAAGGTCCTTTGCCACCCTCTTTCGAAATTTATAATAAGTTAGTGACATCTGATGATCCCCCTGAGGAGAGGTATGATGAAGTAGGGGAGGGGTTGGTGGGGAAATGAAAGGCAGTCCAACGAAGTGAGGGAGCAGTCAGTGTAACTTAGCTCGTTCGTGGCGATGTAAAGAGGATGGGTAGTGAGGAAAAAGTGAAAGGGGCCTTAGGGCCAAGATACGCTGTCAGCTGCTCGGCGGTCACACTCTTCGCTAAGCGGCCATCAGGAAAGCTTCGTGCTCCGTGTTCTCTCTGATGACGAGGGAGGAACGCCCGATGCCGTGGACTGCACACCAATAAATAAATAAAAAAATCTCCAACGCCCCGTACCAATCCTAACCAGACATAAATAACCAATGAGCATACATAAATAACCAATGAGAACAAATTAAAAAACAAGTTTGGACAAGAATAAACAAGTTTGTAACACTGGAAAGGTGGTCAGGAGGGTTGGAGGGGTGAGGAAAAACAAATAGCGATGGGCGTGGTAACATTATCGAATCTGGCCAATCACAGCAGAGTTGAATGAAACGCCAGGGTAGCTACAAGTACATTATGAATATTTACTACAAGAAGAGAAGTAACCATCTACTTACCCAAGCTGCCCTTTTTACCGTCGACTTTGAGAATCGACCACCAGAAGGCGTTTCAATCGCCTTGAATTTTGGAGAATGCTCGAGCTTCCACTACCAGTCTCTAGATTCTGGAGAAACTATTACATCGTGGAACATTTTCGTCACGGTGCATACGAGCCGTCATGTCTTCCTTCTTTCTTCCTAGGCTACCCTCCCTATGTTGAATTGCTATTCTATGTTAAAATATGTTTCAATAATATTATTTCACGTCGTCTTGTTACATTTAATATATTTGAAAGTTTAGGATATAGAATAGTTGTTTGATTAATGTATAATTCTTTTAAGAATGAGTTTGCAAGGTATAATTCGGAAAGTCTAAGATATGGTAGTTTGTATTTATATTATAATATTTTGGTGTGTTTTTAGTTTGTTATGAGAAAGTCAGAAGTAAATTTAAACACCCAAGGTGTAGTGAAAGAAATTATTTTAATTTTTTCAAATTACTTGATGCGTACATTTTCCAAATATATTTAAAAGTTTGGAGGTAATTACATAAGAATTATTGAGCGATTGAAAGCTCTACTTGAAATGTTTACTAAATTGAGTATTAACTCAGAATTTTTAGATTTTATTGATCAGTGGTAGGTGTAATTCTTACTTGAGGGCTTTTTGCTATTGTAAAATTTGTGAGTTAAGATATTCAAAATAAAGGAAACTCGTTTTGTGCGCTTCATTGAAATTATTATTATTTTATTCAGTGCTGGTAGTATTGGAAGTAATAAACATAGCGTACTGCTTAAATACATATATAGTACCTATTTTTATGTACACATTTCAATAATTTATCATATTTTGCCATGCCCACAGACAAATAATATATCCAGACACTGATCCTCCAGATTAAAATGGTATTGCTCCTTTTGGTAGCTTGAGTCCTTCACCACTAGGATCGTTGCGGTTAGTTATACTATCACCTTGCAGTGACACTAACGATGCCCAGTGTTGAAGGACTCAAGCTTTCGAAAGGTGCGCAGTGAAACCCCGTAAGGTTGAGAACCTGTTTCTTATTTCTGTATGGCCAAGCCATACGATGTTATTACTATTAAGATTCTTTTTTTTTTTTTTTTTTTTACGTTTTTCCTTTTAAATTATAACCCGGACTCCTAGTTATATCATGAATAGCGACAAGATTTTGAGTTAGTCAAATTGTGAGGACGGCCATAATACGGCCTTTTTGCCGCAACCAGGTGAGTTGCGTGTCCATGAGAAGATATTGCTTGTCCGCAGGATAATGTTGCTTGGTCAACTCGAGCAACCCACTTTGAATTTTTTAATTTTTTTTTTATTATGTTTTGCAGCTTCTACATATTTAGTGTTAGAAAGGAGGCTGCAAAAGATATTATTATTGGTATTTAATTTAAAAACATTGTCCATTCTAGTAGTTAATACTGTTTTTGCAGTCTTTCCATCGATGAACAAATTAAATTTGATATGGAATTTTCTTGACTATTACAAATTACTAAAAACAATGAGTTTTAGTAATTTATCCTTCTTATACACTAAATTATATTTATTTTAAAACATAATATAATAAACCCACAAAAATAGACTAAGATTTTCAAGAACTACATCACATTATTACCTCGTAAAAAGCAATTAAGTCTCTGGCTTAGTTTCATATTATATATAAACTCACACGAATGACAAAAATATCACAAATACTGTCGTTAAAGTCAATAACTAAATAAAATGGTCAAATAAATACGTAAATCATTCACAATAACAAAAATGTTTGTTAAAATTATAATAAAAAATAGAGGATGACATTGTCTACAAAACAGGTTGTTATAGTTTTATTTGTAATCCTAACAGTTTTTGTACAATCTCGAAGTGAAACGTAAAGCCTATGTTTGACATTTGTGGAGTTTCCCCTTCAATTATTTTCCTATCACGCCCAAGCTATGTATGGTTTGGCTATTATTTTCATATTATCTAAGCGTACAATCACCATGAGAAATGTGATAGGTGGCAGCTAGCAGAAGATTTAAAGAATTGTCAAAAGAAAAGCCAAATTAAAAATAAAATTGATTTTGTAAAAGTTTTGACAGCCAAAACTGACAATAAATCAACATATTATGGTCATTGCAGATAATATGGTTTGTCAAATGGATAAATGAGGCTAACTTTTGCTAGCTGTTAGTTACCTATACTCCTATGGTGAATGGATTATATTATCCACCGGTTAGGTAGAGAGGTGCCAAAAACCAATACCACCCGGGCACGAAATTTACCTCGGGCTATCCCTGATTCTATGGCATCAGGAACTAGAAAAAATGTTACAGACAAAATGAGAAAAGAGAAACATCTTTGTCAACCAAAGAGCATAAGAATCAAATCCATTTTCAAAAACCTGTATTAAAAACAGTGGTGTAGTCGTATATTTAGCAGTGCCGGAACGCAAGGTCGTAGCAATCCCAAAGTTGAAGTGGGGTTTTGGGACCCCAACCACCGTAGGCGAAAGTCTTGCACAAACATGAGTGCTTTTAGAAGTTATTTGGAGCATCTTTTAACGATTACTAAGGCAGAAACTTACTTAACGCACTTCCCCTAAAATTCCAGGAATTCCCATGGAGAACTGTAAATTTTATCAGAATTTATTTATTAATAGTATGAAGAAAGTTTTAACATAATCTACCGTATATAAATAAAAATGAATGGCTAAATATTTTTGTAACCGCAAAACTCGAGAACGGCTGGACCAATTCGGCTATTTTTTCTTCTAATATTCGTTGAAGTCTGAGGAAGGTTCTTATGAAGAGAAAAATTGCACTGAAAAACGTAAAAAAACACCTTTTTCTTTTCCCCATTCAAACTGTTCCTAGCTGTCAATTATAGTGATGGTGATCTGAGATAGGTTAATCGAGGAATCGATTTTTTGGGGTCGTAAGGATCGATTTGAGCAATGAATCAATTCAGTGAATCGATCTCAGACACCCTAAAATCGACTTTCAATTAATTTACTTACTGTTTCGTTTTATTCTATTAATACCTGTTCTATGGTTTTATTCAAATAAAACAAGAGTACCAAACCTTAATATAAAGAAAAACATTTGAAATTTAATTAGTGACTTTATAGCTATGAACGTAACCTTAAAATTAATATCAACTACTTGAAACTGGACCTAACTACTCCACATCCACAATAACCTAACCGATTTTAGCCAACTCCATAGAAAGAAAATTAACTAGTAAGAACATGAGGTTAATATTTGAAAAAGAGATGGCAGTAGGCAAGCAGGCACCAGAAGTAGTACAGAATTAATCAAGAGATGGCAGAGAGCGCCTCAAAGAAAGAAGTGATCAAGTTTAACGTACGAAAATGAATGTAAATAGCTTCATTTTACAAGTGATCCTTCCGTTTAAGGCGTTCCAACTTCTAGTACAGGATTTTTGTCACGTCCACAAATGGTGGGTTTTATACAGAAAACAGTTCTCTTTCACCCCATATATATAAAAGTAACCCTTATAGTCCTTGTTTTCGAGATATAAGTCCTTAAATATGGAAATAGCTACTTTTTACGAGTGGTCCTTCCGTTTAAGGCGTTCCAGCGTCTAGTCCAGAATTTTTGTCACATCCACAAATGGTGGGTTTTATACAGAAAACAGTTCTCTTTCACCCCATATATATAAAAGTAACCCTTCTCGTCCTTGTTTTCGAGATATAAGTCCTTAAATATGGAAATAGCTACATTTTACGAGTGGTCCTTCCGTTTAAGGCGTTCCAGCGTCTAGTCCAGAATTTTTGTCACGTCCACAAATGGTGGGTTTTATACAGAAAAATGTTTTCTTTCACTCCATATAAATAAAAGTATCCCTTCTCGTCCTTGTTTTCGAGATATAAGGCCTTAAATAGGGAAATGAGTAGTATTACCTTCTAAAATAGCCTTATGTTTAAAGTGCTCCAGCGTCTATTCCAGAATTTTTGTCATTTCCACAAATGGTGGGTTTTATACAAAAAACAGTTCTATTTCACCCCATATATATAAAAGTAACCCTTCTTGTCCTTTTTTTCGAGATATAAGTCCTTAAATATTGAAATAACTACATTTTACGAGTGGTCCTTCCGTTTAAGGCATTCCAGCGTCTAGTCCAGAATTTTTGTCACGTCCACAAATGGTGGGTTTTATACAGAAAAATGTTTTCTTTCACCCCATATATATAAAAGTAACCCTTCTCGTCTTTGTTTTCGAGATATAAGTCCTTAAATATGGAAATAGCTACATTTTACGAGTGGTCCTTCCGTTTAAGGCGTTCCAGCAACTAGTCCAGAATTTTTGTCACGTCCACAAATGGTGGGTTTTTATACAGAAAAATGTTTTCTTTCACTCCATATAAATAAAAGTATCCCTTCTCGTCCTTGTTTTCGAGATATAAGGCCTTAAATAGGGAAATGAGTAGTATTACCTTCTAAAATAGCCTTATGTTTAAAGTGCTCCAGCGTCTATTCCAGAATTTTTGTCATTTCCACAAATGGTGGGTTTTATACAAAAAACAGTTCTCTTTCACCCCATATATATAAAAGTAACCCTTCTCGTCCTTGTTTTCGAGATATAAGTCCTTAAATATAGAAATAGCTACATTTTACGAGTGGTCCTTCCGTTTAAGGCGTTCCAGCGTCAAGTCCAGAATTTTTGTCACGTCCAAAAATGGTGGGTTTTATACAGAAAACAGTTATCTTTCACCCCATTTAAATAAATGTATCCCTTCTCGTCCTTGTTTTCGAGATATAAGGCCTTAAATAGGGAAATGAGTAGTATTACCTTCTAAAATAGCCTTATGTTTAAGGTGCTCCAGCGTCTATTCCAGAATTTTTGTCATTTCCACAAATGGTGGGTTTTATACAGAGAACAGTTTTCTTTCACCCCATATATATAAAAGTATCCCTTCTCGTCCTTGTTTTCGAGATATAAGTCCTTAAATATGGAAATGGCTACATTTTACGAGTGGTCCTTCCGTTTAAGGCGTTCCAGCGTCTAGTCCAGAATTTTTGTCACGTCCACAAATGGTGGGTTTTATACAGAAAAATGTTTTCTTTCACCCCATATATATAAAAGTAACCCTTCTCGTCCTTGTTTTCGAGATATAAGTCCTTAAATATGGAAATGGCTACATTTTACGAGTGGTCCTTCCGTCTAAGGCGTTCCAGCAACTAGTCCAGAATTTTTGTCACGTCCACAAATGGTGGGTTTTATACAGAAAAATGTTTTCTTTCACTCCATATAAATAAAAGTATCCCTTCTCGTCCTTGTTTTCGAGATATAAGGCCTTAAATAGGGAAATGAGTAGTATTACCTTCTAAAATAGCCTTAAGTTTAAAGTGCTCCAGCGTCTATTCCAGAATTTTTGTCATTTCCACAAATGGTGGGTTTTATACAGAAAAGAGTTCTCTTTCACCCCATATATATAAAAGTAACCCTTCTCGTCCTTGTTTTCGAGATATAAGTCCTTAAATATGGAAATAGCTACATTTTACGAGTGGTCCTTCCGTTTAAGGCGTTCCAGCGTCAAGTCCAGAATTTTTGTCACGTCCACAAATGGTGGGTTTTATACAGAAAAATGTTCTCTTTCACCCCATATATATAAAAGTAACCCTTCTCGTCCTTGTTTTCGAGATATAAGTCCTTAATATGGAAATAGCTACATTTTACGAGTGGTCCTTCCGTTTAAGGCGTTCCAGCGTCTAGTCCAGAATTTTTGTCACGTCCACAAATGGTGGGTTTTATACAGAAAAATGTTCTCTTTCACCCCATATAAATAAAAGTATCCCTTCTCGTCCTTGTTTTCGAGATATAAGTCCTTAAATATGGAAATAGCTACATTTTACGAGTGGTCCTTCCGTTTAAGGCGTTCCAGCGTCTAGTCCAGAATTTTTGTCACGTCCACAAATGGTGGGTTTTATACAGAAAAATGTTTTCTTTCACTCCATATATATAAAAGTAATCCCTTCTCGTCCTTGTTTTCGAGATATAAGTCCTTAAATAGGAAATAGCTACATCTTCTAGAGATGTCCTTCCGTTTAAAGCGCTTCCAGCGTCTAGTCCAGAATTTTGTCAGTCCACAAATGGTGGGTTTTATACAGAAAAAGTTCTCTTTCACCCATATAATAAAAGTAACCCTTCTCGTCCTTGTTTTCGAGATATAAGTCCTTAAATAGGAAATAGCACATTTTACGAGTGTCCTATCCTGTTTAAGGCGTTCCAGCGTCTAGTCCAGAATTTTTGTCACGTCCACAAATGGTGGGTTTTATACAGAAAATGTTTTCTTTCACTCCATATAAATAAAAGTATCCCTTCTCGTCTTGTTTTCGAGATATAAGTCCTTAAATATGGAAATAGCTACATTTTACGAGTGGTCCTTCCGTTTAAGGCGTTCCAGCGTCTAGTCCAGAATTTTTGTCACGTCCACAAATGGTGGGTTTTATACAGAAAAAGTTCTCTTTCACCCCATATATATAAAAGTAACCCTTCTCGTCCTTGTTTTCGAGATATAAGTCCTTAAATATGGAAATAGCTACATTTTACGAGTGGTCCTTCCGTTTAAGGCGTTCCAGCGTCTAGTCCAGAATTTTTGTCACGTCCACAAATGGTGGGTTTTATACAGAAAAATGTTCTCTTTCACCCATATATATAAAAGTAACCCTTCTCGTCCTTGTTTTCGAGATATAAGTCCTTAAATATGGAAATAGCTACATTTTACGAGTGGTCCTTCCGTTTAAGGCGTTCCAGCGTCTAGTCCAGAATTTTTGTCACGTCCACAAATGGTGGGTTTTATACAGAAAAATGTTTTCTTTCACTCCATATAAATAAAAGTATCCCTTCTCGTCCTTGTTTTCGAGATATAAGGCCTTAAATAGGGAAATGAGTAGTATTACCTTCTAAAATAGCCTTATGTTTAAGTGCTCCAGCGTCTATCCAGAATTTTTGTCATCGTCCACAAATGGTGGGTTTTATACAGAAAAATGTTTCTTTCACCCATATAATATAAAAGAAACCCTTCTCGTCCTTGTTTTCGAGATATAAGTCCTTAAATAGGAAATAGTAGACTTTTACGATGCCTTCCGTTTAAGGCTTCCAGCGTCTATGTCCAGAATTTTTGTCACGTCCACAAATGGTGGGTTTTATACAGAAAAATTGTTTTCTTTCACCCATATATAATAAAGTACCCTTCTGTCCTTGTTTTCGAGATATAAGGCCTTAAATAGGAATGATAGTTACCTTTTAAATGTCCTATCGTTTAAAGTGCTCCAGCGTCTAGTCCAGAATTTTTGTCACGTCCACAAATGGTGGGTTTTATACAGAAAAATGTTTTCTTTCACCCCATATATATAAAAGTAACCCTTCTCGTCCTTGTTTTCGAGATATAAGTCCTTAAATATGGAAATAGCTACTTTTACGAGTGGTCCTTCCGTTTAAGTGCTTCCAGCGTCTAGTCCAGAATTTTTGTCACGTCCACAAATGGTGGGTTTTATACAGAAAAATGTTCTCTTTTCACCCCATATAAATAAAAGTAACCTTCTCGTCCTTGTTTTCGAGATATAAGGCCTTAAATAGGGAAATGGTAGTATTACTCTAAAATAGCCTTATGTTTAAAGTGCTCCAGCGTCTATCCAGAATTTTTGTCAGTCACAAATGGTGGGTTTTATACAGAAAAATGTTTCTTTCACTCCATATAAATAAAAGTACCCTTCTCGTCCTTGTTTTCGAGATATAAGTCCTTAAATAGGGAAATAGTTAATTTCTAAATAGCCTTTGTTTAAGTGCTTCCAGCGTCTATTCCAGAATTTTTGTCACGTCCACAAATGGTGGTTTTAATACAGAAAAATGTTCTCTTTCACCCATATAATAAAAGTACCCTCTCGTCCTTGTTTTCGAGATATAAGGCCTTAAATAGGTTAATGAATGGAACTATCATCTAAAAAAGCATATATTTTAGGTGCTCCAGCGACTATTCCAGAATTTCTGTCACGTCCATAAAGAGTGGGTTTTATACAAAAAAACAGTTCTCTATCAAACCATATAATTAAAAGTATCCCTTCTCCTCTTTGTTTTCGAGATGTAAGGCTTTAAATAGGGAAATGAATGGAATTATCATCTAAAAAGCATTATGTTTTATGTGCTCCAGCGACTATTCCAGAATTTCTGTCACGTCCATAAAGGGTGGGTTTTATACAAAAAACAGTTTTTTATCAAACCATATAATTAAAAGTATCTTTCTTGTCCTTTTTTTTCGAGATATAAGGCCTTGAATAGGAATTAGTAGTATTATCTTCTAAAATTATTTTAACCTTTTTTTTTTTATGTTCCTTAATCTCAAACATTAATATCCTTCCACAGTTCTCCCCACATTAACTAAATCTTCGCATATCCTCTGTTAATTTTTTTGTTTGTTTACCAGCTTTTGATTGTCTGACCAATGTGTTTACTCAGCAATAGTGTACTACATTAACGGATTATTAAGTTTACTCATGTTCTTTCTAAAAATGTTACACTTATTTTTGTTAATATTCCACTATTATTCAATAACCACAAACTGCCAAAACTTTTTTTTTTCTGAATTGTGGAAAAAGTTCACTAATTTTCTAATATATGTGGTTTAAACTAAAAACTATACTACTTTATTACTAATTTTTTCATAAAGCTTTGCTCTGAACAATTTTTACATAATCTTGATATTGCAACCGTTACATATCTAAGTTTAACTGATCAATACAAACATAATTTCTTTATGAAATCAAAATAAACAAATCCTAATTTTATCGTTCATAAAGTCATTTTAATTAGTATATAAATAATCATGAAAAAAATTAGTCACAAATGGCAGTATAATGCTTGTTCATTTGCATTACATTAAAATATACGGATGTGCCTGACATTTCAATTTCTCTTTGGGGACATACACACCCATTTTATATCCAAACTTGGGGGGAATCTTTTCGAGACACACATTATTGTCAACTTTGGGGGTGATACATGTTATTAATTATATTCTTTATAATTACTACTTATATAACATAAATTTAGCTGAATATAATATTAGCCTTTAAATATTTGGCTTAATATTCAGTCCACTTAAAACAACAGCTTTTACTTTGTACTGTCATGGGAAACATTTCTTTTAATGTGTTCTACAATAGTAGGGAGTCTATTTTTTAAATGTTAAAGTTGGTAAAAGTATCCTTCACTTGCTACTTGTATAGATACAATGATTTTACCAATATATTTAGAAAATATTCTCGAAATTAATTTTATTAAGGCATGTTAAAATAATGAATAAGTAATAATTGCATAGTCTATTATACATTCTTTTAACTTTAAAATTCATCTTCCCTAAAAATAAATTCTCTCACTTACTCTTGATTCATTTATAATTCAATAAATTCTCCAACTACAGTTCTTCACTTTTCAATGTCTTTCTTTTCATAATTGTATACTTGCAATTTTAATTTTCATTAGTAATTTCTTTACTTATTTTATAACTCGACAAAAGTGAATGTTATATGCTAATTTAAATCTTTTATAAATGTTAACTATATTGTCTTTGTAATTTTTATTAGTTTTCACTTTTTTTTACCATCGCGATTTACTGCCTTTTCAAGCTATACGCATATATGGTAATTACTCTAATGGGGTAAGGATGAAGAAGGAAACATTTTAGAGATAGTCCACCCGCATTTGTGTGGAAGGGAATGGGAAAAGATTAGGAAAAAATCACACTCAGTAGACCCGACTGGGACTCGAACCCCAATCTCCCCGTCCTCAGCAGGCCAGTCTAACACGATAGTGATGCATTAGACTATGGGGTCACTGAGGCGGGTGGTTTTTATTTGTCCTTATGACTTATTATTATCATCATTAACTCTGATTAAACTTTAAATTTGATTTATTTTAAACAATTTATGCGGTCATATTTTAAGTCTTTACCATCTTAATTTTATGATATTTCCAACATTCCTTAGCCATTAAATTATGTAATGTTTGGCTTAAAAAGGGTGTTTATAAACAACACCAAACAGGGCCGTTTTATATTTAATGTAATCTAATATGTCCACAAACTATCTATCATGGACACCCTAAGATCAACTAACTGGGAATTATGATTAAAACTTTATCAAAACAATCTTTTTGAATTTAATGAATAGCTTAATATAGTAGTTGAGCAGCCCAAATAAAACCGGCCCACTAGTGTCCCGGTATTCCAGTCCACCCCTAATTTGAGACATGTAGTGTTCCTCAAATATGTTTTAAGGTGGTGACATAGATAAACAAACCATAATTATTGAGGGACACTTTCCCCTAAAGTAAAAATATTGATGATGGTGGGGGTGAGGTGGTTGGGGTGTATGCTCTCTATCAAGCAGGCCCATGTTAAAATATAAAAACTTGCTGGTTTTTTTTTATAAAAAAGATGAACCCCATCTGTCCTCCTTTCCTTTGAGTGTAACTTTTTTCTGCTCTGTAAACATAACTATTGAAAATTGCTCCAGTACCTAAAAAAATTATACAAATTAATAGAAAAACCTAGCAAAAAACATGCTTTTAAGATACATTGGAATAGTCTTGAAAGCACATCACATGATATCTGTGGTTAGTTATGACTTTAACATTTGATGTTCTCACAGGTAAAAAAAACTACCCTTAAACATCAGAAACATCAGTGGTTTTCTTGTTGTTAATAAATATAACAAATTAATCAACAAATTTAAACCTTAAGTGTTTAAATATGTGTCCTTAAGAACAATAGCTTTTTTAAAAGCCAACTTTTTAAGAATATTCCTTGTCAAAACGTTTAATTACTATGCTTTAAATTGGCTTTAAAATAAGTGAAGAAATATTTCTGATATTTCCCTCAATCGTATTTTAATATTTGAATAACAAACGGCTAAGTCAAAATTCCACATGTGTATTGCACTTGAATTTGAGTACTCTTACAGTAAAAAATTATCTTTAATGTGATGTATTTAATTTAGGGTTTGGCCGATGCTGATTATAGGACAATCGTTTAAGCCGATGATATGCATCTTGAAACCAATTAATAACACTCCATCTTTTGAACTGGGAAGGCAGAAGTGAGGTAGTTGTAATTCACCAGTTTCAAGCTAGGCAGTAGACAACATGGTCCTTTGTACTATTCTATTGCTTGGCAACAGGGCTAAGATTATCATGGAAGGGGGAGGAGGGCAAGTGAAAGAGGTGGTAGTAAGAGGTTGGAGAGTTTTTCTATTTTTCTATTCCTGTAATGAAGGTTAGGCGGGATTGGTTGGCTATTACCTGGAAAACTTCAGGCTAAACAAAGGGTCAAATAGCCAAAGCTATTATATATGCTTTAAGAGAGGATTTACTCCATCAAGATATCATATTCTGAAAATTGAAAAATGACAAACGGACACGGGAATCGAACCCGGGATCTTTGGCTTAGTACGCCAATGTTCTAACCACTGAGCTACCCAGGATTCGTCCCGTGCCCATGGTCATTCTTCACTCATATGATGGACGTGCGGAAATCGCCTTTTAGAATAAACAAAGGATTCTTTGTATGACTGGTAATTTCTTTGGTTGACAATATTGTCTTTTGTGTAGAATGAGGGGGTTTATTGAAGTAGTGTAAAATAGTAGGTGGTTAGGGGGAGGGGGCTAGCGGTATCTGAAGTAAACAGCCAGCTTTGTGTGTGTGTGAGCGCGCGATGGGGTCGAGGGGGATTGTTATTCAGTTAGAATGGAAAGATTAGCAAGTTGGACAGCACCTTGTTGAGTGTGAGAGAAGTATTTCTTAGTGTGTGTGTGTGTGTGTGTGTGTGGTGTGCGCGCGCGCGTGTGTGTGTGTGTGTGTGTGTAGGAGGGTCGGAAGGACAGGGGTATATTTCAAGTTCACTGACTCTTGGAAGAAGACTGCCCTTCCGAATAATGAAACGGAAGATACAAGGGGTGCTAAAACTAGGGAAGAAACTATCAAGGGTTTTAAAACTAGTTTATAGATACAGAACTTAACATTACCCTAATAATTTATCTCAGTTTGTATAATTATTATTATTATTGATGTTTTGGTGTGATTTATCTAAAATATGATTTAGAAAAAGCATGATCTATATTTTATGTGAAGAATAAATATAAATTATTATTATTATTATTATTATTATTATTATTATTATTATTATTATTATTAGCACCGCGTCTTACTACCCGTTCGGGTTATACGCTCTTACACTAATGTGTAATGGTAGGGTGATTGTGAGATGAAATGAAGGACCTACAGTTTAACGTGGAATCCGAACCACGGTGGAGGCCTGGCATTAATAAATATAAAACGACAAGAAATTGAGACCGTGAATAACTAACTATATGTTAGATTATTTACCACATTGCAGTCAGTAAAAATGTAATTCCTGTCCATCCTTAATATTAACTGATGATCAAATTTAATGACCATAAAATATTTATTTTGTCATTTATCACTGTTGTTTAGTTTAAGAATATTATTAAAAATATAAATAATAATAATAATTATTATTATTATTTATTATTAAAAATATAGATAATAATAATTAATATTATTATTAGCTACTTTTAAAGTAAAAGATTAAAACAATTAAACATAATCTTCAAGTATCTTTGTGCTGGTTTTGAAATACTTAAATTATTTATAATTTATGCCCACATTATAACATTTTGGAAAATATCAAAGAAGTATTAGGCACTTATCTACCTTCTACTCTCTCCTTCCTATATTTCAAATAACTACCTCAACATATTTAAATTTTTAATTATGTATGTATTGTTTTGCATATTAACTTTGTTGTATTGTAAATCAAATAAAAACAAATGATTGGTATCGGCGAATGGCAAGATCGGCCACAAATGATTGACATCAGCCTAATTGGCAAGGGCTGATCAGCCCAGCCCTAATTTAAATTTTTTCTTTCGGCTCAATAAAAATCCTTTAAAATGAAAGTCAACGCTAAAAAAAGTAGATTAAATGATCAATATACTATTTTTAAATGATCAAATCAGTAGTATTAGATGTTATTAATTAGGTATCGAACATTTTTATTAGCATTAGTTTTGATGTAATTAAATTAAATTGTATTAATTGTTTTCTCCCAGATTAGTTATTATTATTATTATTATTATTATTATTATTATTAGCACCGCGTCTTACTACCCGTTCGGCTTGTACGCACTTACGCTAATGTGTAATGGTAGGGTGATTGTGAGATTAAATGGAGGATATACAGTTTAACATGGGATCCGAACCACGGTGGAGGCTTGGCATTCCTCACATTCACAAGTTGTGATTAATACACGTCTTGTCAGAGGTGAAGGAAGGGTTTGGCAATCAGATATATCTGTGCCGGGACCGAGGATTGAACCCACACCCCCCGAACAAAAGTCCGACATCATACCACTAGACCGCCAGGTCACCCCCAGATTAGTTAATGCGTATAACCTGAATAGGTAGTAGAAAAAAATTTAACATTATTATACATTGACGTAGTATTAAAATTTTGAAAATTAAATTAAATTATTTCTGGATTATGTGTTCTGTACACCGGCAAATTAATTCATCCAAATGGAACTGTTTTATATATAGGGTTTTGTTTTATAATTACATTTTTTATTTTTTATATTACCTAAAGAAAATAGATATGGTGCATAACCTTCATACATGACTCAGCCTATTATACTTCAAAAGATGATGTGTCAAAAGACGAGTGGGTTATAAAAATAGGCCAGGGGAGGGGTAGATATGAACCATGGAGGATGGGGGGAGGAGGGGGGAACAAATCTCTGGCCAACCTTAAAATTATTTAATTTAACTTATTGATGATAATCAATTGAAGTATGATTTATGAACATAGCGGTTTGACAAAGGCTCGCATTCATTTGTTTCCTTAATACTTTTTTTAGCACCGTTTCTTACTACCCGTTCGGTTTGCACGCCTATGTACTAATTACGCTAATGTGCTAGGGATGAAGAAGGTTGGATTTAGAGGAATTGCACCCGTGAAAGTGGGAAACTGAGGAAAAACCGCTCTCAGTGCAAACGACTGGGATCTAACACCGATCTCCCTGTTATCGGCAATCTATTCTATTGCGAGAGTAGCGCGTTAGACCGTGCGGCTACCGAAGCTCGTTTGATGATGTTTCTGGTGTCAAGGAAACTAATCTTAAATATAAACGTTGACATTTGGGATATCTATATCGATTCCATTTTAGTTCCATTTAATCAGTTGAAATTATTTTACATAAATAATAATTTAAAATTTTACGAAAAAAAAAGGTACATTTTTCCGTCTCATATATCTGCTCAAGATTCAAACAAATACCAACATTTTTTTTATTATAAATATTTATTGTATTTTTCTCAGTTTAGTGGGAGTAAGCTATGATTAAAGTATATTCTGAAAATTTAAAAATGACACCTGGACACGGGAATCTAAGCCGGGATCTTTGGCTTATTACGCCAATGCTTTTACCACTGAGCTATCCAGGAATCATCCCGTGCCCAAGGTCATTCTTCATTTACCAATTTCCAGAATATGATATCTAGCTGCGAGTATATCCTCGCTAAACAAATATAATATTATTATTATTATTTAGCACTGCGTCTTACTACCCGTTCGGGTTATACTCTTTAAGTACTAATTACGCTAATGGATTGGGAATTGGGAAGGTTAAATTAGAGGAAGTGAACCCGCATTAGCGTGGAGGGAGAGTGGAAAACCATTTAGGAAAAACCACCCACAGTTCACTCGACCGAGATTCGAACCTCGATCTCCCCGTCCTCGGCGGTAGAGCTCAACACGACTTGCGCGTTAGCCAACTACGCCACCGAGGCGGGTAACAAATATAATAGCTTTGGCTGTTTGATTCTTAAGATTAAAGTAGATGTTTTGGGGTAGAGTGTCACGCACAATTTATTCACCGTAAATAATGACCCACAAGACAAAAAGGTTGGCCGCCCCTGAGTTAAGCCCCAGTAGTAATGATTCTGACCAAGGGGTTTTAAAATAATTTAGAGGGAAACAAAAATAAGATGTGAAATTAAAAAAAAAGTCCTGTTGTTCCAGCTATACGCTTATGTACTAACATGCGTTAGGGGTGTTGTAGGTTGAATTTAGAATAAGTGTACATGCATTTGCATGGAGAGCGAGTGAACAACTAATTAGTAAAAACACCCTCGATAGAGCTCTCCTGGATTCAAACTCCGATTTCCCCATCATCGACAATTTAGTAATGTGTGAGAGTGACGCCATAGCCCATGCAGCCACCAAAACGGGTATTTATTTATGAAAAAATATATTATAAAATGGCATGCACTTCAAGAAATAATTAAGTTATAATTCTGTAAAACAAGAGTGAAACTAAATAATATTAACTATAAAAAAATTCCCAGACTATTTTGACAACACTGTACTAAACACTCACCACACATTAATTAAGAATTTAATTTTCAGATGGACAAAATTAATTGTTGTGTTGTGTCTTAGGCATTATAATTCAAACAGTTTTTTTAAACATAATCTCTTTAGATTCTTGGTAAGTTGTTTTTTTTACAAATTCTAGTATTTACATCGTGTTGTCAAACTTATTGGTGGTTTTCCAGGCATTCGCAGGCAAATTTACATATTTAATTAAACACTTGTGTTATTTTTTCCTTTTAATTATATATGGTGAAGACGGCGCACTTTAGGAGAAAATAACAGTGTAAATAATATTTTATTTGAAAATCACTCCAGCCTGTAGAATTTTTAATTCAAAATAATATTAAGATATAAAACAGTCTGACTCAGTGTGTGTGAGTGTGTGTGTATGTATGTGTGTGTATGCATGTGTGTATGTGTATGTGTGTGTATGCATGTGTGTTTGTGTATGTATGTGTGTGTATGTGTATGTGTGTATATGTGTGTGTATGTGTGTATGTGTGTGTATGTGGGTGTATGTGTTTTGTTTTTTTAGGGGGGAAAAATGCTTTTACGCACAGAGTGTCGGACTCGGTTTGGATGTTGACTAAACCCATACCGACTAAAAAACCTGACCCTCTTCTCCTCGCCTCTGTTACTCCCCCACGGAACCGCCGTTAGGTATTACTTCGCGAGGGGAGACATTAGCTGTTGTTCTGCTCTTCCTTCTGTGATGTGCCCTCTCCTACTTCCTCTTTCCCACCTAGCTGTTGGTGGCGGGATTAAGGATGTCCTAGGCTCCTTCCTTCTGATTCTCTTTTCCTCCTCTCCTGCTCTTCGAGACGTAGACCCTTAAGGACTTCCGTCGCCAACGTGCTTGTCACCTCCCACGCTGCCTCTGACGACAGCATCATATCCCTTAAGTTTTCTGGCGTAATCTTTCCCTCTACTGTGACCTCCAGGTTTTCACGCTGGGTATCATATCGAGGACACGTGAAGAACACGTGCTCGGAATTCTCCTTTACTCCGCGACAGGTGGGGCACTCCGAGGAATCCTCATACTTAAACTTGTATAGGTATGCCCGGAAGCACCCGTGTCCCGAGATCATCTCTGTCAAGTAGTAATTAATAGCTGCGTGGCTGCGGCTGTACCACCTATCCACTTCGGGAATCAAACGGTAAGTCCATCTCCCCTTGGTAGAGGCCTCCCACAGCCGCTGCCATCGTTGGAGACTGCTTCGCCGCTCCTGCCTCTTCAACTCCTCTGCGCTCAGCGATGTTAGACCTTTGCGACGATACAAGGCCTTCCGCTCTTCCGCCAAGACCCCAATCGGCAGCACTCCGGTGATAACGCACACCGCATCTTCTGATACCGTACGGAAAGCACTAGATATTCGTGAAGCGCTCAGCCGGTAGACTGGTGCCACTTTACGACGGGACTCCTGGAGTGCCAGTACATCGGCCCAGATGGAAATGCCATACGCGAGGACTGACGTGACGACTGATGACAGGAGGGCTCTCCTTCTCTGTTTGGGGCCCCCCACATTGGGCATGAGCCGTGATAGAACAGCCCCAACCACAGATGCCTTGGCACTGGCATACTCCGCCTGCTGCTTAAAGTTGAGTCTCGAGTTTAGCATCACCCCCAAATACCGAATGCACGGCTGGGACGTGATCTCATGCTTACCTGCTTGTAGTGAGATCGTCTCAAGCTTCTTCCTTCTGGTGATCAATACTGCCTCGGTTTAGTGCTCTGTCAGCTTCAGGCCAACCGAATCCATCCACCGATGAATCCTCATGAATGCGATCTCAAAGAGGTTTCCGATGTCCTCCAGGGTGTTTTCCTACAATGACAAGAGCGACATCATCAGCGAAGGCCACGGGTGTCACTGCTCTTGGTAGTACGAGCTTCAGAAGTCCATCATACATGATGTTCCACAAGAGAGGCCCAAGAACCGAGCCCTGAGGTACTCCCCCAGTTACCCGATACTCTTGTGGACCATACTCCGTGTCGTACTTGAGGACCCTGTCGGTGAAGTAGCTAGCTATCATCTTCTGCAGGTATCCTGGAACATCCATTTCCGCTAGCGCCCCCATGGTGCAGTCCCACCTGGCTGTATTGAAGGCGTTCTTGATATCGAGCGTCGCTACTAGACAGTACAGCTTCTCACAGTTCTTCCACCTGTCACCGGAGATCGCATCCCTTGCAAGTTTCACCACCAGGTCAATAGCGTCGAGCGTGGAGCGCCCTTTGCGGAAACCATACTGCTTATCTGATAGTTTTTTCTCTGTTACTTTCTCAATTCTCCCGTGAATTATTCGTTCAAGGACTTTGCCAGCTGTATCAAGCATGCAGAGTGGACGGTAGGATGAAGGTTCATCCGGCAGTTTCTTCCCCTTGGGGAGGAGCACCAGTCTCTGCTGCTTCCACTTCTGAGGGAAGGTACCCTCCTGGAGACATGTGTTGTACATGTCCAGGAACATTCCTGGCACTGCGTTAATGGCTGCCTTGAGCGCGACGTTCGGGATACCGTCAAGCCCTGGGGCCTTCGTGTCTCCCACTTTCGCGCACGCTCTCTTCAGCTCTTCAGCTGTCACCAGCGTGTGTATGTGTCTATATGTGTGTATGTGTGTATGTGCATATGGGTGTGTATGTGCGTATGTATGTGTGTATGTGCGTATGTATGTGTGTATGTATGTATATATGTGTGTATGTATGTATCCTCCAATCATTACAGAGACTGGTTGTATATTGAATTTTATTACTAGTATCGTTCATACCTCTGCCACTTTATTTTGTCAGAACTATAATTGAGACTAATCATTGAAAGTAACATGCTCTAGTCCATACCAGAATTGCATTGTAAACACTATATATGACCAGAAAGAGCATAAGAAAACAAACATTAAAATTTCCCTAAGGTTGTATTCTAAACATTCTAATAAAATATTAGAAATGGGTATCATTGTATAGTCTTTCATCAGAATCATAGTTTGAATTACATGTGGTGTATGGGCAACTATTTAAAAAAAAAATGACACTCTTTAAAATAAAAAGAAAGAACCAAGCTAGTTTCTCTTGAAAGTCGCGTAAAATGACAATGCGAGCAACCATCCGTTTGGCTAACCCTAGCCAAAGACATAAAATATGTATGGAAAATCCCAAAACAGGGATTAGCAAGGGGGAGGGGAAACTAAAGTAGGGTTGAATATAAGGGGGTCAGGTATGAAGACAAAATTCAAGAAATAGAAAAAATATATAGTGTGTACAGGAAAAGAAACAAATTCATTGCAAACAATAGATTCTATATTTTAGTCAAAATAGTAAATAATATAAATTAATTATGAGAATAAGTTTAAATTAAAATAAAGATCTACCTCTACTAGTAATAAAAAAATAATAAACAATAAGGTAACCCAAACTTAATTATAGCTAACATATTATCAAAAGCTTATTAAATATAATATGTTTGCTTGGACAAGAAATCTAGAATAGAACCTAGAGTAGCCTACATGTAAAACTAGTTTTGAAGGTAAATCAATTCATTTCCGTTTTAAGGCCTTATCTCGAAAACAAGGACGAGAATGGATACATTTATTTATATGGGATGAAAGAAAACATTTTTCTGTATAAAACCCACTCTTTGTGGACGTCACAGAAAATTCTGGAATAGACGCTTGAGTACCTAAAACATAAGGCTTTTTTAGATGATAATTCCATTAATTTCCCTATTTAAGGCCTTATATCTCGAAAACAAGTACGAGAAGCGATACTTTAATTATATGGGGTGAAAGAGATCTGTTTTTTGTAATAAAACCCACTCTTTGTGGACGTGACAGAAATTCTGGAATAAACGCTGGAGCACCTAAAACGTAAGTCATTTTTAGATGATAATTCCTTTCATTTAAGTCCTTATATCTCGAAAGCAAGGACAAGAAGGGATACTTTTATTTATATGGGTGAAAGAGAACTGTTTTTTGTATAAAAACACACTCTTTGTGGACGTGACAGAAATTCTGGAATAGACGCTGGAGCACTTTAAACATAAGGCTATTTTAGAAGGTAATACTACTCATTTCCCTATTTAAGGCCTTATATCTCGAAAACAAGGACGAGAAGGTTACATTTATATATATGGGGTGAAAGATAACTCTTTTCTGTATAAAACCCACCATTTGTGACGTGACAAAAATTCTGGACTTGACGCTGGAACGCCTTAAACGAAGGACAACTCGTAAAATGTAGTTATTTCCATATTTAAGGACTTATATCTCGAAAACAAGGACGAGAAGGTTACTTTTATTTATATGGGGTGAAAGAGAACTGTTTTCTGTATAAAACCCACCATTTGTGGAAATGACAAAAATTCTGGAATAGACGCTGGAGCACTTTAAACATAAGGCTATTTTAGAAGGTAATACTACTCATTTCCCTATTTAAGGCTTATATCTCGAAAACAAGGACGAGAAGGGATACTTTTATTTATATGGAGTGAAAGAAAACATTTTTCTGTATAAAACCCACCATTTGTGGACGTGACAAAAATTCTGGATAGAAGCTGGAGCACTTTAAACATAAGGCTATTTTAGAAGGTAATACTACTCATTTCCCTATTTAAGGCCTTATATCTCGAAAACAAGGACGAGAAGGGTTACTTTTATATATATGGGGTGAAAGAGAACATTTTTCTGTATAAAACCCTACATTTGTGGACGTGACAAAAATTCTGGACTAGACGCTGGAACGCCTTTAAACGGAAGGACCACTCGTAAAATGTAGCTATTTCCATATTTAAGGACTTATATCTCGAAAACAAGGAGAGAAGGGTTACTTTTTATTTATATGGGGTGAAATAAGAACATTTTTCTGTATAAAACCCACCATTTGTGGAAATGACAAAAATTCTGGAATAGACGCTGGAGCACTTTAAACATAAGGCTATTTTAGAAGGTAATACTACTCATTTCCCTATTTAAGGCCTTATATCTCGAAAACAAGGACGAGAAGGGATACTTTTATTTATATGGGGTGAAAAGAACATTTTTCTGTATAAAACCCACCATTTGTGGACGTGACAAAAATTCTGGACTAGACGCTGGAACGCCTTAAACGAAGGACCACTCGTAAAATGTAGCTATTTCCATATTTAAGGACTTATATCTCGAAAACAAGGACGAGAAGGGTTACTTTTATATATATGGGGTGAAAGAAACATGTTTCTGTATATAAAACCCACCATTTGTGGACGTGACAAAAATTCTGGACTAGACGCTGGAACGCCTTAAACGGAAGGACCACTCGTAAAATGTAGCTATTTCCATATTTAAGGACTTATATCTCGAAAACAAGGACGAGAAGGGTTACTTTTATATATATTGGGGTGAAAGAGAACATTTTTCTGTATAAAACCCACCATTGTGAACACGTGACAAAAATTCTGGACTAGACGCTGGAACGCCTTAAACGGATTAGGACCACTCGTAAAAGTAGCTATTTCCATATTTAAGGACTTATATCTCGAAAACAAGGACGAGAAGGGTTACTTTTTATATATGGGGTGAAAGAGAACATTTTTCTGTATAAAACCCACCATTTGTGGACGTGACAAAAATTCTGGACTAGACGCTGGAACGCCTTAAACGGAAGGACCACTCGTAAAATGTAGCTATTTCCATATTTAAGGACTTATATCTCGAAAACAAGGACGAGAAGGGTTACTTTTATATATATGGGGTGAAAGAGAACATTTTTCTGTTTCATAAAACCCACCATTTGTGGACGTGACAAAAATTCTGGACTAGACGCTGGAACGCCTTAAACGGAAGGACCACTCGTAAAATGTAGCTATTTCCATATTTAAGGACTTATATCTCGAAAACAAGGACGAGAAGGGTTACTTTTATTATATATGGGTGAAAGAAACATTTTCTGTATAAAACCCACCATTTGTGGACGTGACAAAAAATTCTGGACTAGACGCTGGAACGCCTTAAACGGAAGGACCACTCGTAAAATGTAGCTATTTCCATATTTAAGGACTTATATCTCGAAAACAAGGACGAGAAGGGTTACTTTTATATATATGGGGTGAAAGAGAACATTTTTCTGTATAAAACCCACCATTTTGTAACGTGACAAAAATTCTGGACTTGACGCTGGAACGCCTTAAACGGAAGGACCACTCGTAAAATGTAGTCTATTTCCATATTTAAGGACTTATATCTCGAAAACAAGGACGAGAAGGGTTACTTTTATATATATATGGGGTGAAAGAGAAACATTTTTCTGTATAAAACCCACCATTTGTGGACGTGACAAAAATTCTGGACTAGACGCTGGAACGCCTTAAACGGAAGGACAACTCGTAAAATGTAGCTATTTCCATATTTAAGGACTTATATCTCGAAAACAAGGACAAGAAGGGTTACTTTTATATATATGGGGTGAAAGAGAACATTTTTCTGTATAAAACCCACCATTTGTGGACGTGACAAAAATTCTGGACTTGACGCTGGAACGCCTTAAACGGAAGGACCACTCGTAAAAATGTCGTTATTTCCATATTTAAGGACTTATATCTCGAAAACAAGGACGAGAAGGGTTACTTTTATATATATGGGGTGAAAGAGAACTGTTTTCTGTATAAACCCACCATTTGTGGAAATGACAAAAATTCTGGAATAGACGCTGGAGCACTTTAAACATAAGGCTATTTTAGATAGGTAATACTACTCATTTCCATTTTAAGGCCTTATATCTCGAAAACAAGGACGAGAAGGGATACTTTTATTTATATGGAGTGAAAGAAAACATTGTTTCTGTATAAAACCCACCATTTGTGGACGTGACAAAAATTCTGGACTAGACGCTGGAACGCCTTAAACGGAAGGACCACTCGTAAAATGTAGCTATTTCCATATTTAAGGACTTATATCTCGAAAACAAGGACGAGAAGGGTTACTTTTATATATATGGGGTGAAAGAGAACTTTTCTGTATAAAACCCACCATTTGTGGAAATGACAAAAATTCTGGAATAGACGCTGGAGCACTTTAAACATAAGGCTATTTTAGAAGGTAATACTACTCATTTCCCTATTTAAGGCCTTATATCTCGAAAACAAGGACGAGAAGGGATACTTTTATTTATATGGAGTGAAAAGAAAACATTTTTCTGTATAAAACCCACCATTTGTGGACGTGACAAAAATTCTGGACTAGACGCTGGAACGCCTTTAAACGGAAGGACCACTCGTAAAATGTAGTTATTTCCATATTTAAGGACTTATATCTCGAAAACAAGGACGAGAAGGGTTACTTTTATATATATGGGGTGAAAGAGAACATTTTTCTGTATAAAACCACCATTTGTGGACGTGACAAAAATTCTGGACTAGACGCTGAGACGCCTTAAACGGAAGGACACTCGTTAAAATGTAGTCTATTTCCATATTTAAGGACTTATATCTCGAAAACAAGGACGAGAAGGGATACTTTTATATATATGGGTGAAAGAAAACTTTTCTGTATAAAACCCACCATTTGTGGACGTGACAAAAATTCTGGACTAGACGCTGGAACGCCTTTAAACGAAGGACACTCGTAAAATGTAGCTATATTTCCATATTTAAGGCACTTATATCTCGAAAACAAGGACGAGAAGGGTTACTTTTATATTATATGGGTGAAAGAAACTTTTTCTGTATAAAACCCACCATTTGTGGACGTGACAAAAATTCTGGACTAGACGCTGGGAACCCTTAAACATAAGGCTCACTGTTAAATATAGCTATTTCCATATTTAAGGACTTATATCTCGAAAACAAGGACGAGAAGGGTTACTTTTATATATATGGGGTGAAAGAGAAACATTTTTCTGTATAAAACCCACCATTTGTGGACGTGACAAAAATTCTGGACTAGACGCTGGAACGCCTTAAACGAAGGACCACTCGTAAATGTACGTTATTTCCATATTTAAGGACTTATATCTCGAAAACAAGGACGAGAAGGGTTACTTTTATATATATGGGGTGAAAGAGAACATTTTCTGTATAAAACCCACCATTTGTGGACGTGACAAAAATTCTGGACTAGACGCTGGAACGCCTTAAACGGAAGGACCACTCGTAAAATGTATAATTTCCATATTTAAGGACTTATATCTCGAAAACAAGGACGAGAAGGGTTACTTTTTATATAATTGGGGTGAAAGAAAACTTTTTCTGTATAAAACCCACCATTTGTGGAAATGACAAAAATTCTGGAATAGACGCTGGAGCACTTTAAACATAAGGCTATTTTAGAAGGTAATACTACTCATTTCCCTATTTAAGGCCTTATATCTCGAAAACAAGGACGAGAAGGGATACTTTTATTTATATGGAGTGAAAGAAAACATTTTTCTGTATAAAACCCACCATTGTGGACGTGACAAAAATTCTGGACTAGACGCTGGAACGCCTTAAACGGAAGGACCACTCGTAAAATGTATTATTTTCCATATTTAAGGACTTATATCTCGAAAACAAGGACGAGAAGGGTTACTTTTATATATATGGGGTGAAAGAGAACTGTTTTCTGTATAAAACCCACCATTTGTGGAATGACAAAAATTCTGGATAGACGCTGGAGCACTTTAAACTAAGGCTATTTTAGAGGTAATACTATCATTTCCCTATTTAATGCCTTATATCTCGAAAACAAGGACGAGAAGGGATACTTTTATTTATATGGAGTGAAAGAAAACATTTTTCTGTATAAAACCCACCATTTGTCGACGTGACAAAAATTCTGGACTAGACGCTGGAACGCCTTAAACGGAAGGACCACTCGTAAAAATGTAGCTATTTCCATATTTAAGGACTTATATCTCGAAAACAAGGACGAGAAGGGTTACTTTTATATATATGGGGTGAAAGAAACTGTTTTCTGTATAAAACCCACCATTTGTGGAAATGACAAAATTCTGGAATAGACGCTGGAGCACCTTAAACATAAGGCTATTTTAGAAGGTAATACTACTCATTTCCCTATTTAAGGCCTTATATCTCGAAAACAAGGACGAGAAGGGATACTTTTATTTATATGGAGTGAAAGAAACATTTTTCTGTATAAAACCCACCATTTGTGGACGTGACAAAAATTCTGGACTAGACGCTGGAACGCCTTAAACGGAAGGACCACTCGTAAAATGTAGTTATTTCCATATTTAAGGACTTATATCTCGAAAACAAGGACGAGAAGGGTTACTTTTATATATATGGGGTGAAAGAGAACTGTTTTCTGTATAAAAACCCACCATTTGTGGAAATGACAAAAAATTCTGGAATAGACGCTGGAGCACTTTAAACATAAGGCTATTTTAGAAGGTAATACTACTCATTTCCTATTTAAGGCCTTATATCTCGAAAACAAGGACGAGAAGGGATACTTTTATTTATATGGAGTGAAAGAAAACATTTTTCTGTATAAAACCCACCATTTGTGGACGTGACAAAAATTCTGGACTAGACGCTGGAACGCCTTTAACGAAGGACCACTCGTTAAAAATGTAGCTATTTCCATATTTAAGGACTTATATCTCGAAAACAAGGACGAGAAGGGTTACTTTTATATATATGGGGTGAAAGAGAAACATTTTTTCTGTATAAAACCCACCATTTGTGGACGTGACAAAAATTCTGGACTTAGACGCGGACGCCTTTAAACGGAGAGACCACTCGTAAATGTAGCTATTTCCATATTTAAGGACTTATATCTCGAAAACAAGGACGAGAAGGGTTACTTTTATATATATATGGGGTGAAAGAGACTGTTTTCTGTATAAAACCCACCATTTGTGGAAATGACAAAAAATTCTGGAATAGACGCTGGAAGCACTTAAACATAAGGCTATTTTAGAAGGTATACTATCATTTCCCTATTTAAGGCCTTATATCTCGAAAACAAGGACGAGAAGGGTACTTTTATTTATATGGAGTGAAAGAAACATTTTTCTGTATAAAAACCCACCATTTGTGGACGTGACAAAAATTCTGGACTAGACGCTGGAACGCCTTAAACGGAAAGGACCACTCGAAAAATGTAGTTAATTTCCATATTTAAAAAAAAAAAAAAAAAAAAAAAAAAAAAAAAAAAATTTTTTTTTTTTTTTTTTTTTTTTTTGTATAAAACCCACCATTTGTGGAAATGACAAAAATTCTGGAATAGACGCTGGAGCACCTTAAACATAAGGCTATTTTAGAAGGTAATACTACTCATTTCCCTATTTAAGGCCTTATATCTCGAAAACAAGGACGAGAAGGGATACTTTTATTTATATGGAGTGAAAGAAAACATTTTTCTGTATAAAACCCACCATTTGTGGACGTGACAAAAATTCTGGACTAGACGCTGGAACGCCTTAAACGGAAGGACCACTCGTAAAATGTAGTTATTTCCATATTTAAGGACTTATATCTCGAAAACAAGGACGAGAAGGGTTACTTTTATATATATGGGTGAAAGAGAACTGTTTTCTGTATAAAACCCACCATTTGTGGAAATGACAAAAATTCTGGAATAGACGCTGGAGCACTTTAAACATAAGGCTATTTTAGAAGGTAATACTACTCATTTCCCTATTTAAGGCCTTATATCTCGAAAACAAGGACGAGAAGGGATACTTTTATTTATATGGAGTGAAAGAAAACCTTTTTCTGTATAAAACCCACCATTTGTGGACGTGACAAAAATTCTGGAATAGACGCTGGAACGCCTTAAACGGAAGGACCACTCGTAAAATGTAGCTATTTCCATATTTAAGGACTTATATCTCGAAAACATGGACGAGAAGGGTTACTTTTATATATATGGCGTGAAAGAGAACTCTTTTTCTGTATAAAACCCACCATTTGTGGACGTGACAAAGATTCTGCACTAGACGCTGGAACTTCTTAACCGGAAGGACCACTCATTTAATGCAGAATCATTTCTGGACTAGACGGTAATTCTATAACAGAGCATTCTTTGTAATTTTTTTGAACTATTTATAGGATTTATTTTTTAGCGTATTCTTTTGGTCTTTCTTAGAACTAATAAAATATTTTAGTTACTCAGTCATTATGTTGCAAGTCTGCGCAACTCCCCAAAATAACCAGATTAAACGGTTATGTGGATGTGGAATAGTTCGGTCTCGTCTACTTGAATGCATTCGTAGATTTGTCGCTTATCTTTCTATAATGTACAGTTTTACTTTGACAATTTTTCAGTAGATTCTCAATTAGTGCGTGTTATTTTCTTAGTTGTTTTTAAATATTCGCTTCTCAATCGACACATTTACTTACTGTTTCGTTTTATTCAAATAAAACAAAAGAGTACCAAACCATAATATTAAGAAAAAACATTTGAAATTTAATTAGAAACTTTATAATTATGAATGTAACCTTAAAATTAATATCAACTACTTGAATGCATTCGTAGATTTGTCACTTTCTCTTTCTACCATATACAGTTTGACTTTGACAGTTTTTCAATAGATTCTCAATTATTGCGTGTTATTTTCTTGGTTGTTTTTAAATCTTCGCTTCTCAATCGACAAACAAGTTCCTCAATTAATCTTTGGTTGATTGGTTTATTTTGTGTGTGTTTCCATTTATACTCAGTTCAAGACTCATGCCGCATATAAGACACGGGCGGAGCAATTTGGCTCGAAGAACTCGAAATTATAGAAAAAAAAGCTAATTTTCACTCTAATCGGACAGCACAGCAACATGAAGAGCAAAATGAAATTAAAAGGATTCGGATATCACAAACCCGTATATTGACTGTATTGGCTGTTGTAAAAGCAAAATATATTATGCAATATCAATATATTATTAGAGATGTAGTGTATGATAAATTAGTAGTTCACTATTTGAGTTCTGCCCAGATTCACGTGGAGCGTACTGTGTGTGGGAGCAGCCAGGTATCTAGAATCAGCATTTACGCTACGGGTGGCTTAGTTCGGCGCATAGAGAGGACTAATGGGCAGAAATCTGGAGATATATTTCTTTATGAGTGCACTTTAACAGATAGTGTGACAGACATGAAGTATTATGTGTGTAACATGTTGTCTGAACGCCACAACACAGAAACTATTCGCCACTGGCTAACTATGTGGTTGAGAGATTGTGTCATAACTCCAAAAGAAGTTGTAGTGGACATGTCATCCACACTCATATCAGCATGTGTTCAATCATTCACACTCTTACCATCTTTATTCAGCTACTTAGAAAAATGTGCAAACATAGTTCAGAATCAAATTGAAAAAGATATCACACCACCTTTGAGTTTCTTGAGAATTGATGTAGCTCATTTTATGAATAATGCAGCAAATTTTTCATCACTGAAAGGAGAAATTAAACAAACATGTCAGTTTTATCTTTGGTCGATAGCAATTAGTGATTCAATCCGAAAATATGAAAGAAGTTGAAAAAACTTTTATTCGGCATTTTCACTGTAGCTCTGTCTGAAACTGAAGGGACAAATCTAGTGACTGGTGAAGATACGGAGTGTGATAAGCAGAAAAAAATTCTGTTAGAGAGTGTGACTAGTGGTATTAATATTGAAGAATATGAAGACAAAGCTTATGTTGAAAGCCCATCCCCTAAAGAAGGAACTCATAGTATAACATATTCTTTCCACATTTGGATCCAGAGCATTGTTGACGAGGCAAATAATTTAATAGGTAGAGAGGAAGATAATAGAGGTAACCAACAATACCTTCCAAATTTAATCAACGATATATGTAATGCTGCTCATCTTCTACCCCTGTGGAGTGCAATTATGAATCCCTATTTTAGATATGGGCAACGGACAGCTAGTAGTGCAAGTGTGGAAGGAAGTTCCAATGATTTAAAAAACAGGATTTGTAAACACATCACACTGCCGGCCAGATTAGATGACTTACTTTTCCTTCATATAAAGGTTCTCCATGGAACAGCTAAACTTGTTGAGGCACACACAACGAAAGAACAAAGAGATTCCCAAGAAAACCGCTGCGATAATTAATGACAGTACAGACTTGAACATGGATACTAAAAAGGAAAAGTATATAATCAGTGCTGTATTTAATTCAGACATCAATACAAATTTTGAGGAACCGTGCCAGATTGGCGTAAATTCAGATAGCTATTGTTGCATGATATGCAAAGTACAAATAGATATCAAGAATATATATTGTAAAAAAAATAATGAAACTGAAAAATCCCTAATCTACCCAAGCTGTAACATTCTTATTAGTTCAGAAAAAAATATAAACTTAGAAAGAAACTACCTTAAGAATTGGCAAGGTCAAGCTACTCTGCCCTTGAAAAAATGACATAGGCATTCTTACTTAGAACCTAATTCAGACATTTTGATGAAAGACACAAACTGCCATTTAATAGCGTCAATAGGGATTTTTTTTTAAATGGAAACAAATCAATATTGAAACCTCTCAAATGTGGAAGTGAGTTGTTAGTACTGACACATGTGCTTTTGATACAGTTGTACAAATTTGCTCCGTAGCATTTTGTGATAGCCACAATTATAAATCATTTGTCATTGAACGAGGTAATACTTGGATTTTAGCAAGAATTGTTAAACAAATGATGGTTGGTATTAATTCAAAAACATACAAAATGCGTGCGCAAATCTTAAGGCCATTGTTTTAGCCCGGAAGGATTGTTAAGATTAAATACAGAAACTGCTGTTTCCCAATTAATTGGTAAACTAAATATAGGTTTTGCAAGCTACACAAAGACCGCTGTTTGTACGTCTCCCAAATTCCATAAAAGATAAAGGGTAATAGACTCACATGTTATACGAATTACTGTAAAGGGGCAAAACATTATACAACTGGAAGACCTTGTGAAGGAAAGATTGACTAATACCTTTTCAATATGCTTAGAGGAACTTGGTCCAAAAAATATCGATTCTGATATTGCCATACCCAATGAGTGTCAAGGTATAAAAGAAAGAACAATGCAAGTAAACACAAGCTACATATTTATTGAACCAATGGAAGACAATCCTGGATTAGTAGAGTGTGTATTGAAAATAGAGAGTATCCCTACATCACTTAGATGGAAGAAACTACATTCTGAGGGGAGCTATAGGCTATAAAGGTGGCTCTTCTGTGAAGTCTGTTGGCCATTACATAGCTTACACCAGGAGATTATACGGTCAGTGGGAAATCTATGATGACCTAGCCGAGAAAAAACAACTTTGTGGGACAGGAAGAAATATTGCATGCCATGTGCTATCGTACAACATATAGCTGATCACGGACAATATTATATATGAAATCTAAATAATTGTTAGAAAAGTTACATGAAAAACATAACGTGAAATGTTCATGTATGTTAATCAATCATACTAAATACAGTGTCGTAGTGTCTTAATATTAAATAAGCAATATTTTTTTATCTTTGTTAAAAAACACTTTATTTATATCACAACTTCATAAAAATTTAATTGATAAGAATATAATTGATCAGTGATTTAGCTCAACTCACAGATACTTATTCTTTCTCGATCCTTAGATTCCATTAATCACGTTTCTTGTATGACACTGGAAATAATATTGTAGCCCTTATGTATGGTTTTGGGTCTTTAACAGTATATTAGGTGACCTGGTGGTCTAGGGGTAAGGTGTCGGACTTCTGTGCTGGCGGCCGGGGTTCAATCCTCGGTCCCGACACAGATTTATCTGATTACCAAACCCTTCCTTCACCTCTGACAATACATTTTGTGAATGTGGGGAATGCCAGGCCTCCACCGTGGTTCGGATCCCACGTTAAACTGTAGGTCCTTCATTTCATCTCACAATCACCCTACCATTACACATTAGCGTAAGTGTGTATAACCCGAATGGGTAGTAAGACGCGGTGCTAATAATAATAATAACAACAGTATATTGTAGGCTAAATATATAGGGATGATATAAGGAGATTCATAGCTTGTGATATTTAAAGCTGTTAGTAAAAACAAAACGTGTAAATAAGTTTTGGTGATAAAAATGTATTAGTGTATTCATAAACTCTTCTGACTTCAAGCTGTCTTATTTGCTTACAAATAACTGTTCCTGATGTAATTTTAAAATTGGACACTTAGCTACTGAACATAATTAAGATGCCAATTATCTGCTAACTATTTTATTTGTGTACAAGTGTGTTCAAAAGAGGTCGTTTATAATTGAACTTAAATAAATAGACCAAATTGATCAAAATTATGTGTGAATTGTGTTAAATAATATTTTGTAATTTAGCTCATTAACATATTAATAAAATTAATTTATACCGTACTTCCCATAAAATGCTAAATGTAAATATTTGTATTTGAAATGTAACTATGTTATAATACTCATAGCCAATGCACTTAATATAAGAATGTCCATAGATACCTGTGAACCGAGTGTGTAGGATGTAATTTTGTAAATAATTATGTATTGTACCTCTTAAATAATTAATACATTGACTAATATAGTGACCTGTTAACTATTTGATGTATGTACATATGACTTGTGTAAATATGTAATTACAATTTTGTTATTGAGCTCTTAATTTCTACAATGGTTTCATGAAGATTGTATTGGTCTAAGAACTATTTCCTTTACAAATGTGTGTGCGTATATTTTATATTATATAATTATTCGATTGTATTTTGGTTTACTCCCTCTTAATTTAATTTAAGAGTACGTATGATCAAGGTTTAATTAAATGGGGTTTTAAGGTGGTTCACATATTCAATTAATGCTTACTTTGTGAATTCATCTTGAATAAGATGTGTTAAACAAATCGTGACACCACAAAGTTTATGGTTGAATTTATAAAAACTATACATTTGAGCGTTTGCTTTAAATAAGCATCCATCGCTGCAATGTTTTAGTGAAAACTTGAGTTTATCTAGTTTTAACCTCTGTTCAAATTATTTGGAAAATATCTAGTAAAAATCAATCTTAGCATTCACATGTGTAAAATGTTTGGTGAAATCAGCTACATTACAATAGGAACCTGTTAAAAAATGTAGGTCTAAAATAATAATTGATGCCAGCTACTCATTTATTTTGTTTGGACTAGACTAGACGTTAAAATATAATTTAAGTTGGTTTGTACTGTACCTGTTGAGTTATTTGTGAAATCAATATTTTAGGACATTACACACAAAAACCTATTTGAAATGAAAAGCACTATGCTACAAATAATAGATTGATTAATACATGTATGGTTTACTATCTTAACTGCATAGTTATTTGATTATATTTTTGTTTACTACTTTGAATAATAATTAAAAAAAAGATTTTGGCATTATTTTCGTACAGTTTGATAGTTGGAATGGCTTTGCGTTTACAGAAGCACAATATTTTATTTCATTATTTTTATTATTCAATAGGTATTTTTCGATTGTTTGTTTCTGGCTAGTGAAAGATGCTGTAGAAATTTTATTACATCATGACCAGACATTAATTTAGTTTTAACTACAACTTTAATTGATATATTGGGGATACTTAAGATGTTTTTTTTAAAATTCCAGTTTGCATAGTTATTGTAAAATGTGGCTAGTAGCGAATTTTATACTATTAATGAATGTAAGCTATTCAAGTTAGTAAGAAGTTTAAAAGCTAGACAACAAATAACTTTCCTCAGAGTTGTTTCTTTTATGACAAACTTGAATTAAATGGTGTATGTAATTTTCTCATGTTCAATTGAAATATCATGGTAGTCCACATCTTCAATTTAAATAATTTTTGACAAGTGAATGACCAAACTAACCGATCTTTTCAAATGTGCTTACGTGTGTTGTGAATTACCCTGTCTAAGAGCAGAAGAAACACAAGTAATTTATTTTTAAGAGGTATACGATATTTAATGTAAACTACATTTTACGGCATATATTTCCTGTGCTACCTATGTCCTTTCTCCAACTAACCTTATATTTAAAGGACCATATGAGGTCTATTTATATTTTTAAATAATTTGTATGAATAGGGTTGCATCAAAGGTGCCCTAATTTAAGCTCTGCACTTTTAGAGAAGTAATTTTATTTTCGGTTGTATTTTAAATATTATTGTATTGTGAGCATTTGTAAAGCACTAGAGGATCTAGTGGGGTCTTAACGAATAGGATTCATTCATACAGCTAGCAGTTTGACCCTATCTTTGCACTGGTAAGCCGCATAAAGTCCATATCAAATTAGGATTTTCAACATCCGGGTACTACCTTTTTTTTATAGTTCGGCCTTGTACAAACCTGTGTTACTAGGGAAATCCCTAAACAATTATAGCACTCAACAGATTAAAATAGATTAAATCTTTGAAATAATGATTTAATTGTCCATAATATGCATGCACTAATGAATAAAATATATGTCTATGCACGGTCATAAGAAAAGTGAAACTAAGTAATATAAATTGTAACAGAAGAATGTTGGAAAAAAGAGCAAAACATTTAACCAAATGACTTAAATTAAATAATATATTCTGTTACAGAACCATATTGAATAAATGAGCATCATGGTTTTCCAAAAGGCATATGGTTCTCCAAACTATGTGGGCAGAAGTTGCTTATTTTAATTATTATGTCACCTCTAGCTAGGCAGTAGCTTATCCTTTGATTTTTAACTATGTTACTGAAACGTGATGGATCCAATTAAAAATCAACCTTGGTTTTAGTGTTTATTTAAAAAAAAATTTTTCATCTGCCTATACAAAATTAAAACTGCCTACACTATTGAAAAAGTTTTTTTCTACAATGCAGGAATTTTGGTACACCATCTTTGGGGTGGTCATTTTACCAATTTATCAAATTTAAATTTTCTTCCACTCCTCTCAAACCCCTTTTAGGTTTCAACACACTATTTTGAAATTTTAAAAGTTATTTGGCAATATATTGTTCTTTTTCGTCCTGTCAAAATTCCGGTATTTTATACAACACCAAAAGTAAGTGTTAAGCATGTTTATAGTTGTATCACTTTCGAGCTCTTCCAATGCACAGGTTTCCATTTTTATATAATTCCAATTATTCAGACTTAATTCTGTTATTCGAACTGATCTATTTACTTACACGCCGGAAATAAATTTTCTACCATAGAAAGTATTTTTTCTATTAGTTTCAAAATTTTTGAGCCTCCCATTTATTGGAACCAGTTTTAACATCACAAAATTTTACTATTAGTTTATGAAATTCTTAACTATCCTTAAGACCATATCTTGATTTTTAAACTAAAAATATATTTCATACTTTCTAGCTATATGTGAAATTTCTATTTTCTACCATGTTGATTTCTTTTTCTGGGTTTGTTTGTCTTCTTTCACAACGATGAGTAGTTTAGTTTTAGAAATATCAAGACTCACAATTTCACCTGCCTAAACTTACATAGATAAAATATTTAACACTATATTTGTTTTTTGGAGTGTTTCCTGTATATTCCCGGCAAATTATAATTTTCTATCACTCCTAAAAGGTCTTTATTTCTTTTATATTTCTGCCCTCCCCCTACTCACTATTTCTTTCAGAATTAAATTTTAGATTTTGAAATATACTATCTTTTACCTTTATTGAAATATACTAATTTTTACCTTAATTTTGAGTGCTTTCCAAATTTCAGTTCTCTACCACACAGAAAAGTAGTTTTTTCAAACCCACTTCAGCGATTGAGTGGTCTAACGCTTTACACTTGTTGGACTGGCCTGCTGAGGACGGAGAGATCATGATTCAAACCCAGTCGGGTGAACTGAGGTTGGTTTTCCTAAATAGATTTCCACTCTCACTATGCAAATGCAGATGCACTTCCTCAAAATTCAACCTTCATCATACCTTTCACTTTAGCGTAGTTAGTATGTATAGCCTGAACGGGTAGTAAGACGCAATGCTAAAAAAAGAAAATCGTTTAAATTAGTTTTGGAAATGTTAAGCCTTACCCCTTGATTATTTCCTCAACATTCAACATTCACTTAGAAAAGTCAAATTTTAAGATTTGATTTTCTTATCTACTGGCCAAATTTTCTACCACACCACACCTAAAAATATTTTTATATATCAACCCCCGCCTCTCGTCCCTTTTCATCCATTTCCAGGGTCACACTTGACATTTAAAATGCTTGGGCTCTATTGGTTAATTGAAAGCGTTCCCTTACCTTTTCTCTGAATTTCTGTTTTCTTGCACACCGAGAAGTAGTTGTTTTTATTATTTTGGGAAGTTATTGAAAATGTGCCACCACAGGTTTTTATAACGTTTACTCTATGGACATCAAACAATACCGGATTGAAAAGTAGTTTATTAACCAAAATATTAATATGAACTAACAAAAACTAAATACATATCAGGCAAGAACATACTATAAACAGAACTACCAACATATGCATAAATAATGAATAAATGTTAAATTACTATACTAACACTTCACTTCAATTTAACATGCTTTAAATGTGTACATGAGAGGAGGCAATTGTGTTAAACATGGATTAATCCTAATAGTGGGTGCAAGAAACAAGAGAGTGAAAGGAGGTAAATGATGGGAAAATGGAGGAATACATCATCTAATATGTATTCAAGCCCAGCCACTTACATAGTTGTTTAAACTTAGTAACATTTAAGCTTTTGGTTAAAATGTCAGCAATTTGAAAATCACTTTGAACATATTCAATCGTTAGAACTTTATCACACACTAACTCCTTTACAAAATTATATTTCACATCCATATGTTTCAATCTTTTGTGTTCCCACTTCTCAAGACACTTGATTGCAGGCTGGTTGTCCTCATATATGGTGGGCACTTTGGGGTTGATTCCCAGCCACAGTAGTAGACTGCGTAGCCACAGGACATAAGTACAGGCATTGGCAAGTGAAATGAATTCTGCCTCAGAGGTACTCAAGGCAATAGTGGGCTGCTTTCTAGTTGTCCAAGATACAGTTGAACCAAACACTTTCAGAAGAAATCCAGCTGTTGACTTACGACTGGAATTGTTAGCCCAATCTGCACCAGCATATGCGATTTGGGGTGTCCCTTCTTCTTTAGGAAAGCGCAGAGCTAGGTGTGAAGTTCCTCATAAATAGCGAAGAATGCGCTTCAGTGACTCCCAATGAGTGTTAGTTGCACAGCTTTGAAACCTGCTGAAATATTTGACAGAAAACTCAGGCCAGGTCTGGTGCATAACATTAAGTGCATCAAACTGCTTATGAGCTCTCTGTATGGCTTGATGCCAATTATAGAGGTTGATCCTCCATCTTCAATAGGTTTTTTTATCTCAATTGGTGTTTTAGCTATTTTGCAGTTTTCCATGTTAAATTTGCATAAAAGTTTTTTGATATAAGATGGTTGAGTAAGATATATAACATCGTATCTTTTCTCAATTTTTATTCCGAGGAAAAAGTGTAAGTTACCCAGATCTTTCATGTCAAATTTAGTTTAAAGTGCAGCTTTGATCTTCTCAAGAGGTTGTATATGAGTACTGCTGATGATCAAATTGTCAACAAAAATCAGTATGTAGACCTTGGTATCACCGACAACATGTAGGTACAGACATGGACCCATTCTCTACTGGTTTAAAACTAAGTGATCTAAGAAAAGTGTAAAGGCACTTGTTCCATTCTCTGGGTGCCTGCTTGAGGCTATACAATGATTTCTTGAGCTTGCAAACAAGTTCTAAATTATTTGAAAAACCAGGGGGTTGTTGCATGTAGACTTCTTCTGACAGGGTTCCATGCAAAAATCCATTCTTCACATCCATCTGACAGGCATGTAAATCTTCTTGATTAATGATGGATATCATTGTTTTCACAGTAGTCATACGTGCTACTGTGGCATAAGTCTCACTGAAATAGAAATTTTTCTTCTGTCGACAACCTTTAACCCCCAACCTTGCCTTATAGCAATTATTATTACCATCTTGATCCAGCTTGATGCTGAGGACCCAGTGACAGAAGATAGCTTTCCTACCAGGGGGTAGGGAAGTCAGTTCCCAGGTGTCATTTTTCTTGAGCGAATTCATTCCCTCTACCATAGCTAGTCTCCAGTTCCTCTCATCAGGTCTACCCTTGACATCATCAAAATCTTGAGGCAAATTGTCAAGAAAGCTTTCTGCATTCATAGCAAATGCTACATAATCTTGCAAATAGCTTGGTTTCATGTGTGGGCGTGAGCTACGACAAAGTTCACCTTCATCTGATAGTGGAGGTGTTTCTTTATCCAACTCTTCATGACTGGCTTCACCTGAAGGTAGGCTTCCTTCTGATGGAATGTTAACTGTTTCACAAAGTAGTGGTGCTCTCACTGCTGGGGATGTGGTCATGTTTTCTCCACTCCAAGTGGCATTTTCATCAAAAAGCACATCATATGCCAAAACAATCTTTCTCGTGATAAGGTTTCCATCCTATAGCCATTGGGGCAATAGCCGACCATGATGCACTTTTGGGTACGATTGTTCAGTTTCCCTTTAAGTAGCTCATTAGGAATGCGTACATAGCCAATACAGCCAAAAACACACAGTTTTGGACATTGACTATACCAGACCTCAGCAGGAGTTTTACAATCCAAGAAGGGTGACCTGGCGGTCTAGGGTAAGGTGTCGGACTTCTGTGCTAGGGATCCGGGGTTCAATCCTCGGTCCCGGCACAAATTTATCTGATTACCAAACCCTTACTTCACCTCTGATAAGACGTGTATTAATTACAACTTGTGAATGTGGGGAATGCCAGGCCTCCACCGTGGTTCGGATTCCACGTTAAACTGTAGGTCCTCCATTTCATCTCACAATCACCCTACCATTACACATTAGCGTAAGTGCGTATAACCCGAACGGGTAGTAAGACGCGGTGCTAATAATAATAATAATACAATCTAAGGCTACTGTTGGGCTTCTATTAACAATATATACTGCTGTCATCACAGCTTTTGACCAGAGATCTTTCAAAACATTTGCTCTTAGTAACATACACTGCACATGTCCATTAGTGTTCTAATCATGCGTTGACTGACTCTGTTTTGAGAGGGTGTATATCTGATAGTATATTCAAACTGTATACCTTTGAATTCAAAGTATTTTCTCATCTCTGAAGATAAGTATTCTCCATCTCGGTCACACCTGAAGTGGCTTACTCTTTTATTAAAGCGAACAGTTGCTAGAGCTTAATACTTCTTAAAACACTCGAATACCTCTGACTTTTCTTTGATCGTGTATACATAGGTAAAGTGACTGTAATTGTCAATTAGGGTAAATATATATCTCTTACTGTCATATGATGTAGGACTGATCGAACCCATGACATCATTGTGGAAAATCTGCAAGGGGTGCTTAGCCCTTGAGTGAGTTTTTACATTAGGCAATTTAGTCATCTTACCTTGGATACAGTGGTCACATGGAGATTTCAGGGTTATAAGTTTTTGTTTACACACACCGTTCATGCCATCAACCATTTCACTAAGAAACTTCAAATATATATTGCCAAAATGCGCCAGTCGTTTATGCCATAGATTTATATAATCTACCTCGGCAACATTGGCACAGGTATTTTGAACAGAAAATGTCACTAAATACATTTTGGCAGACCCGGATGCAACTGCTACAAGTTTATCATGCTTGAAAATTTTTGCTACACCTTCTTCAAAAATTACCTTGCATCCATTGGAATCCAGTCGTCTGACTGATAAGAGGTTATGTTGTAGACCAGGCATGATAAGAATACTTCCGAGCTTGATCACATTGATTTTTCCATCCATCTCAAAAGACGCACAGAGATCACCAACTTCTGTTGCTTTTAAATTTCACCTGATTTTGCGAGCTTGATATTCATAGGACTTGGGAGATGATGAATATTAATCAGAAGATGACAATAAGTAGTACAGATCATGTGTTCTGAAGCTCCCGAGTCTAGATACCAGGATGTAAACAACACAGAATCCACTTCCAAGGATGTGTTGGCTGCCAAACTGAACTCTGCTTCCTCAACTTCGGCTTTCTTTTAATTTTCACTCTGTTTCTTTTTAAGTTTATGGCATTCTGAGATCATATGTCCAAATTTTTTACAAAATTTGCACTGAAGTTGACTTCGCTGAGTGTTTTGATTAAGCCTAGTTTGTTGATAAAAATATTGAGACTGTTTCTTATGGCTCTGTGTAACTTTCCGATTTGCTTGGGTCATAAAGGAATGTGAGGTTATGACTTCTGCTGCTATACCCTCCGAAAGTCATTTCTGTTCCTCATCTAATAACCTATTCTTTACAAAGCTCAATGTCAATTTTTCGGCCAGTCTCAAGAGCAGTAACAACTACATTGTATTTGTTCAGCATGGTAATTATAAGATGGCAGACAATATCTAATTCCTCTAATGTAGCACCCGTTACCCGTAATTCACAAATCAATTTATCAAATCTATTAAAATGTACCTCCAGAATTTCACTTGATTGATCAAACTATATCAATAAAATACTTTTACATAAAAGTAACTGGTTAGCTATGCCTTTTCTTGCGTAGGTATTCATAAGGGAAAGCCATATCTCAAATGCAGATTCTTTATCTTTGGCACATTCAAGAACGTTGTCTGAAAGTTTATGGACTAATTGAAACTTGCATTTTTGATCTTTTTTCTTCCACTTTGCCAGTTCTTTTGTCTTCTTATTCGATATTTCAGAACTATCAGTTTAATTGAAAATTACTTTCGTTCGGTAATCACTTTGAAGTACTTCCAGCAAATTGAGTTCATCAAGCAGTGTTTCCATTCTAAACTTCCAGTTATTGTGTACCGTGGCTAGAAACAAGATCATCACCAAGCACATCATTTTCGCTCACCCTGTTTGACTGCCAAGCTGGGGTCTCTAACGAAGCCGGAAAACACGCCACGGAACGACATTGTTCGCGATCACAACAAAACCTCTGGAAGGCTTGTGCTAGATGCAATTGTTTCACCTAGCCTGAAGCAAAGCTGTGTTTAACGCACATGCGCATTCTTATGAACGTAGTTGGACCTCTAGTTCGTGTGCTCATCACCCCCCCTCCCTTTCATTCATAGACTTTACGGCGTTGTGCGCAGGCGCTGAGGAAGACATCTGTGAATTGATTGGACATTAGTGACTTCATCATTAGGTCATTTCTCCCCACTGTTACCAACTGAATATAAGCGTGTGCCCAGCGATGTTATGTACTCTTTGATGCCATTTAAGTCACAAGGACTCAATAGGATGTAAATCATTATAAAGATGGGGATTTGTACATAGATTATGTTAATCTACGATAGAGGCTAGGGTTTAGTCTACCGTTATTATGTAGCCATCCTTTTGGATCGTTTAGGTGTTTATTATGCTAATTTTTTTGCATATATATATATATATATATATATATATATATATAATTGTCAGTGTTAGTTATTTGTTGATAATAATATCTTTAACGGACTTATAATTAAAACTAATTTTGCAGCTATGAATTAACAATTATATATTTAAGTCTATTGGTGAGCTTTTAGGTCAAGAGTTAGATTGTGAAACTATCTGGGCTGCTAAAATATATTCTTGTATCTGAAGTTAGCGGGCGAATATATCTTTATGTCGAGTTGGAAGTATAGAGGAAAAATTTATTAGTATGTTTTTTGTATTTCGTATATGTTGAATCAACTATGAGGGAGTTGTTAAGAGTTTTACATTTTATTAGAGATATATACATTTGTGCAATGTTGCTGTTTTTAATTATGTGTACAGCTTATTTCTGAGTTATCAAAAGTTGTCAATTTGCATTATTCAGTGGAGGCCCCGGAGCCGTACTTCAATAATTTGGTTTTATTATATTCTTTAATATATCTAAGAACGCAAGAATCATTCTTTTGTTTTGATTCTCAAATGGTTTATATTAAGATTATAGCCAGTATACTATATTATATGTCATATAATCCATTGTTATTTATTTTTCTAATAAACAAGCTGTTAGGGGCATTATTGTTACATTGCACGTTTTGTTTATATCAGGACCCTATCAGACTAATACGCTTATTCCCGTTACACATAAATAGATTAGTTTATGAGAGAGGGGTTTGTTGTCAAACTGAGTACAGATCATTAAAGGTCCCTGGTGATTGGATCTATTTTTTGTAACTTAGCGACTCGCTCAATGTGGTGGCTTCTTGGAGCATTGCCGAGGGGGATATAACGCTAGCCCCACAGGTAGTTTGGTTGAATTGAAGTTTTAACTACCAAATAATGGAACACAATACTTTTCTTCATCTGTCATGTTGGCTAACAAGGCTTCTTCTAGAGGTTAATGTTAATGTTGATTCTCCAAGCACACAGACAATAATGTTCACTCAATTTAAAGGACCCTGGGCCCATAACCTAAAAACGTGCCACCACAGGTTTTTATGTTTACTCTATGAACATCAAACATTACCGGATTGAAAAGTAGTTTATTAACAGAAATATTAATATGTAATAATAATAATATTTAGCACTGCGTCTTACTACCTGTTCGGGTTATACGCTTTAAGTACTAATTACGCTAATGGATTAGGAATTGGGAAGGTTGAATTAGAGGAAGTGAACTTGCATTTCCATGGAGGAAGAGTGGAAAACCATTTAGGAAAAACCACCCCCAGTTTACCCGACCGAGATTCGAACCTCGATCTCCCCGTCCTCAGCAGTCAAGCTCAAGACGACAAGCGCGTTAGCCAACTACGCCAACGAGGCGGGTATATTAATATGAACTAACAAAAACTAAAATATCGGGCAAGAACATACTATAAACAGAACTACCAACATATGCATAAATAATGAATAAATGTTAAATTGCTATACCAATAGTTATAAATCCTTCACCTCTTCATTTTACAACTAGCATTAGAAATTTAAAATTCTCATACCCATCCCAAATTAAATTTTTTACATTTCATTCCCCCTTCATTATTTCACAAAAACTACTTTAAGAAAATAAATTTTCAGATTTTAATAAATATTTAATTTGGCCACTTTAACTGCATAGGGAATCTAAATTTCCACACTAATTAGTATTTATTTGTATTAGTTTTGAAAATTTTGAAATCCCTAACATCCTTCTATACAAATCACTCATGGATATCATATATCGAGGTTTATTTATTTGTATGGAGTTGTATTTCTGTATGTTTACCAACTTTTTGTTTTCCACATTATCTATATTAAAATAATTTTAGCCTCCCACCACCTCTTCCTATTTCTTTGAGCTCCATTTTGAAATTTTATCTTTCCAGCTAATCTATACACCGTGTGTTAGGCGCTCGTCTAGATTGTGTGCAACATGGTCATTTTTCTATCCAAGTATCAATAATTATCATTGAATAAACCAATATCAAACTCTATCTGACATTAGTTATTTCTATTATAAAAAGTGAGGCTAACGGTCAGGGAATAATAACTATTTTATAACGTAACAATTGCGGGACAATTTATCATAAAAAATATTACGTAAGGTGGCAATTGGTGGCCCAACGTGGACCAGCTATAAGAACACAAATGGCGGTCCAAGCGTGGGACATAGCAAATGACGCCCAAACCCCGGTGCCAGCTATAGTGGCATAACAAATGGCGCCCCGTAACAAGTTATAAATAAATAAATTTATTTCCATTAATAAATTTTGTTTGTTATTTATTTCAGAGGTATTTACAGATATTATAATAAACTCGATTTCTATACAATAATAATAAAATAAAAATATTCTGTATGATGTAGTAGGTAATTTTATAAAATTATTTTATTGTGTAATACATTTTTATTGTGTCATGAATTGGAAAAAAAAAAAGTGTTTATTAATCATTTCTAATATCTATTGTGCCTAATTCATCGTGGAGAGAACAAAATGAGGACCTTCATATTTATTAAAGCAGCGAAGAATCTTGGTCTGAACTGGTTGAGAGGGATCAGGATCTAAAAAAGGCAATATCCATGCATTACTACATGTTTTAACATTTTACTCCAACACATTCATCATTCATTTGATTATTCTTGTTTTATGGCCCACCTGACTTTATTAAGACTCGTGTAAGAGTGTTTATTAAAAATAAGTTATATATTATGTGATCTAGGAAAACTATTTACACAACATATGTAAAATACAATTTTTCAATTGTACACAAAACAATATTTCATGTTAAACCTTTTAAATTTGTATTAATAGATTCAAAACAGGATTATTTAAATGATTTAAAAAGTTGCTATCTTCAATCAACAAAAATTGCATTAATAGTGGAAATAAAAGTGGTAAAAAAACATTTGGAATGACCACTTTAGTATTAATGTATATATTATGAATTGATGGAATACTAAAACATTACTTTGTGGTAGAAAATGGTACATTATTAATACAAATTTAATCATTATAAAAGTAAAGTTTCAAAAGTGGTACAAATACAACAACTTTTAGTGATCACTTTGAAATAATAATTGCTAAAAACGGGTAGAGATAAAAAATATTCTTTATATAACAATACTGTACAGAACTAGTATACTTGGTATTAAAAATGTTCAAAATTCAAAAGTGGTACTACAGGTTAATGGAGGTCAGCCCCTTGAGAGCAGCAGCCTGGCATTTGCTGGCAGCAGCAAGCAGCCCCTCCTAGTCGCTGCCACAAGCCCCGCCTTGGCCAGTGCCCTCTCAATGGCCACCACCTCTACTGGGCCCAGCCCTGTCTCCTCGGCCAAATCGACGGCACCGATATTCCATCTCAAACTCCCTTGCAAGCTCGATAGCACGCTCACGCTCTCGCTGCCTTCTCAGCTCCCTTTGGTGCCTGCTATATTCTTCCATGGCCTGAACAAACACAAACATGCACACATCATTATTTGGTTTTTTATACAAATAATTAGCTTAATAGATCACATAGATACTTTGATTAAATAATCACGTGGTTGAAAATATGATTTTAAATTCTGCTTGTTTCAATATTTACTTTTAAACAGCCTATCTTTGAAATGAATATTACAAACTTATCCAAATAATATATTATCAAACATATTGTTATTATTTTTTCAACATCTAATTTTGTCTTTGACTACTAGTTTTATATTAAAGACTACATATATATATGATTGAACTCAGAATGCATATATAACAGTTAAATGTCTTCCTACTTATCTGAAGATATTACTGGTAATTAATAGCAACAACTTTATTAAAGTAGATTTTTGTAACATGTGCAAGTTAGAGACTCCAATCTCAGAATTGATCTCACCATATCCATAGTAAAATTGCTCTATTCCTCCAGGGACAATACTATACTAACCCCCCTTAAATTACTTCCTGGGTAATATTTATCTAACTATTTATATTCATATTTTTTCTGTGTATCATCATTCAAATTGCCACCGATGCTGGAGTTCTATAAATATAATCTAAACTGTGGGTTAGCGCGTCAGCCTTTTGGGCTGCTATAGCATCCAGGGGATTGAACTTAGGTTAGAACTAGGGAGATCCAACGATCGAGCCTGCCTAGAGAGGAGTGAAAGTGCCGACACGTGTGGCTCCTTAATTATGATAGATGCAGCCAGAAACTCATGACACTGGTAGATTTCACCACTAACCCGTTTGCCAGGTGACGCGACGTTGGCATTTTGTTAAGTAGCACTAATGATTGAAAAGATGTGTTATTGTAAAATTTGGCCTGTCATTTATACATTGTCTTAATTAATATCCTCTCACTTACTTAGGTACCTAAAATAATTTTATAAAGCTAAATAACGGTTTTTAATTTTTGAATTGACTATCAAAAATGTATCCTCCCGCTGATATAAGAAACTTGGGTTTGATGAGAGGTTAAGGCGAGTTAGCATAATTGTGAGTTTACGATGGCTAACTTAACCCTCTATATATCTATTAAAATCAATGATATAACACAGTGGTTCTCAAACTTGTTAGTCACGTGGACCCTCTAACCATGAAACAGCTTTTTTGAGGCCACCTTGATGTAGGATAAAATAATGATTTTATATATAATATCATAGGGATGGACTAGTCAAACTTTTAGTGCAAAAATAATAACAAAATAATGCAAAATAAAATATAAATGTATACTTTTAGAAATAATATACATTTAAATTAATGATAGTAAAAATATAACGAATATATGTAATGTATAATTATTTGGAAATTGCATAAAATGTTTCATTTCTGTATCTGAAAGTTCTTTGTGCTAGCTAACGAGAAAACACAAGGAGCGTGGTCAACCCCCTACTCTTAGGCCTCAATTTTTATGTCGGGTTTGACATGGCAAGGCATCTCCAATTTGCTTAGTGTACATCAGTGATTTATAATTTTATATTGAGTTTTATAAGATCTAAAAAAATATAAAGGTGTGTCGTGGATTGTGTGGACTATCTTGCGGACACCTATTTGAGAACCTCTAATCTAAACTATTATAACACGTACCAGGCATTTTAAACACTTGATAAATAAACAATTTAAATTTGTATACAACCTCCTCTTCAGTACTCTTGGCCGGAATTCCAGAACCCTGATATCTAAGTCACTTGCAAATTCTAGAAGACATTATTTACAGAACGTAAAAACTTTCAAGGACCAAAACAAGAGTGAGCATTTTTGATATTGCATGAATTACTCTACAAAATAATCGTACGTATGACTCGTGTAAATCACAAGCGAATGGTCTGCAAACTTGACCAGTTACGATGTTAATATATTTGGGGAAAGTGTGAACTACGGTAGGCCTATAACTTATTTTACTGATTAACTGACATGAAGAGCACCTTTTAAATTACACCAAATTTTTTGTTCGGTATTAATAATATTTTATTATATTTTTATAGGTAACCTATGAATAATATAAAGAAAAATTGACAGCTTCAGATTACTTACTTGATTAGACGTATGGATACGAAAAGTAGATTTACAAATTTATTTTAGCTGTCAAATATATACATTTGAAATAAAATTGAGCCATAGATTTAGATAAGGAAAAAGAAGAGTAACATGTAAATCACGGGCGCATTGACTGCAGTGCTACAAGGTAGATATAGACAAGGGGAAAGAAGAGAATCACATAAAATTACGAGAACACCAACTGCATCGTTTCCCAGTTATGTTAACGTTAACTATGGATTAACATGTTAACTAAGATTGATGTTGCGATGAGAAGGGAACACCATCGGACCAAATGAAGTCATGACCTCACGGATTGCAAAACCTATCGATTAGTCGCCAAGTTATCAACTTTGTGTAAAGCTTACTAGACAATTGCATTATTCTGACCTGTTGTCGTAAAGCTTTTACTCAGACAAACTTGACATTAACACAAGAAACTTCAATAAATCTATAAACAAAAGAAAACTAAGCAGGTAAAATACTATAATCGAATTATTCAATTGTGAATTCAAGTGATATGTTTTTTTAAGTTAGGTATTTTACTGCTTTAATTCGTTAGAACACATTGTTATTAAATGGAAAGATGCTCGAGGATGATTTTAACTCTAGTTCTATCAGAATATAAACACCCACAAAAACTACAGATTTCTGATTGGATGGTAAAAATAATTTGACCTAACATATCAAATACTCCTAGTTTGTAAAATTAAAAACTTATGATTTTAATTTTATTTCTAATTCTAAATTTGGGTAGCCTTCTAAGATACAGGTTTGTACTTATGTGGGGCTGTCCCTGACAGAATGCCATTTCTTGTCACTACGCTGCAGCACAGTATCATCATCACAATCACCATAATAGTAATAATAATCATCATCATCACCATCATTTTCCTCTCGCCGTGTGACATCAGCACTGCTGGTGGCCTTGAGGTGAATGCACCCTAATCTTGCGTCACAACTATAGGTGGGCACATACGGGTAGAGTTTAAGCTCCTCTACTATTGGCTTGTATTCCATTTACGTGATGATGGGACGAGGGCACGTTGTTATCTCGACGCATATTTTTGTAAATATGATGCCCACTGTTATGCCCACCACGCCGGCCCCAACAAAAAGCTTGGTTTTCCAAACCATTGGAAATGCTGATGACTGGAACAAAGATGCATCATATCACGGTATAGTGTTACATATACTTATATCCATGACACTCTTGACAGGTTCATTGGACTATTGACTAGAACAAACATACATATAGCGGTATAGTGCTACATATACTTACAGCTATGAAACTCTTGACAGGTTCATTGGACTATTGACTAGAACAAACATACATCAAATCACGGTGTTGTGCTACATATATCTATAGCTAGGACACTCTTGGACAGGTTCATTGGACTATGACTGAAACAAATAAACAGTACATGGTATAATGTAGCAAATATCTATAGCTAGCACCTGATCATTAAATTAAAATAATATTTGTCAATAACATAATTATAGACTCGCATCCTTCTCATACAATATTTATAAGCAAAGCCTTAAATATTGAAATTAAATCATATTTGTCAATAACACGTGTTCTCCCCAAACAAAGTTTGTTAGGGGAATGTCGTAGGTAATAGGATGTTTCGAAAATAAATGTCAAAAATATTTAAGTGCACACTACTTTTTGTATTCCTTTACGTAATCAAAGGTACATTTTTAAATGAAAAAATCAATATTTTTTACAATTTTGGTTCCTGTTAAATTCTCGTATATACAATTTTTTATTAAGTTTAATAAAAACAATAGTAGAAAATTTTAATCTGTTATAAAATAATAGCAGTGTATTTATAAACTTGTATTTTTTTTTAATCTAAGCAAATTTTGCTTTCGTAGAAAAACTTTATTATAGTTTGACATGCTTTTAAATTTCAGTTATTTGTAATTTCTCACTAAAAGAAAATACTTTTTAGGATTTAGTTAACGTTTACGGTGCATTTTTACAACTTGAAGAAGAAACAGTTTGTTATTTTTCTTTTGTAATTGAAGAATTGAAATTTTTAGTCAAAGCAATGCCCCTCTCAGCACAGACATTTACAACCATAAGAGTTAAAATGTAATAAATATACAAGCACTGAAGCTATGCTTAATCAGCAAGGTTAGGTAAATGTAATAGCCATGACTAAATTTAATGTGGTGTGTTTAGTCTTCAAACTTTATAATAACTTGAAGCCATATGATTTAAGGATAAAATAAAAATAAATTCAGATATTCATAAACATGATACTAGGCAAAAGAATAACTTCTACCTTAAGAATAAAAATAAAATGTCCATAAAAATCTATATTTGATAGGGGATTAAGTGATTTTAATTTTCTCCTCCAAGAGGTTAAGAGTTCTACTACACTAAACATGTTCAAGGCAAGACTAAAAAATATAATATCTAAGAATGAGTGAAGTCAATATTTATTTTTTTAAGAACAGTATGAATTAATATAGTTTTGATTGAAAGATTTAATTGTTTTGTGTTGTATGTTCCTGTTTATGTATGGTAACCATCGTTTATTCATTTATTTTTATGTTTATGTATTACTATAGGTATATTCCTAGCAGGGTTATGCTAATGACATTATTATTATTATTATTATTTAAACACGTGGCATATGATTCATTTAGCAACTAATCAATTGTTTAAAATTATATCTTAGTTATCTTATAAAACAGAAGAGTATATTTATTTATTCAAAATATTGGCTCCACTTGGCCTGGCTACATTATCAGACCTTAACACTCCATATCCATTTGACCAATGCCATATAATACAATGTAACGGGTGAAAGTATGTTCATAATTCTTTGGTAACAGAACATTGCTCAGGGTATACCTTGGCGGTTGTCTAACGTCACACATACAAAGAGATGACGTCATGAGAATAATTATCAAGGTATAAATCTAATGGAAATCTTAGGCCTAACTAACCAGACCATAGGTACAGTTCCCCAGTATCCCCAGGAATCGAACCCAAAACCTCTACATCAGTAGGCAACTACCACTAAATCTACCACTAATCTTGGGCAAACTCGTGGTCATAACGGAAATTGAACCCTGAACCCTCAGCCGTGTTGGGAATCGTGTTAATAGTGATTTTAAATAAACTACTAGTGGATTTTGCAGAAAATTCTGCAATTGATGTTACTTTTGCTAGCTTATTTAATATTTTCCCAAGGTGGTGTGAACAAAGAATGACTGTACAGACGAGATTAAACAGCACAATTTTGATAAATATTACACATTGAAACATATATTTTTTATAACTATTAAAGTGAGTAACAGACACATTTTACTACTAAGGGCCGGTCTTGTGATTCCTGGATGAATTTTAATCTGGCTGATAAATATTTATATCTGGTTGATAAGCTAAAATTTGCTTCTTATGATTGCCATAGAACATTTATCTGCCAGATGAAATCTATTTAATCATCACATTTTTATCAGGAGGTTTAAGTACATGATAACTTTTATCTGAAAGTTAAAATTGGCGTTGCCATAGTGACGCATTGTTTTTAATGAGGTTTTACCTTTCATCTGTTTTTAGATTAAAATCTTGGTTCACAGTTTCAGTAGGCACAGACCCAAGTTCTAATTATATATAAAGTTAGAACGTTTGTTTAAAGTTTTATAAAAATTTCAATGCTATTTGTAGATTTATGTTTATATGAGAACAAATTATTTAAATGCGAATACAATAAATGCAATTTTGTAAACATTATACCAAACTATCGACATTTTGGCAGACAACGAAATTAGAACTTGCAAGACAACCTAGCCTCTGCGCCCACATGATGCCATCTGTTTCATCACACTCGTTTAGCCATTATTATTTAATAAATGTTGAGCGTTGAAGCCACTAGCCAGGTTTTAGTGGTAGCAGCAAGGTTCATAAGCATGCGCGCACCAGTAAAAACAGTACCAATCTTGCATTTTCTAAATAAAAATATATTTATCCTAAAGATAGTTATCTGGGAGATAAATTCAGCTCATAATAAATGTAAAATATTAAAGTGGCTTATAACTTTTATCTGGTTGTTAAATTTTAACCTCTTGATAGCAGTATTTATCTGGTAGTCATAAAAAGAGTAGATAAAAAGATAATTGCACATTAAATTAAAACCTAATTGTAAACAATATTTCTTGTAAAGAACCCCTCGTGTCTAAGTATTTGCCCTAACCCGTGATGCTTACATCTTGAGCTGAAGAAACACGGCTGAATGCAACATGGGTGAACACACGATGAAATAGATAGATGCCGGGTCTTTTGAATGTCTGGCCTTGGGACTTATTGATAGTCATTGCGAGGACTAATCGAACGGGGAAATGCTTTGATTTCAAAATGTATGGAATAATGCTATCTGTGGAAATGAGTTCAATCCTGGGGATAAATATTGTCTGTCTGTTGGATTACCCTGTTATCACTTTCGTCTGCAATGTATGTCGGTGCATTTGATGAGCAACCATGCAAACTCCATTTACTAAGAAATTGCTTAGATTCATGTTTAGAATCAACATGACAATTGCTTCATTTTTCAGCTGTAGGAAATGAGGTGACGTATTTGAAGGTGAGAATGTGCAGGTATTTTATAGGTAACCGTCTGGTGATTCACCTTCTGTTTTTTATGAAGTCAATGCTAAAGTATTATAAATCCAGTCCATCTAGGAGCTTCAAGACTTCTTGTGTTTATTTTTATCACAGTCCTCATTTAAAGGATATACAATTGCTTTAGACGTATAAGCCTGTAAATTAGTCTATGGTGTTTCCCAAAACATGAGTTATTAATGTCTCTTGTCTGATGAAATAATCTGATTTACGGATTATATTGCCTGCAATGGTAATGGGAATTTGGTTTAATCCAAGTTCAAGCAACCATTTGGCCAATTCCAGTTGAGATGGGTTTGCACACATGTTTTTCGTCAATCAAAGTATTTTTAATACATTGCCAGATTTTAGCGTTCTGAATAAAAGAGTCGGTTATTTGAACTCTGCCACCGTGAGAAACAAATGGAAGAACCGGTTGAAAATCAACTCAAAAAGCAATTATTTTGTCGCCTAATGGTGAGCTGTTCTACATTAGGTCTCTTAGAAGACAATCAACGCTATTGACAGTCAGTGCTGGTAGCATTGATGCTTTATCGACGAGTATTAATGACGATTCTTTCAGGGTAGTTGCTTGAGAAGAAATAGCTTTAATGGATGACACAGACGTTTCTGTTAGTGGAACTGGGAGGCAGAAGGTCTTATGAACTGTTTTACCACATTCTAGAAGTATTGCTGTAATTTCAGTTAATGCTAATGCCAAAACTATTTTATTGCCAGCTCTTAAAATGTCAATGAGGGTGTTGTATATGAATGTTTTGCCTCGTCCTCCTGGGGCTTCCAAAAAAAATAGTTAGGAGTTGTTCCTCTAGCCACTGCAAGAAGTATTTCATCAACGCCGGTTCGTTGTTCGGGATTCATCATTGAAAGTGAGCTTTCTCCTCTTTGTTTGCAATCATCTGAATGAGAGCCATTAGTTGAGCGTAAGATATCAATGCGTGGAGCAGGTAAGCCAAGCTTAGCGCAGGAAAGACTATTCGCCTTTAGAATTTTCTGTCATTTGGAGATCAACATTTTCTGCTGCTTCATGCACATCAATTAAATCTCCAGTGAAGCCATGTTTAAATGAATTCCACAGGGCCAGAGAGGATGATAGTTGCCAGAAACAGTATAAATACGCAAAAAGTTCTCTATGGTTTCATGACATTTGTAATTAAAATATACCCGCCTCAGTGGCTTAGTTGGCTAGTGCACTAGTTTAGTGTTAAAGAGTTAGACTGTTGAGGATGGGGAGATCAAGATTTGAACCTCGCTCAGGTGAACTGGGGATGGTTTATCCTATAAATGTTTTCCACTCTCCCTACATTCAAATGCGGGTTCACTTAATATAAATTAAACCTTCTCAATTCCTAACCTGTTAGGGTAATTAGTTATTTAAAGTATAACCTGAACGGTTAGTAAGACACAGTACTATATTAAAAAAAATTCAGACATTTCTTGTAGGTAAGCATTCCATTCATTTATTATCAGCAATTCCTATTACAGCAGCTGCCTCGCGGAATGTTGCATAAGCATGTGTAAGTTTGTGGATGAGTGTTAAAATGAGAGTGCGAGTGTGAGGGGTGAAAAAGTTGGCCACCCTGTTAGGACCCACAATAGGCGGCCTTGGTGCGGGGACTCTCATCAAGTTCCTCGTCATGCACAGGATCTCAATCTTGTCCTCCCAGACACTGTTACAGTATTCTCGGACCATCTCCCGAACTGCATGGACTTTGCGGCTCCAGTTGGCCATGTCTACCGGGTCCCTAGAGATTTGCCAAGCCTTCCTCAGCCGATTTTTCTCCTGAACGTACCTAAGGATATAATTGAGCAAAGAAACCTATGGCGCCCTCTTAGGATGGTGCCTCAGTGCCCTTTGATGGCGAAAGTTATGAACTCTGCATCGCGATCGATTTCTGCTGCTGTTTGAAAGGTAAGGGTGGGTACCAACCTCTCTCTCAACACATTTGTAAAACTCTCCCAGTTAGTGCGCTTAAGGTCAGGTTTTTCAGGGGGCGGGGGGGTATAAAGGAGACTGTGCGTCCCAGGTTCACAAGAACGGGTTGTGATCCGAATCAAGCTCAGCTAGACTTCAGCACTAACCGCCTTCTTATCCCGCTGGAGACAACGAAGTCCGGGAAACCATGGGGATTGAGAGGGAAATGGGTAGAGGTGGGAGACCCAGAATCCACCAGGCCGTGTAGATCCAAGATGTTGCGGAGCAATCTGCCACAAGCGCATATAATCCTAGAGCCCCACGAAAGGTGCTTAGCGTTGAAGTCACTACCAATTAAAACAGGTGTACCTCGAAGCAACACTTCCATGTCAGCCCTCATAGCCCGGTCGAACCGGCGGTAGAGAGGGAAGTAGATGGAAATGAGACACACTGGGATGGTCGAGGTCACCAGTTGGATAGCCGATGCTTCTATGTGTTGGAGGGGAGGAAGTGAGATGACGTGATGGTCAAGGCCCCTCCGAACCAGGACCGCCGTCCCGGCCCTTCCCACATCCACCACTCGGTCACTCCGATGGCAGATGAACTCTGCTAACAAGAACCTCATTGCGGAGCGCAAGTGGGTTTCTCCCAACAGCATTACATTGACACAATGCTATGCCAGGAAACTTTCAAGCTCAGCCTTTTCCCCCGCGACTTCTTGGCGTTCCAGAGTGCGACCGTTAACTCCTTCAGCACTGGTAGTCCGCTATTAGGGTGTACTGCAATGAGAGACCAGCCGGAGAGGATGATATGCTCCATGACCAGGAGGCCACGGTTACTCCTCGGAGACTCCTGAACCTTCCTCAAGAGACTCGATGAAAAGTCCCATGGATCCATTCCCGGAATACCCTTGAATAGCTCAATGCAAATTTTGAGCTTTGCGGTATACTCCTCAGGGGTAGGTGTGGGAAATGGGTTGGGTGTGGGGGAGACAAGGGTAGGAGTTGGGAAAGGTTGGAAGGATGCAATGGAGTAGGGATAGAGGTGCAGGAGTGGTAGGGGTTGGGATAGGGAGAGCAGTGGTCTTGGGCGTTTCCTCAACCAAAAGCAAAGAACCGGATGCCAGCGGTTCTGGTAGGGTGGCTTTGGTAGGTGCCTCAGCCTGAGGTGGAAGGGTTGATCTCCCTGACAGGACACTGGCGAAAGATTGCACAAGTGGCTTTGGTGTTGGAGCGCGAGTCACGGTCACCCTCTGTCCCGCAACATGCACCGAGGGCTTCTGGCCTTCACTTAGACCATCTGTCCTTCCTTCTTAACCCTTGGAGGCTCGCATAGTTCCTGCCGCCCAAAAGCACCTGTACATGGGACAGCCCCGCCACGCCGAGGAATGAGCTCCTGAGCAGTGTAAGCACTTCGGGGGAGATCGTATCTTCTCTGGGCACCCGCCCTTCTCGTGGTCACTACCACAGAACCCACATCTAGGGTTAGTGTGGTAATCCCGCCGCACATGCCCAAGCCGGAAACAGTTCTTGCACTGAGCCACCTGGAGACTTGTATTTCTCCACCCTGACACGGAGCCCGCACAGGATTGATATGGAGTACAGCCTTGCGGTATACTCCCCGGGCGTCAGGGAGACAACGAAGTTCGGCAACCGCTGCCCTTCTCCAGTCTTCTGATCTCGCTTCCACTGGGAGAACATCTGGGTGAAGGATTTCATGGGGAAACCCACTTCCACCAGCTCTTCCAGGATGTCGTCAGGGTTTGTCCGTGTCAGGAATCCTTTCACCACGACCCTGACCAGTAGCTCTCGTCCCAGCTTGTAGGACCAATGCTGGATCCCCATGCTTGGCAATAACTTCTGAGGGCGCGGTAATCTTCCTCTGACCTGCACTTGGTCCCCCAGCTGCCTGATCACCTCCCCAGGCTCTCGAACCTTGGACCAGATGGCCCTCGCCACCTTAGAGTAGTCCTCCACATCACACAATATGATGGGAGGAATCTTCCCCTTGGCTTTGCGAGCCAGCCCAGAGCCACTAGTACCAGACTGGGGTGAGGCACGGCTTGCGTTGATACCCGTAGGTTTCCGTGGCTTCCCACCTTTACCCAACACTGGCACACCAAGTCCCGGGCCAGCGCTGACCTCACTTTCATCACCAGAGCTGCTGCCTAAATGGTTAGGGTTGCCCCCCAGTAGCTTCCTGGTGTTGCTGGCCTTCACCCTTCGGCAGAGTCTCCCGGTCTGAAATCCTTCAGGCTCATCATCGGACCCCTGGCTCGACTCATCGAGCATCAACAGGAGGTCTGGTCCTGAAGACAGTCCCTCCACATCCACGAACTCACATGAGCTGTCGGATGTGCGAAGCCTGCGACCCGGTCTTCAGAGTCTGATGAAAATTCAGCCGGGCGTTTTTCTTTCCTAGCGACACCCCTTGGTGGGAGGTGTCAAAGTTGATGCAGGTTTTTGAGACCCTTGCATTACCGCTTGCGTCAGTGCCACTTACAGCGGTCTTTACCAGCGAAAGACAGCTAGGTTCCCCCTGGTCAGGGTTTTCGTTGGCACAGTTAAGTTTCCACCCATCGTGCTGGCGGGAGCTTTCGCTATCCTTCTCGGTTTGTGGGCTGTCGGCCCTAAAAATGGTCTCCAGTACTTTATGGCCATCAGTGGCACGCTCACCTTCTGTAGGTGGTGGGGCCCCGCTAGGCTCACCCACATCGGCATTGCTGCCGACGCTTTGAAGGGGGCCGGCACTGTCCAGCAATCCGAGGCTGCACTACTGGATGCCCCGGTAATTCTGTCAGCACCAGAGATGGTGAGTCAAAAGCAAAGCAAACATTATCAACCAGCTTCTTATTATTGTATCAAGTAAAATAATTTTTTTTAAAAAGGAGTGAAATTTTATTACATCCTGTGAATGGTAGTTGAAGCACTAGCTATAGAAGATTTGATAATTTAATTTCGTCACCCATTTTTGCTCGAAGGTAACATATTTGTACTAATAGTTTGTCACTAGGTTTATGTATTTTTAAATAACATTTTCTAAGTTAAGTGATAAACAGTAAGTACCATCAGTTTCTGTGATTATGGAAAATTATCTAATTCTGAATGTTACCGTTTTGTTTTAATACCAATATGCCAAATATTTCAGAGTTTTTAATTCAAAGATCACATATTTAATTTTACACCTCTTATTAATATTATTATTTGTTCTGTTCATTCATATATAAAACTTTCCAAAAATGTCTTCTTTTTCCTTATGGTCCATGTAGGCTCCATGCAAAGCAATGCTTCATAATGTAACACTTTACCAGCTTCTTCCCATTATTATAAGTTTTTATTTTGAAATCAGATTCACTACTTTTCTACCAACTCAGACGCCACCCAAAATTGTTTACGACTCGGACTCTACAACCACGGTGCATCAGCATCCTCAATTTGAACGGTTCTACACTTCCAAGCATCCTTGCCAAAGCAGCTGACAAAGACGCAGGGCAAGGCCACAATGAATAAATAATCAGGTAGTATCCCCAAAGTAAAATTAATGTAACACTACACAATATAAGCCTACATCCAAATAAAGTTAAATGTGTGTAGGCCTAGGTCTATGATACTATAAAGATAGATTGAAAGGAGATAAGCCCTATATGAATTGGTGTTTATGAGCACTTCAAGAAATACAAATGTGTTTACCTAAACGCGATATGCCAAATAGGCCTAACATCCAAATAATGGGTATCATGGTGTCCGTCTTTCTCAATGTAAATGTCATACCAGGCATCCACAGAATTTTTTCCAGGGATAAAGGGGGTCAACATATCATTCCCCACACATGTGCACCTGCAGAACCTTCTGCTGAGTACGTGCATTATAATTGCACTGTACAAAGATACTAAAAATACAGCATCACTTGGTATCATTCATTTTCTGTGTTCTCAGACAAGAATATTATGATGAAACGTTGACAATAATTTAAATGTAGTAAGAGTTTTTATCCAGAAAGGCGTATAGTGGATGTGGTGATCGATCATATACCACAATTATTGTAAATCAGATAGTAGCTAGAAAAAAAATTGTAGGGCAAGCTAGAAGATTTTTTTTAATATACTTTATTGTCAAACAAAAAAAATCTAGGGGTGGGGGGACACTTTCATTGTAGGCACCCATGATGTCATATAGGCTTAATGATACATTTTATATTTTTTTTAACATCTATACACACAACAAAAGCAAATTTCCAGTGATAATAAAATTAATATTGTAAAATCCTTAGTCTTAAAAACATACTGTAAAGAAAACTCACCTAGGCCTAATTCAAGTCTACAAAATTCTAGATAATCCAATGGTTTTATTTGGCAATGTCTTACTACCCGGTGGATTTTACGTTTATGTACTAATTACAGTCATGGTTTTACGAATGAGAAAGGTTATATTCATATGAAGTTTACCTAAATTTGTGTGGAAGAAGAATTGCAAACCATATTGGAAAAACCACCCTCCGTACACCCAAACAAGATTCGAAACTCAATCTCAGTCATCGGCAATCTAATCTGAGATAGTGGCACCGTAGACCATGTAGCCACCGAAGCGGATATAGCCCAATAGTGTATTATTAAAGTATTTATAAATATGCATAATTAACCATTTACAAGTTAAGTTCCTTTTTTAGGTATAAAGCCTAATTCTTGTGAGTAAACAAGTATTGTTTTATTTTTTGATTATAGGCCTAAACACTTTGTATTTCCTCTAATGAAGTAACCTAAAGTACTCACACATTTCCACCAAAGCTGGGAAAGTTATACTGCGTCAGAAATATTTTTGGTGCACAATATTTATAATGTTTATATAATTAAACTCATCACACCGAGCTTGACCTAAACTTTCATATCTGAATAACTAAAAATGATGATGAATTAATGTTTTAAAAATATTTTATGTGAAGGAATTGAACCATCCGAGATAACCAAATAGGATAGGAATCGATGGGACCGTACATCAGAATAGAGTAAACATGTTCATGAATGTAGTAAGTTACAAGATATTTAAGAAGCCTTGAATCTGATGAAAAATATAGGTTGTGTCTGAATAGGCTGTCCACTACGCACCTGTGCACTTTACTGCGCGCTTTAATATAACACGTTTCTGGCACCCCTAAGTACATAGGGTGCATGATAGTTTTCGGGCAGCAAAGTACAGCTAGAGCCATCTTGAGGATAGTTTTGAAACATGCGTTTCCATGGTAGCGATATTGAATTTTGATAGTGTTTCGTCAATGGTGACATATTCTTTAAGTTAAGGCAAAAATTCAAATTTATCATTTATCTTCTTTAATTCTATGAACCTTAGGCTTTGTTCCTCTGTCCCTGTAAAGGATCAAATCAATTATATGCAATTGATCCTATTTTACAATAATCATAATAAAACAAGAGCATTATAATATGCTTAGAAGTGGACGAAAGTAAAATGAGCTTAAGTTATATTTTATATTTATTTAACACCTTTATGTGATATTGTTAAATAACATATTTGGAAAACGTGTGCCATAAATGGTCAATCTTATCATAGTTTTATAAACTTTAGAAATGTTGCAAAGCTGACAATTAAACTAGGTTTAGCTTACATTAATCTCAAGTTGTTTTAAAGCATGAAAAAGTATTGATAGATAAATACATAGGCCTATAATAATTCCAAAATAAATTACTTAAGTTACATGTTGCTCTCTTGTTTTGAAACTTTTTTTTGTCGGAATGAGTGGCTGATGAATATTATTATTATTATTAGCACCGCGTCTTACAGCTGATGAATAAACAAAGAATTTACAGCTACGCGCCAAATGAGCGTGATATACACAGGGATGCCAAAGAGCTTGTCAAACATTTTTGCATTTGTAGAGAATTGTTAAACATATACGTATATAATATAAATATATATCCCTAACTAATCTACTTATATCTGCAAGTATTAATCTCAAACAAATTTTACTGAGATATTTTAATTCATAAATAAATTTCCTTTTGAGAGAGATTGTCACTCTAGAAAGAGAAATTTAACCACTAAACATCGTGTATATAAAAAAAGAACAAACCATACTAGCTTTATTTAACAAAATGTGCATGTTTTATTCCATTGTCACAAAATATCTAATAATTGCATTCAATATAAAAAGGTAGTTTAACTAAAGTGAGCGATAAAGGGCAAGTCGTATGTGCCCCTTTGTAAAGCGCACAGTAACGGCTGCAATTGTACACTTTAAAAGAATCCAGACACCATCAAAAATCACTTCCGGCCTTTAAGCCAACGCCATTGCAACTTTAAAGTGCACATGGCTTGCAAGAGTCCTTAGACGGACTATTCAGACAAGTCCATAGTGTTGAGTAATGAAGGGTTAGATTTTGTTAGTTTGGGATAGGTATTTTGAATCACCTATGTGAATTAGTTGAGTTTTCTTAATTTTTTAAAGAACATTACTATCATTAGCATTAATTTACAATATTTATTTTATTGGAAATTTGCTTTTATCTTTATAAATGGTTCAAAAAATATAAAATTTATCATTATAACATAAAAATAAATTAATCTCGTTCTTGGTGTGCAGTTCCCAAATAATTTATAAATTGATGAAGGTATTAACATAATAAACCAAAGGTCACATTTAGTTTGTTTCATAAAATTACGCTATCTTGTTTTCAAATTAAAATTTTAATGGTTTGGCCATTATTACTTTCAATGCTACCGGCTTCAAGCTATTGAGAAATAGAGCCTTAATTGTGTTCAAAGTATTACTTATAGAAGATTGTCGCTGTGAAAACAACTGCAACGTTTAAATAAAGTATATCCCACAAGTTTTCATAATTTTAAGTTTAACAGATTATTGTAGGTCTGTGAAGGATGATCACACGGAAAGTTCCTTCCATAAAAGTAAATATGGCGAGTTTTACCTCTAATCTCCATCATTTCTCTATTTCCCTGAGATTTCTTAGACATGGCGATCAACGTCTTCTTTGGTCCGAAACATTTTAATGTCACAATTCCCATGAGAGCACAGAAATAATGTTTAACAATAACTCTTAACATTAATACCTAACAATGCTCAAACAGCAAATAAAAAATAATAATAGATAAACAAAATTAAATGAATCAGTCAAGTGTTTATAACAATTTTGTACGTTGAAATATCAAAGAGAAACGAATAATACGAAAACTAGCTCATGTTTCAAATGTAGAGAGCAAGCAATAACTTCAAGATTTAAGAATAAGTAGATAGTTTTATTTGCAGACCTTAAATTGTAATTGATTTACAAATTTGTAGCAATATTTACTAGAACGGTTACTTTAAATCACAAAAATATATCAGTAATGTATTTTAATAAAACTTATACATCATCGGACAGTTATTATTATTATAATTATTATTATTATTATTTTAATTACCATATAATTGTAAAAATAAGCTCAGTGTGGTAAATGCATAATTATTGTCTATAGCTTATTTTCAGTGGAAACAAGAATTATGTAAATAAAAAATACATTAAATTATTTAAATATACATTATTTTTATTTTAAGGCGTAGAATATTTAAGAAAATTAAAATAAGGATGAAGGAAAAATTTGTTTATGATCCATCACGCAATGATCCTTTCTTTACAAGTAGTATCAAATGATCCTTTCTTACAAGTAGTATCATAGACAAATAGATCAAGGTAGGTCTAACGTACCTCAAGGATAAATTGAGGTTGCAATAGTTTCTCCTTTAAGTTTCATCCAGAGATTATTTCATCTTACAAAATTCCATCCTTTGCCTCTTATTTAATATTAATTAAAATAGAATAGGAGTATAGTTTTTATAGCAAATATAACTTTTAAGTTCTTAGTGTCAAATCTACAAAACGCTTATCGAAGTTCGTAGCTTTTTTTTGTGTCGGTAAAACACCAAAGTTTCAAAAATGATCACGAGAATAAAGTTTACCATTAACATTTTTATCTTGCATTGCAATATATTTATGCTGGGGATCATTTTTGAGCTTTAGTGTTTTACTGATATCTTAAAAATGACTACCTTCGCTAAGAGCTATGTAGATATATACTTGTACCATTAAGAACTTTAAAATATATTTGGGTTCATGTATGTATAAATTTAACACTGCTTCCTACTGCCCGTTCGGGGCATACGCGTACGGTATGTACTAGTTAATTATAACTAGGACGGTTGATTTTTAGAAGAGATACCCACATTTTCGTGCAGGGAGAGTGGGAAACCATTTAAGGAAAACTACTTTCAGTACACCCAACCAAGATAAATTCCAATCTCCCGTATTCAGAAGTCTAGTTTATTGTGAAAGAAGCACCTTTGAGAGTGGTGGATTTAAAAAAATTGCGCCCCTAGGAACAATTATTATTTGTGGCCTAACCCTAATTTTTTTTGTCAAGGAATTTATGAAGTTTCAGATTAAAAAGATGTTGGGGGGCGGGGGGGGGGGGGGCAAGAAGTTAGTATCCAATACAATATAATCAGGCATGTACTGTACATGTCCTACAGTAGCTAGAGTTGACATTATGAAGATGGGGACTCTAACGTTGTAAATAATAGAAAATATATTTCTGTATCAATTTAATGAACATTTCTTTACTCTCCATGAACAACACCACTGAATCTCCCATGCTATTAATCATTCCTCTATATGCTGCTACATTGATTTCATCTGATTATTGTAATTGTTTGGTTGCAATGACAACGGTTTTCTTTAAGGGGGGGAAAAAACATACAGACGCGGTGGTTTTTGAATAGTAAAACTGTTTTGGTGTGAGCTTCAAGTTCAATTTTGTCTTCATAATATCTATCGGTAACCAGTGTGGATTGAAGTCTAGACTGTTGGGCATCAGAATGAATAAAAATCTTGTCTACACTAGCTGTGAGAGATATTCTTCTTTAAATACATGGATGGTGAATCTGGCAGATTGGTCAAGTCTATTTTATCAAGAAATGAAATTGAAGGTAGATCTATATACCTATAAGAACTCATCTAACCCTATTAACCACAGTTTATTGATAGGTTATCTTACAATCAACTGGTAAAATTAAGATCAGTATTTGCATCATTGTTCTAATTGAATGGTCATATCTAATGGACTGAATCTCATAATAATATGTAGCTTACCTTTATGACCCTAATATTGTATATGTATCATTAGAATTATGAATTATTTTGGTGTCAAATAGGTAGGACGTATATACACTGTGTATTATTATTTTTTTTTTGTAAATTAAAATTTTATGAAAATTAATGAAATTATATATTTTTTTTCTTATACCAACACAACAAATTACGTTGCCGCATACCTTTTGGTACTCTACCCCAATTTTTATGTATGCACTTTCAGTATCAATCATAGGATCTAGTGGTTTTTTTTTTCAGAATAAGGACCGTGCAGCACCGTGGGGATACCCTAACTGGTAGGTCACCATGGTAATTCCTTTTGTATCATTCCGGTTACACTAGAATGGCAGAAGTACCAACCTAAGCATCCTACCACGAATACCTTGAGAGGTGGAGTCTCATACGGTGCCATACAAACTGCTAGAAAACAAACTGATCATCAAGCTATAAAAATTATTTAGAAGGCTGGGTGGGTCAAATGGCCGACATGACTTAGACCAACTGCTAGACAAGTTCATATATAGGAGGTTAAAGTGACAGACAACCATGCGGTCGACACGAGAGGACCAATTGTTCAACAAACATCGAAATGAATCCAGTTAAGAGTGGCTCAAATGAGATACAAGTTATTTAAAAACCAGCAAAGTTATAAACATGGTGATAGTAGTTGAAATGACAGTTTTGGTTCACTTTCTCATATAAGGTTAAAATTGATCCACCACATTGAATAGGATGAATCACTTTCTCCTCTAACCTAATCTAACCGGCTATAAATTACACAAGAGTACTTTATGTTCCTCTATTTATCCTTCTGCCCCTTGCAGCCCCCCTCCACCCTCGAGTCTAGATTCCAGCCTCCATCCCGTACTTTCCTTCCAGCCTTCATCCCCTTCTCTTACCATGCTTACCAATTGCTCCTCTACCCTCCTCCCAGTCTCCTACCTCCAACCTTGATCTGCGCAACATCCAGTCCCCATCCTGTACTGTTACCTCCTTTCAGCCATACGACCTACTGTATCCATCCTGAGCAGGAGGTAGTCTGGCTTGATCATGATCGTGTTGATCCCATCCAGCTCCAATCCATCCTTTTACCACCACCTCGCTTAACAGCTGGCCCTTAAACCTTGACAGCTTGGATCTTATACCATAAACGATGTATCCATAATCTTACCACCTGCTCCTTGATACCTGACGGCTCAGATCTTGTACCTTAAACGATATGTCCTTCCTGCTTACCACACATCCCTTAAAACATTCTGAAACGGTTTGAAATGGTACAAAATAATTATGCATCAATCTCCACCTGACACCTTAAACATTGAGACTATTCATCAGTGGTCGATCCCAGTTGGGTGGACTGAAGGTAGATTTTCATTAATGGTTTTCCACTCTCACTACACAAAAAATTGGGTGCAGTTCCTTTAAATTCAACCTTACTCATTCCTAAACACATTAGCATAGTTTTAGTATATAGGCGTATAACACAATAGGGTAGTAACTCTCTAGTAGGTATAACGCGGTGTTAAAAATAAAAAATATGTAGCACTAAATATACAGGTTAGATATTAAAATAATCTCTTTAAAAAACAATAAAAATTCTTTTTATTGTCGCTTATTGCCGGTTACTAATTTTACATAATATTTTAAAACTGTGTCAAATTTCAAATTTTAATAAAGACCACAAAGGAATTTTTACTCATTGGTTTTCAACTCTTTCTTCATGAAAAAGCGGGTATATTTTCTCTAAATTATAGCCTCCTCACCTATAATCTATTAATATAAAAATAAGCTAGTTCATACATGTGGGCCAGCGCTCACTGTTCTTTAATGTTGTAGCCAGCGTTGCAGAATTAATTGTGACTTCAATTCATGATATTCTTTTATAATGTCATTCATAGTTCGAGTTATTCCCACCTACATTTTTACTTTAGCAAACCCTACAAAAAATATGTCAAGAAATGTGAGGTTAAGCTGACAGGTTGGGGGAAAAAAATTATTTTAGTGTAAACAAGGACAAACGTATATTGAATTAACTGTTCTGTCACTTAGCCCACTCTTAACTGGATGATATCAAAGTTTGTCGAGTAGTTGGTCCTTTCATGTCGACCACATAGTTGTCTATCACTTTGTACTCCTATACATGAGCTTGTCTAGCAGTTGGTCCAAGTCGTGTTGGCCACTTGACCCACCCAGCATTTCAAATAATTGTTTTCATTTTGTATACTGGTTGGTTGTCTTATCACATAGTCCAGCTCGTGTCAATCACTTGGTCCACATCGTTTCTTCGTGTCTATCAGTTGACTGTCTACCACTTTGCCCTCTCGTGTTGACCACTTTGTTGTCTATCACTTTACCTGCTCCCGTGGCCTAGAGAATTTCCTGGTGCTATATTTGGATGCCACGGCCTATATAATGAAAATCGCAAGTGCTTTGAATCTGTTATATCCTGATATGACCCATTTTACGAGTTGGGCTCATGGGCTACATCGTATTTTGGAATACATTAGAGTTCAGTATTTACAAATTAATGGATTAATTGATGTGACGAATAAAAACTAGACCAATTTGAGAAAGTATCACCTCAAGTCAAAAGTTACTAACTCTTATTTGATGTGACGTTGCCCCTGCAATTATTTCTAACAAGATGAGGAACATGGATAAAACTGCAAACTTATACTATGAACAATTTGGAGTTGTGAAGTCACTAGTAGATATGTTCGCCCCTGAGTATGCGAATCTCAAAGGTTTTCCTAAAGTGACATGTTAAACTCCATACACCAGGAGCAATTTCGGTTGGCTTCCAGAGAGTCTTAAACGGTCAGAAACTTCTGGATTTCCACTACAAGAATCTATGGATATCATAAAAAATCATTTCAAATCTAAATGCAGTGAAAGACGAAACTGGTGAAAGTGTTTCTACTAAGTTTCAAGCAGTGATAAAAAGAAACCCAGTATATTCATTGGATGGAGATACCCTTGAGAACATTTCTCCCAAGAAAATGCTTCTGTTAAAATACGCCCCAGTGACATACCATGTTGTAGAAAAGACAATTTACACCTACAAGCATATTTTGTCGGACAGGCGGCAATCAATGACCACAGAAAGAATTTAAATTCACACCCAAGTACAAGTAATCCATCAATGTATGTGCCATTTAGAGTTTAAATAAGGTAAATGTTGCGTGCTTAGTGAAATATTGGTTTTACATCATGTTAGATTTTTTTATGATTTTACATATTTAACTACATGTCTCCTTGAATATTATTACATATTTACATACACATTTTGTTATATGATACTACATAAAAATTCCAGCCTTAGTCATTACAAAAGCCAATGTCTTCAGTTACTTTTATTGCAGGAACATGGCACTATGTAGAAATATCTAGTATCCATTACAATAAAACACACCTTATCAATAGATTACAATATGATAAATTTTTAATCAATAATGGTATTTTAGTGAAAGTTTTTAAAATAAAGTATAAAAATCTATACAACCACTTTGTTTCCGAAAGCTTTGACTGCTTTTTTTAAAGACTTTTGATCATTCAAAATATATTCTGGTTTTCTTATTTTCATTGATCTAGTATGCTTATGTTCTATTTGCTCTGGCAATATACAATTTAAATAAAATGTAGTTAATTTTGATCCCATTTCAATGTTCCAAACTCATCATCTTTTTCTAACCTTTCGACTACCATACTTTTTTATTTGTCCGTACAACAAGTAAACGGTCCTTTTGTTGGGCAATATGAAGATAATAATAATTATATTAAGGAAAATAAGCTGCATATAGAACCCTTTTAGTGTCTTGATTGTTTTGCCAAATTTTTTTCATTAATCGTTTTCTTATAATCTTAATTTTCATCTTGGCATTGAAGGTAATCATCAATTAGATTCTCACAACATAGAACAAACATCAACACACCCACCATATAGCACGGTTTTGCAATAACTAACTTAGCTGTTGCCACATGATCTCGGTGTTATTAGTGTGGGTGCTATCTATGCATAGATTGTTGTTAAATCACAACCTTTACTATCTCAATTAAACAACCAGTTTCCCAAACAAGTGGAAAAAATTCAGGCTAAATACTTGTTTTGTTTCTGTTCTTCATATTTTGTCTCAAATAAACGGCTGCCCTTACTAACAGGAATCTTCTGTATAATTATATTCTTTGACTCCATCATGAATGTTTTCAAACCTACAGTAGCCCCATGGCTTCTTTGGTGCTGACTGACAGCTCACAGCTGACTTCTGACAGTCAACATTTAGGTATACCTAAGTTTTGACCATCAGAAGTGACAGCTGCTAAACACATGTTTTTGCAAATCATATGGTTCGGCGTAGGGATACATAATTTGGTCTGGTAACTTTTCAAAGCTGTCAGCTGTCAGCTGTGATCTGTCAGTCAGCACCAAAGAAGCCATGGGGCTACTGTAGTTCAGACATTGTTTGTGCTAATAGAAAAGCCACATAAAGTTTCAATACATATTGTATTAAAGATTATTAGAGTTTTTACGCCTTTGTGTGTTTAAAATAAGAGACAAAAATGTAAAACAAGTAAGTATTTTAGAACACAATTGTCATGGTAAAGTGACAACTATTAATTCATATTTTTAAGGATATTAAAAATAGGCTTTAATGACTTTTTAATTAATGTTTTCTGTTTATAAATGTTTCTGTGAATGAATGGCTTTAGACATCACTTTTACAATATACTGGACTACTGATAAGAGAGAGTTCAAGGTTTGAATTCCAGTCGGATGTATTAAGGGTGGTTTCACACACTTCCTCTTAATTAAACCTTCCTCATCCCTAAAACATTAGCATAATCAGTAAAGATGTATATAATCAAACCGGGTAGTAACACACACTGTTAATAATAAAATTTCGTTCAGGTTTTGGGTAAATTTTACTCTTTAAGACATATTTTTGTAAAGACAGAGTGACAAAAAAGATGTCCTAAGAAGAGTGGGTGAGAACGAAACCATTTTAAATGTGATTCTTTGGTACAAAGAAAACTATATTGAACACAAACTTAGGAGGAACTGTCTTCTGCACAACATAGAAATCAAGGCGGAGGGAAAGTTTAGCTTAGAAAGGAGGAGGATTAAAATATTGGGTTTGTGGAAGGAATCAAAAATATTCTGGGAGGCAGAGGACAGGGTGCATTGCAGGTCTAAGTTCACAGAGAAAAGGAATGGACCTTTCATATGAAAGAAAACATAATAATAATAATAATAATGTAAAGAAAAAGGTTTCATTTAAAGTAAAAACATCAACTATAACCACTATTTAATGACATTTTATGTGAACATCTTCAAATACATTAATTTGTTTAATGCATGCACTCATCCAACCTTATGAGATTAAACATGACAATCATACATAATTTATACATATCATACCTTCTCTCATATATACAGACATATATCACTTTGAAATTACATATAAAACACAACATTTGAGGTAAAAATCTTATTAATAATTTATAAATATGTACTTTAATTAACACTAAAAGACATATTATTTTATGTCATGTCACATTAGAAATAAAATAGAACTCTTTGAAACTATAATATTAAGTTTTGTTTACAATTTAAATGTATTTTTCTTTCTTAAATTTAATCATATAAACTTCTTTAACTTTAAATTAGCGTGGAAATGGTTAAACAAACCTATATAAACATATTCAGAATATTTGAATATAAATAAGAAGTAATTTTCATTAATTTTAGGAATATGCTGAACAAATTGCAAACTAGTGCTTTGAAAACATATAAAACACTGAATATTTGATTATGTTCACAAAAATAATTGAATGTATCTTAAGGAATTATTGATATTAAAAAAGTGTGTTAACTATTTTGTCTAGCTAAGAATGTTGCTAAATATGAGTTGATCTTGTATCTACCCAACAAAGAACTCTACATCTTATGAAAGTCAAATTACTGATTAGTTATTAACAGCATTGGTTTTGGCACCTTATTTTACTAAATTGTTGATAAAATTAAAAACAAGTACTGATGTTCGTTTTATGTATATTGTTTTGAAACATAATATCTAGCCTGTTATTTAATATCCAGGATTTAATTCAAAGTGGAATTTAGCCATTTTTTTATTTCAAGGGCTTTTTACTGGCAGGGTTTTGAATCTTTTTTCATTCATAGTGTGAATAAAGACATAATATTGTATAATAGCAATACTTGTCAAAACAAAAAGTGCCCCCCCCCCCCCCACATAAATTGTTACACTCCCCAGGTAACCATAAAAATCTTTAAATAAGAAACTCCAAAATGGAGGGGAAGAAAATTGGGGTAAGCTTTCAAAACTTAAGAAACCAATATAAAAACTAGCTATTGGTGGAGAGAACAATTAAAATAAACAACATGTACTGAAAAAGCATGGTGAACCTTGATTCTCCTTTTTTAATTTCTAATTTAAATTAACATCTGTATATTAACTAATTTATGCTCTTTAGTGAAATTTGATTAGCTTTTTTCCCCATTATGTTTCTGTAACCGTTTCTATTATTAAGTTTAACTTATAGTATGATCGACCTAATGTAGAGATTGCGCTAGCTATGAAATGAGTCTGTTTGTGCACTCGGTTTATCTTTTCATAGTTTATAAATAGTATTTTCCTGCATGGGGAAATGGAAGGTACCTCCCAGTTTTAGAGTTTTAAATAAATAGCTAAATTTCAAGTAAAGGAGCAGGAAAGACTTTGTGGGGCCATATACCATTTATTTTATTCTGTATGCCAATTTTGGTAGATTATTATTTGCATAATAATTTTAATAAATATAACTAATATGTCTCAGAAATCTCACCCAATTTGAAATATTTGATCAAATTATTTTTATTAATAAATAAAAAAATGATTAATTTTTTGTTTTTATAATCTATAAGAATTTTTCTTATACAATTAATTCACAACTTTTTTAGTAATTTTTTTTTTCTTCAGACACTTGATGTATAATATTGTTAATAAACAAATGGGAACAAGGTTACAAATAACTCTGAATCACTTTTTTACAAAAAACTAATGTTTTCCCCCAACCCAAGGACTAAATTCAACCCCACAGGGATTGGAACCCACGTCTGAAGCACAGCATAATATTGATCAAAGCTGAAGCTATTCTTTTTTAAGAACAGGAGGTATGGTCATTAAATATTTTTCAATAAGTATATTTTGGATATTTTTGAAATCTAATATACAGTACCTTAACAATTTTTTTCACTTAAATATTTTAGTCAAATTTATTTTATAACTTGTAAAATAAAGATATTTAAACAATGGAAATTAGTAAGCTTTTTAAATCATGGAAACTTATTAACTAACAAATACACACAAAACTTTTATTATTAGAATACATGGTTTTATTTTGTAATTTTGTTGCCAGTAATATTTCTTTCAGTAATATGAGGTTTCATATATTTAGTGACTTTTTTCTTTCTCGCATAAAATGAAACATCAGTCTTTGTATTATTTAAGGATCTTTTGTATAGTATTTACATAAAAAACATTTCTATTTTATTCTAAATTATATTTTATGAAAAATGTATCATATTAATTTTTGTACACTTTAGATATCCTTAAAGAAAAAACATTATCTACTAATTTGTATACATATTTTCTAGCAAATAATTATTTTAACATTTTGAAAAACTATTATGATAAATATTTTATTAAATTCGTTGTATATAATTATATATCCCCTATGCATTCTTGCTATAAATTTAGTCAAATTTATCTCAAGTTTTGAATTATTAAAAAATTGTTAGTTTTTTAATAGTAAAGTAACATGTTTAAAATATGAATGTTTAATTTATTTTTTAAATATAAATAACAATTACTTGTATGTATTTAAATCCTAATTAGTTTGTTCATAATATATATTTACTGTATCCTCTACCAAATATATTAAATTAATTCTTTCAAGAAGGATTAGAAACTAATGTTAGAAAGAGTTTAAAACTTAAACTATTTTAGCAGTATACGAGTACAGTTTGTTTGGATGTAAATTCCGTTTGAATTGAATATTTCTAAATTATCCTCGAGAATTTAATTAGTGTGTTTGTATACATTAACATAAATAATATTGAAATCAATGATATATTATTAACACTGATCTTTATGAAACATTGTTTTCACCACAAACTGTTATTGTTCCATTTTAAATCATCTGAAGCTTAAAAAATGTCTGATATTTTTATAGTACTAAAAGTAAAATGCAAAGATTTATCAAGAATTACTCGCTTCTTCAATCAAATCGATCGTTATACATCCCTGATTCAACATTAAAAAATAGATACACAAGATTTATTTAATGTACACCAGTATATTGTTTTAATAATACCATACTTATGGAAATTTCCCATTTTGATTGAAGTACAGTTGTTTGTGCTAGAATGGGCTCTTTGCTTATGGGCTTGCTTAAGAATGATTCCAAATGTTTTGCAACATGAATGGTATATTTTTAATACGCATTAAACCTGATCATTTATAAATATAAAAGTGTAAAAAAAAGTCATTTTTTTACTACATACTGATGTGGTCATATATTCTTTTGAAATAATACTGAACATTTTAAAATCTGATAATATTTTTTAAGATTTTTATAATCTGGAAAACTCTTTGGGTTTTATGTTTTTTACTAAAATCACAATTTTTCTTTGAATTTACCCATCACCCGCACTGGTGAATACACAGTCTAGTGTGGTTTACTATTAAGAGGGTGATCAAGTCTCTTTCCATGAATGGTTTCCTATTCAATTTTCTATGTAATGAGGTAAATTTCCTCCACATATTTACCTTCATTACCACCTCACTAGTGTAAATATGGAGATAGCCCGGATACAAAATAAAATAGGTATATTAATTAGGTACCTAATTTTTCATTGGCCCGCTTCTGTGGCGTTTCTTTCACAATAGACTATACTGCCGATGGCAGGCTCATTGTGATTTGGCCATGGTCGGGTGTACTGAGGGTGGTTTTTCCTAAAAGATTTCCCTATATATCTCTCTCCATGCAAATGTGAGTACACCTCCTCCAAATTTAACCTCCCTCATCCCTAGCCTATTAGGGTAATTAGTAAATAAGTGTACAACCCGAATGTCGAGTAAAATGAAGCGCCAACAATTAAAACTTTTTCCCAGCACATCTTAGTACCATTTATAACTATAAAAAATACACTCATTATTACACTTTTGTGTTAGGGATAAAATAGGTAAAAGTTGAGAAGAAATGAAGCCACATTTGTTTGTAAAAAAAGTGGAAAACCATTCACTTAAAAAAAACACTGTGCACTCACCTGGGATTCACACCCCCACCTTCCCATCACTGACAAACCGTACTGAGCTTGACATTTATTTACTTTTGCCCACAGGTTAACTTTCCGGTAGTAATTAAGTTAACTAAGATTACATATTTAAATATGTATTTGGGAAAGATTATGGATCGCTTGGTGAATATTTTTGAAACTTAAAATTTAAATATAAATTAATGACTAGGTCTCCATCTAATGGAAATATCTATTCATGACTTTTACTGTACAAGCTAGCTAAAGTATTTCTGTACGCATTCATAAATGTACTGTTTACATATTTTTATGTATCTAAATGATCTACTACTTAACAATTTTCTTTTTGCCATCAACAAATTACATTCATCAGCTTGCATTAAACAGTATCGATCTGGAGACAATATCAGGCTTGTCAGGACTTGATAAGTACAGAATTGAGAACAAAATAATTATTTGCTTGTTTTATCTAATAAATAGATGATTGATCTTACAACCAGATAAGTAGTTAATATACATTTATATTAAGAGAATAGAGAAGATTATCTTAATTTTTAAAAATATATTCTAGAATCTAGAGGATCATATTAATGAGAAAGTATGTCATATTTGTGATTGGTGTAAGAATATTCATTGCCATACATTACTCCAAATGGCATCTTTTGAAATACACTTGAATTTATTAAAAAATTACATTTTTTTTAGAAAAAGTAAGTTGTATGAACAAAATCAATACATGGTTGATTATATTTATGAAAATCAAAAACAAAATATAGACTTTTAAATATTATTAATGACAAATATTAAAAAACAAATTCAGCTTTACATTCATTATTTGAAAGTTATTTATCAATGAGTTTTATGACATGCGATTCTAACTACTGGATCTTTACAATCCTAAAACTATTTACATGAAATAATCAGAAATATTACTGCAATAATTATGTACATATACATAAACATCATACGCACAGCCATTCTGATATTTCAATGTTTTGATTGTTATTAAAACAATAAGAATCAAATAGTAATAGTGTCGTTGTGATTATGAACATTGTTTTTATCTTTTACAATTTTAAATATCTTCAATTGAGAAAAAATTCCAGGCTAGAAATCTCTAAATTAAAATTAAATTTAAAATGAGAATACTAGTAGTGACAGATAAATTTATGATTAACAGAAAGTATTGCTTATTAATAATCATTATGTATTATAAATGGCTTCTATTCATTTATAAATCCAGCTACTCTTCATAGCTATGTACTGACATTTGATTTTCATATGGGTACTTTTGAAACTAGTCACGAGAATACTTATTTTTAATGTACATTTCGTTTTCCCAGAACAGTAGCAAACAGGCTTACCTTGCATTACACTTGTTTATAAGCTACTTCTTAGTATATCCAAACATGATAAGCTTGCTACATTTCTGGGTTAAAGAAGGATTCCAGGTATACTCGAGTCATACGTCATAACCAGAAGTCGTAAATTAGCTACTTTAATAGTCTAAGCAGTGTACCAATTTTCGGTAACTGGTTTCTAAAATTATACAGGCTGTTCATAAACTCATAGCCCAAACTGCACATATAGCTTGTTTGGACCAAAAGTAATAAAAAAAACTCTCCATACACTTACATCCTGAAAATTAAGCTAATACCATTAAATTGTGTTCAAAGTTTCAGCGTATAGTGCCTGGAGAGCAAAGCTGTTCAAGTATGCATGTACATTAGGTTGCATAGGAGTTAGGCGCATGGCACTACACACATCGACATCTTAGAGGACGGCAGCAGAACATACCACAATTAATAGTAAACAAGGTGACCTGGTGGTCTAGGGGTAAGGTGTCAGACTTCTGTGCTCGGGTCCAGGGTCCAATCCATGGTCCCGGCACAGATTTATCTGATTTCCAAACTCTTCCTTCACCTCTGATAAGACGTGTATTAATCACAACTTGTGAATGTGTGGAATGTCAGGCCTCCACCGTGGTTCGGATTCCACGTTAAACTGTAGGTCCTCAATTTCATCTCACAATCTCCCTACCATTACACATTAGCATAAGTGCGTACAACTCGATGCGTACACGATGCTAATAATAAATAATAAAAATAATAATAGTAAACAACACATCAGTCCATCTAGAAATGGGAATATATTCTGAGAGTCATCGTTAACAGTCCTACATCACATTACATATGCAGTGCTGTGCGGCTAACTCCTATGCAACATATTGTACATGCATGCTTGAATAGCTATGATCTCCTGATGCTCTACACCGAAACTTTGAACACAATTTAGTGGTATTAGCATAGCTTTCTGGATGTAAATGTATAGGGATTTTGTATTACTTTTGGTTCAAACGAACTATATGTGCAGTTTGGGCTATGAGTTTCCAAACATCCTATAGATGTATGTATATATATAGCTATTCCTAAGGTATATACAAACTAAAATCTTATGTAGGATTAATGAAGAGGAAAATATTTATTTTGTAGTGGTCTAATTTAAAAAAAACTGACAATGTTTAAGCTTTAACATTTCCATTGAACAGACTGTAATTTCTACACTTAAAAAATACTTATGATTCAGTTAATACATTATTAGGAAGATATTTTTGTCACTCTTTAATATCATAAAAGTGTTTAGAATCCTCAACATTCTTGGCTTGTTTAAACAATCACATTTTATTTAATAGTATAGGTCTTATATTCAACATCTTGAAGCTTTGTTACTTGAGAATCAATTGGAATAACATTATTTTAGATGAAGGAATATGTAAACAGGTTTACTATTATAGAACTCACATGTAAAAACATCAGATAATAATTAAAGTAAATACATAAGCATGTTTAAATGGAGTCAATTTTTTTTTTCTCAAAGGAGTGAATATATCACATAGAAAATTGTGGTACTTTTTTACACACACACAAAAAAAAAGAAGATAAATATAAACATTTATTTGTTGGTCCAATTCAACATTTATGTATGATATATGTTATTATGGATACAAAACTCCTTTACATTTGTTCAACTGTTCGAATAAGTCTACTTTTTCAAGGAGCTTTTAAAAAATCAATCCACTTGGACATAAAATAAGTGTTATAAGGATACATTTCATTAAACCAAAAATCAGTGATCAGTTCTACAATTATAAAATTAGCTATTTATTTGTTTATTTGGAACACATACAACTTTCGAAATTAAATATTTACTTTTAACTTCTTATTAAAAATATGAATCTTCAAATATAATCAATCAGACAAAATGACAGCTTTATTATTGTAACTTATATTTTGTATTTGATTTTTTTTAAATATACCCATTTTATCTTAAGATTGACTTCCCCGATTTAAAAATATTCACTAAACAAAGTTTTGATAAACTATGTTTTGATGAAAAATTATTAACATAAACACGCTAAGATCAAGGTTTAGGGCACAGTTTTTCAAACATAGTTGTATATTTTATATCTATTATTAATATTAATGTAATTAGAACAAGTTCAATGGTCTGTCCCCTCTTTTTATATCACTTGTTTGATCCCATATTCGGGTCTACAATAAAAGAGTTTATATTAATTTTGTTTCCTTCCTGTGTTAAATTAATATTACAATGATTTAAAGTTGTTGAAAACACAAGTGTTCGGAAATTGATTTGTTTAGACAGAAAAGAAAACCTGTTTTAACACTGTCCTACATTTCTTTTCTCAACTAAAAAGAACCTAACATTAACAATCTTTTTCCAATATCGTGAATATCTTTGATATGGTTAATTTGAGCTGTAGGTAAAAAATAAAAATGGATCATGTCCTAATAAAGTATTATTTGGGTATCTTGAGTTCTTATGAAATTATAGTTTTTTTATATAAATATAGTTTGGATAGGGGCCACCATTGTTTCGGTTAATATGAACCCTAGGTAAATAATAAATGATTGATAATGTCCTAAAATATCAAAATGTTTACATTGAGTTTTGTCCTTCAGATCAATGATCAATTAATTATTAATCATACCTTTACATTATGTGTAATAAGCTTGGTTAAAATAAATGACAAGTTTTTCTCTAAAATATTTGGTTTGGTTAATATTAAGTAATTATATATTATTTAGGTAGTTTTCCCAAATATTAATGATGTATTGAGGTTATACTATGTATGTATTAAGTTTTAATTAAATATAATTATGATTTATTTAATATATGGCTAACTTTTTATACAGAGAAAGATTGATTAGAAAACCGCATTGTTTTTGAAAAAACATGGCATTTAAACTTTGTTAGCGCCAGAATACCATTTCCGTTACCATATTTTACCAAAAAGATTGAATTCAAACTAAACTGAATAGACGGGACTAAACATACATTTTTGGAATAATTTTATATCTACGTCACATTCTACTTGTAAGACAAGGCCAACTAGCCAAATATTAAATAAAATCAGTTAATAAATATTATTGTAAAACACACAAAGTCTTAACCTAAATAAATTTTGTAGGATAAAATTGAGTTTTCTTGCAAATTATTTTATCAGAGTTTTTATTTTACAATTTATAAAATTGGGAATATTCTATATTTTTTTTAGCACCACGTCTTACTACTCGTTCGGATCATATTCCTATATACAAATTACATTAATGTGTTAGGGATTAGTAAGATTGAATTTAGAGGAATATACCCACATTTGCATGGAGGGAGAGTGGAAAACCTTTTAGGGAAAACCACCCCTAAGTACACCCGACTAGGATCGAATCTTGATCTACTCGTCTTGGGCACTTTAGTCTTTTGCGAGAGCGATGCCTTAGACCATGCTGCCATCAAAGTGGGTTATGTCCTATATTATTCAACACCTATTTAATTAAGAGTATTAGTTTATTGGTATTCACATACAATTACATTTTGAAATAAATTTGGAGTTCAGTTAGAAAAAAAACACCTCATTTTCAAGAAAGAAAAATGATTACTTCTTTATCAAAATAGCCTGGACTCATATTAATAAATCTACATAATTTGGTTCCTCAAACAATTTTATTTTGTAAAAGTAAACTTATTGGAATTTTGAACTGGTAGGTGTCATTTAATAATAAACATTAATTAATTGCATGGTTTGTTTTATGCCTCACATTATAATCACACTTTTTTTTTTAATCAGTCATTCAACTCCAGTATTTTTTTCTCTAAATTTATTCATTGTCAATATTCATTCTGTTTTCTTTGCTCAAGTTTTTTTTTTTTTTTTACTTTATCAAATTCCTATTGCGCAGGTAAGGCAAGTAATGTGTATTGCAGTTATAAGCCATTTTTATACAGTTAGCTAACATTTTAAGTATTTAAAGCTGAAGTTATTAAAACTGGTTAACATTTCAACACATTTATTGAAATTTATACTATTGGACAAATGATTGTAATATCGGTTCATTTTAAAATACACAATGAAATTCAAACATTTATTTGCCCACTAGTATACGTAAACAAACATTTTATTTAATAATAGGTTTTACAGAGACTGACAAAAAATCATTCACTGTGTAGACTGTGATGGAGTTAAAATATATAATTATAGTTCATTTTTTTATAACTTTAAATGATTGGGAGCAGTCTTAGACATTGTATATACAAAGACAAAAATTTGAGCTACTAGCACATTAATGGGGCTTGCCATAAACTATGTATACATATAAAGTCAGGGGTAGGGAAAGGGGAAGTTGCCGCTACGAGGGGGAGAGAGGTAGTCAGATAATACATGATGTCACATTACATTTAAGTGTATCAGGCAGCTTTCTGTGTTAATAAACCCGACTACACGCACATATACAAACACATTTATATCAAAGGGTTGTCTAGGCTATACAATAAAAATACTATTAAATGGAGGGGGGGATAGGTTGCATGATATTGTGACATATTATCAGAAAGAAGGTTCACAAAATTGTGACAATGTGCGATAAAGGAGGAGGTAGGTGGGTGGGGGGGGGGGGGGGAAGGGATAATTTTTTTTAGCACGACATAGTTTATGCACAAACCCAAAAGTATCTTCATTTTCTGCTTTACTTAATTTAATAAAACTTATAAATGTGTACTATCAGTATTTCATATTAATCGATTCACCCATATGATATAAAAATAAATAATAATTTTATTTTCCAAAGCTTTGTGAATAATTATCACTAGTTAATTACTAGAAACACCAAAGAAGAGCATTTATACATAAAGTCTGTTCAACGTAGGAATTGTTTTCTGAAAGGCCTTTTTCCCTACCAGAAATCTATTATATAGTAGAATATTGGTAGGAAAAAAGACCTTTCAGAGAGTAATTCCTACCATGAATGAAGTATACCTCTCTTGCTCTAGATATTGACCTATTTATAACTTTAAATAATAATCACAGTTAAAATTTTATGTCATATATATATATATATATATATATATATAGTTTGAAGAATATATAGTAAATTATGACACTATTTGCTTTTGTAAATTATGACTATTTGCTTTGTTCATTCTTCACATTATATTATAATTTAACATAGTTAAATTTATATTGGTTTCCTTAAACAGATATAGAAACGTATGTTTTAAAAAATAATACTAAAGTTTTTAGTTTTACCAAATGTTGTAATTATCTGGTTTTGATCTAAAATGTTATGGTCACTTTACAGTATTTTTATTTATTTATTTGAGGTATCTAACATGCACTTTGTGAACCAACTGATTGTATCAGCACACGAGAATATCTATAAGCGAGAGTGAAAATGTCTACAAATTTTGCCAGGAAAGGTATATGTTACATTCCACAATCAACATGGGACCGATGACTTTACTTCTCCTTTGAAGGAAGTTGTGCTACGGATCTTTATCTTAAAAAAAACTGTTAACCTTGGCTGTGTTTGAACTAATGAATATCTAGTTCTGAGGTGAGCACTTTACCCCAAGACCAGCGAGGTCGACCAAATATGAGTAACATCCCTATTATTAATGTGGGAGTTAACCAGTCTATGGCTTATTTGCAACATCATATTAGAATTTTTATTAACTTTTCATTTTCAAGCCATGTGTAAACTTGACTTCCGATCTGAGCTAGAAAGGGCCGTTCTTGACAGTTTATAATAGAAAAAATTACTTACCATTTTCAAAATAAATTTGTTTTCAAAGGAAGTATTGATTTGTGATGTGATATTAAATTTGTAATGAAATTAAATTGTGTTTTTTAAATATTCCCTCCCCCCTTAAAATGTGTGAGAAATTCAGAAACAATTATTTTTGTTTTAAAAACATTTTTTTTCTTTCAATCTGCAACACATCACATTATTTATGATGCCATTCAAAACACGTGAAGTTTGTTGTCACTTGTCAGTCTCTGTACGTTTAATTAATTACAGCAAATATGTATTACTAAACATTTAAAAAACAATCAATAGTTCAAACATCTTTCCTTAACCCTTTAAATGATCCAAGCTAGTTCTATATTGCCTTTTAATCTGTCACTGTGACAAAATAATCATTTTCCTTAAAAACTCTCGATATACTTTCAACTCAGATTTTTTTTTGTTTGTCATATGACCAATAAAACTGTGTTAAAAGGCTCAAGAAACAACCCTACTTGTATTGATGTGATGTGTCTTAGAGTTTAAAGAGTTAGAGAATGATTAACTATTCACAAACAATTTTATTTAAAAACAATTCAAAATATTACCAGTATTAACCTTTCGATGCAATTAAAATTCCGTTAATATTGAATAATAGCATAAAAGGAAATAAATTAGAAATATTATGGTACCATAACTGTCAGACATATTTCAAGCTGTCTGACATTAACAATTATTATTTAAATTTGTTAGTAGCGAGGCGTGCTAGTATCCAGTGACAGTTTAAAATGAGAGGAAGTACATCTTAAACATGAGATATACAATAATGATAAACTCCGTGGACTCATATTTGTCAATCTCAAAAAGGAGTGCTTAAGGTTAAGCGTTTCCACAAACAAGACTGAATACGAAACCTGTTGTAAACTCTGGATTGTGCAAGTGTGACACTTTGCAATGACTTCTGGTTTTAATTTGGGGATGTAGGGAACATGAGAAAAAGCCAGTGTTTTTGCAATTTTTATATCAAAACATTTTTTGGACGAACTAAATAAAATATTTCTCCAGTACAAACATAAAGTTTAATTTTCTTCTCATGTCAATATCAACAGTTTGTTGAATATGTATCAAGAGCATAGTGGCATTAGATGAGATTTTTTTTTTTTAAAAAAGATAAGAAGTCATTCAATTCCAGGGCACCCTTGACAGATAGTCTAGAAATGTTGAGGTCATCATGTGAATAAAATTAAACTCTTATGTTTCTACTGAAACAATATGTTATTTCTTTTGACTAAAAAATAGTTTTGATATAAAAACTGCATGAATACTGACCTCTATCTCACGTTCCCTGCATTCCCACCTTAAGGGAGTCTGTTACCACACCAGTGTATGGTTGGTTACATTGTACAGGTACAGGTGTGATTCAGCCTAGAGCTATTTCCTCCACTGCTGCACATCACTTTATTTTCAGAGTATGGGTTGGCTTTAAAATAATTTCCTCTCATCAACCATTAATTTATATTACTTTTAATCTATACATCCCTTTGAATTTTTTATGTTACTTAATGACAAATAACTTATGTAACACTCTATATTATGATTTTGTTTGAGTAAATCCTTGTTCATTTTGTTATTTACAAAATCAAATAATATAATTTTTGATAACCTAATAATTAATTGATATTTAAAGTTAACTACCTTATGGTGTAAGTATCTAGTAATATTTTCAAAAAGGTCACGCCTTGCTACTGAAATTTGATATTTTAATCATAGGCACAATTATAAGAAATTAAAAAGCTTTGATTACTGTTTTAACTTTAAATAAATAAATCATACTTGGCTATATTTTATATAGTCTGGTTAGTCATGCTATTAAATTTTCTGTTTTTTATTTATTTAATGAGTTTGATATTGTATACCATAAGTGATATTTTTTTTTATAATTGTAGTTTTAAGTGGGAATTTTACTTTAAATTTGTTTAGTGTGTTCACTATCATTAGTTATAATTAAACTATGAATAGGATTTAGTTATATATATTTAAAAGAAAAGTGTTACATTTGTTTTATAAATGAAGCAGCTCGGTGATCTTTTTGTTTTTACATACATATAACATTCATTTTTCATCTCAACTTTTTTTTTGAGCAATACCTTGGCCAGTCGTTTATATGATACAGATGTTACTATACCTACATAAAAAATCTAAGTTAGCAGTAAATGTACAGTCTGCACTAATGAAAAGAGAGTATAGAAACAATTATTATATTAAAAATTAAGTTTTTTATTTAAATTTTCTTAGAAAATCTCATTTTCATATAACAAATAAATATTGCCTCTAATATTTTGCTGATGCTTCACAAATTGTCACATATTATTTTTAGAAAAGAATTCAACACACTGAAAGATTTAGTTTAACATTTTAATAATATGTACATGTATGTGTGTGTAAATATTACTTTAATTACTTATGTTATTTCCGTTCGTTTAGTATGGAATCAACTTTTATATTAATCTCTTTCATGTGTATATTCGTGTAGGTTAAGATTACTGGCTCTTTTTTTCCCTAATACACAGTCCTATGTGTGCAATTTCTTCTCCTCAAAGTAGCATTCACCAAACATTTCAAAGAATATTATCTTGCTCAACAAGATCTTAGTTAATCACTACAAATCATGTTTATGTGTTTCATTTAGATAAACATTTGTTTAATTATCTACTATGTGTAAGCACCAAAATCACTTTTAAACACTTCATTAATTATCTGTCAATTATTAGCTCCACTTTTTGGTGAAATTAGTTTTAATGATTAAGATAAAGATCATATATTTATTTACATTTTTTGAGTATCTATTAACACTGTTTTTTCAATTTAATTAAAATACTAAATGTTTATTTATTTGAATCAAAAGTCTCATTGTATCTATGTGTAGAGTATCTACCAGAAGAAATGCATGCTGTTTATTTTTGTATTTGTGTGTTGAGGGGTTGAAATTAGGGCTGGAAAATTAAATGCACTTTGAAAGGATCTAAGTTCCCTTAAATAATAAGTTTAATAAGCAAACCCGTAGTTATTTTCATTGTTACTTGATTTATATGTATCTTAGTGTGAGAAACAATAGCACCATTTTGTCGACTATGGGCAAAATTATATGCTCATGCCTTAACTGGATGTAAATAAAATCAATATTTAGGGCAGTTTAAATTGGAAATAGAGGGTTATTATTTATTCTCTGCTGGCTTTCGCATACTAGTACTTCGTTTTATGTAAAAAAAACAAACAATGGTAGCACAGTGACATTTTTAAGATGGCTGTTTAAAATCCATGTTGTGTAAACTTATACATCAAGCTCTTTTAAAAAAAACAAAAAAAAATTCATGTGTAAAAATAAAAGAGATCAAACACATCCAACACTTTAGTTATTTAAAAATCAAAATTACATCTGCAGATGAGCAAATGTACTTCAAACTACTATTTCAAAATAACTATTTTTGCCAATTTTTTTTTCTTTTTACTGTGGTGCTAGCGGTTTGAAAATTAAAAAATAGTAAAATTTGATGGAAGGAGAACCGCAGAGGAAAGTTACACTTTTAAAAAGAAGTTTTAGAAAATAATCAAATATATTAATGTTAAATCATAGATAATATTTATCAGGTCATAATAATTTTAGTGAGCTTATTTATTAAGAATGGATTTTTAAAAATCAAATTCAATCATCCATATTAAATGAAACCTTCAAAATAGTATTGGGAGTCAAACGATATTTATTTTGGGAGAGAAAACAAAACTAATAATTTTCATTGCATAAAATTGTTATTATAAAACAAAAATTAATAAATTACATTAGTGATAAACTTAATGAAAGGTTCATTCCCATTGGATTTCTTTCTCCCCCTGGACAGATTGGAAGAGAAACAGAGGCTTGACCTCAAAACAAACGACAAGGTCACAGCTCAGTTCCCCCTGAAACAAGTGTTCCAGCAGCATTCCTTCAGGTCACTCAGTCACATCACGCAACATTTCTCCTTAATCTTGTTCGAACCCGGCAGCTTTTGACGGCTGCTCTTCTTGGGGTCGAGCTGCAAAGAAATGTTCCTATTCTTCTCCATGTTTAGCAGCTCCTGGAAAAGTTCCTTCACGTTGTGGTTCGTCTTGGCCGAGGTCTCCATGAAGTTGCAACACCACCGGGCAGCCTCCGCCTCACCGTCGCTGGCGTCCACCTCACGGTTCTCCGTCTCATCGCACTTGTTACCGACTAGCATGACGGGGCTGTTGGCGAGGTCGGCCCCCTTCATCTCCCGGATGACGTCCCAGATGGGTCGCAGCTCCTCCAGGGACTGGCGTGACGTCACCGAGTACACCAGAATGAAGGCATGACCCTTGGAGATGGATAACCTCTGCATGGCCGGGAACTGGTGAGAACCCGTAGTGTCTGTGATTTGTAGTGTACAAATGTTCTTGTTGCAGCTTATCACCTGCACAACAACAACATCAACAGATGAATACATTCTCTATATTAGATATGATAATCCGACACCTTAGATCAGTTGGTAGCATGTCTGTCTACTGAGCTAAGGGTCCCAGTTTCGATACCTGGCATGTCAGAAAAATTTATCATAGATAGATTGTGGATTGATTCTTTCACAGGGACAAACGAAAATAGCGCGTTAGACCATGTGGCCATCAAAGCAGGTGTTGTACAACTTAAACTAATTTAGAGAAACAGAATGAAAGGATAGATTTTACATAAACGCATCATCATTAGCTTGGAAAGTGGCATGGAAAATTACTAATTGGGTCACCCGCTTCAGTGACCGAATGGTCTTAGACATCACACTCGCAATGAGCTCGATTTTCAGTGATGGTGAGGTCGTGATTCGAATCCCGGACGAGTGTACTGAAGGTCGTCTTACCTAAATAGTTTACCTCTATCCCTCCCCATTATATATCTTTTAGATTCTACCTTTCTCATCCCTACTCCCTAGAACTTTGGCATAACAATTACATATGAGTACAACCCGAACGAGTATGCAGTGATAAACAAACAGAAGTAACAGAGTTGGTAAACATTAGGAAAGAACGCTGACAGCTCATAACAACTTGTCCCCTTTGTGCTCGGAAACTGGGCTGAATTGGTCTATAAAGGGTTCTGATCTAGGACTATCGCAGCTAACACATTAAGATCTACTTAAAGGTTGTCACTCTGCCTGTCTACCGGACCACGCGGACTAGAACATCGGGTCATCGAGTACTTGTGCTAGAGGGCAACCATCGTGCCCAGGGTACCAGGTTCGAGTTTGTAAGGGGGGGTCATGAGTGGCATCAGTCGATCCAGTATTCCTCACTAAGCCAGTTCTCTCACGAGCGCATACGTTAAGTTCTTACATCTGTTTGTAACATCTTTTAACCTCATATTTTTGTATTAACTCTTACTGCTACTAATACACCCAAAAAGCAAAGCCCTAAGTATGATTGATTTCAAACCTAATAATCTATTTTCCACCCTCCCTACCCTTCCCCGCAAGCTATCATGACAGATTAGGCCCTCGGAAAGGGGGATGGCGACTGTTTGTTATATATTTTAATGACAAATGTGACCGCTTTTGTGTTTATCCATAGAATCCTAATATTAAAATTGCCCTTATTTCTGTGTAACATTTTTTGTTGTTGTGTTTGGTATGATTGCTCTCTAAATGTCACAGTGTGTTTGTTCTTTATGAAGACAAAACAAAAGAGCTCTACCAAACTCACGAACGTTCCCACGGTAACTATCAGCGCGCACACAAAACAAATTGATGTCATTCCACAATCATATTTCCCTGTTATGGCTCTAAACGCAGATATGAAATCCATTTCATGCGGACATTCGTAACGTGTCTAGTACATCGCGCAAAGTGAAGGCCTGTGGGACCAGAGCGGGCTAAAGCCACTTTAGAATGCCATTGAATATCATCTCTGAGGAAAATTGCATGGTTACTATTGGGGAAACATCGTTGTCATTTAATTGTCTTCGTGTGGCCAATCTTCCTAAAATATAAGACACATTTTGAAACTTTGGTTTATCGAGGCTGCAAGTAGCTCTTTCTCAAGTATACCACCACCTTCCGACATAATTGAAAGAAAGGAGATTTGGCAACAGTAAACCAAGAACGAGAGCAAAGGATAAGATTTCCTCTATAATAATAATAATAATAATAATAATAATAATAATAATACTTAGCACCACGTCTTACTACCCGTTCGGGTTATACGCTTTAAGTACTAATTACACTAATGGATTAGGAATTGGGAAGGTTGAAATTAGAGGAAGTGAACCTGCATTTGCGTGGAGGTAGAGTGAAAAACCATTTAGGAAAAACCACCCCCAGTTCACCCGACCAAGATTCGAACCTCGATCTCCCCGTCCTCAGCAGTCGGGCTCAACACGACAAGCGCGTTAGCCAACTACGCCACTGAGGCGGGTATTTCCTCTATAATATATGTATTTCCGTCAGAGGTGATAGTCAGTTCTGCTTATCACTACCTGGCCGGGCTACCAGCATATTTATACTGAAGGGGTAGTGATGGGAAAGAAGTTTGTATAATCTTGTCTGATTTTACAAGGATGAGGATGGTAGGGAGATGGAGGCGATGAATTTGGCCCTGGTACACCGAAATGGTTTTTCTTCTCTCCGCCTTTCACCGCTACCCATCCCCTCACACAGCGTCTTACTATTACGACGGTATGGTAGGAACGAGGAACATAAAATTGAGAGAAAATGTACCTCCATTCTCTTGAAACAAATGGGGGGGGGGGGAAAGAAGGTTGAATTTAATAAAATAAAAACACCGTTGATTTACACGACCGGGATTAAAAGCCCCGACCTTTCCGTTAATGAGCCTGAGATTTAACCTACTTGCCCACCAATGAAGTTGTTTTCCTGTAATTTTCCTTATTCTTACTTCACGCACGTACGGGTACATTTCTTCTAAATTCTATCTTACTCCTTATCCAGTTAGTGTAAATATTATAACGATTAGAATGATAAGCAAAAAGAAAAGACGGCAATTTATATCATAGGTGGTAAGTTTAAGGTGGGAGTTTAGGGGACGCGAGAAAAGATAAGTATTTTTGATATAAAAAAAAACCTTTTTTTTATCAAAATAAATACAATATTTTTGCAGCTGAAATAAGGAGTTTGATTTTTATTCACATGGCAATATTAACCGGTTTTGAATATCTGTCATGAGCATAACGGCATTAGATGAGAAATTTTTTAAATTAAGAGAAAAACCTGTCATTGAATTTCAGGACACAATTGACAGATATTCAAGAAAGGCGGATATCACCGAGTGAATAAAATGAAACACTTATGTTTCTACTGGAGAATTTATTTGCTCTACCTTGACCGTAAAAATGCTTTGATATAAAAACTTCCTCTCAACTCGTGTTTTCTACACTACCACCTTAAAGTGCTTTGACAGAAAAAGCCACGCGCACACTGCGGCCAACGAGCAAAACTTAGGTTCACTTTTCGTGTCAGTAATTTTAAATGAAAAATGCTCAAACACAACTATATCTTTCAACCTCCTTACTCTCATATTATCAAACGAACAGTTCCACATTACTACCGGGACATTGCATCACATTTTCCTGCTCCAATATACTTAAAAATAACATTACTTAATAAATAATTATTTCATTCGAACATTAAAAAACATTACTTAATACATAATTATTTCATTCATACTTTAAAAAACATTACTTAATATATAATTATTTAATTCAAACTTTTAAAAACATTACTTAATAAATAATTTCATCCACACTTTTTTTATAGACTATTAAATTTTATCTTTATTTTTTATACCTATATGACAATAAAAATCAATATGTAAAATTGTATCTCTGGCCGAAGGAAAGACGAAAACTTTCAACACCCCACTTTAACACGTATAAGATGACAACATTGCTGTATTAATAATAAAATAATAATAAAAATAAATAAAAAATGCTAATCCAAACTCAATCACAGGATAAAATGAGAAGCAAATGGTTCCTAGCTGGAGATAGAACCGTATACCCCCTGGATACGTCATATAGTTACTACCATTAAGCATAACTACCCTTCACCGCGTGTACCCATGACCTTGTTCGGTTGGACAAACACGCAGATGGTGAATCATGAGTAAACAGAACTGACTTGGGGAAGGGGGAGGCCTTTGTCCGTGTTGAGGGTTCATGAGGATTAATCCATTACGTGGTTAGACGGGGAGATAACATTTCTAATAGTCTCGGATTCAGTTTCTCGATATGGTAGGACATTTTTCCACTGTACGATATCCACAAAGACTGCTTGAAAATATTTACAGTAGGTATAATTCTACCTGTTATCACATTACAATGGTATAAATTAACTTAAACCTAGAAGAGACACAACATCTAACCCCCGGACGTTAATTCATCACTGTGAAAGGAGAAACCAACATTTCACCAATAATACATTTCTCGGCCATGCCAGGAATCAAACCAAATACCCTTCCTTATCTTAGTAGACAGACACGCAGGGGATCCGGAAGCTCTTTGTTAGGGGAGAGGGGAGTGCTGGGGGGGGGGGGGGGCTCAACTGAGAGGGGAGCCGGATGTCCTGACTGGGTAAAAGTGTAAATTGTTAAATTGTAACTACATAAAATCCTGGAATTTTTAGAACAAACCAATTTAATAACTTTTAAGCAAAGTATAGGATCAATTCTCAATGGAACTTTATTAATTCTTTTCTAATCATAATTATCTTGTCATCAATATTATACACCTTATTTTATTTTAACTAATGTCTATAATACATATATTTTAATATGTTTTATTATTTTGTTATATATGTGCTTTTTGACTCACATTTTTAATGTGTTTGTAAAGGTTCAATTATTACTTTTTAATCTAATTAAACTTTTCTCAATACATATCTATTTTCACTCACAATTATTGATTCTAATTGATTTTTGTTTCTTGTTTTAACAACAACTTTCCCACTCAGTCCATTGACTCTTTATGAAAATTATACTTAATTGATATTGTCAATATAATTTATATTAATAACCAATTTCTATCTTATTCATATCCTTCAATTTGATATCTATTTTTATCTAATAGGACATATATTGTTCCTTACTACAACTAATTATGTATTTTATGAATTACTTCACGTATCAATATATTAATGTCCGACGCCTTAGCTCAGTCGGTAGCGCGTCTGCCTAAAGAGCTTAGGGTCTCGGGTTCGATTTCCCGCATGGCCGAGAAATTTATCATTTGTGAAAGGTGGGTTTACCCTTTAACACTGATGAATTAATGGCGGGGGCTGGATGTTGTGTCTGTCCTGGATTTAAGATGAGCGTAATTACTACATAGGTAGATAACCTGAACACGTAGTAAGACGCGGTGCTAATATATATATACACACATGAATGTAGTTTAAGTAACTTTTGTAAATATCAGACAGTAAGGGCGTTAATAATAACCTAACATACTATAATGTAACTTATGCATAGTAGTTAAACATTTACTGTACTTTTTGTTTCTTTTCACTTTAAACCGGATTATCAAGGGTAATGGATGATTAAAAATTTTAACACGGCTGATTTCCGTTTTAATACAATTTATTGTTTTACACACATTCAAACATTTCTGAGAAGCTCTTTGTTTCCTCAGGTTTTCCAGACAAAAAATATGTACAGTACTTTTCTAGTATTTTATAATAAAAGCCATTCATACAAAATCTCATAATACTTTCAGGCACAAAGATTATCAAGAAATCACATTAATTGGTGATAAAACCAATAGATTACACTTGGTTATACCCTCTTCTTCATATTTCACAAATTATTGTAAAAAAAATAATTGAAAATTTTAATAACTTTTTGTAATTTCTTTGAATTCTTGAATTTTTGACTTGGCATAAAACACTATGTGTCTTAAGGTCGTAGGGAAAATTTATTTTTGGGAGGGTCCTAAATTGTAAGTGTATGACAGGATGATAAGTCTTCTGAGAAATAAGAAAATTATTTTTAAAGGTGATGGTGGAATATTATTTGTTTGAGAGAGAGGGGGAGGCGGGAGTAACCATAATAATTTCTAAGAACTTTTCTCACCCCCAGTTAATGTTTGAAAATTGGATACCCTAGAGGGTATTTGAAGTGATCCTCAAGTGGAGAGATTTTGAAAACGATACTCTTTTAAAAGAAATTAAAGGTAGACATCCAGCTGGATTTTTTAAATAAGTAGTTATGGATATTCCTAGAGGATATTTGGGGCATTTATTTGAGAATTTGATGCCTCTAAAAGCTATTTAAGATATGCTAAACCAGATTTTTTCATTAATTAGATTACGATTTAAGGTGGTGATCCTCCAGACATTCTTTTGAAATTTGGAAGCCCAAAAAAGCTACTGGTGAGAGGACTCCTAACCCGTTTTATTTTCAACTATAAAATTAGATGATTTTATAAACTATTTTAACTGGTCTTCCCTCAAAATATTTTTGAGAATTGGATACTTTTAGATATTAAACTAAGTCTGAAGATCGGATTGCAGAATCAAACTAAGATAAATAGTTTCACAAAGTGACTTCTTTAAATACTATTTTGCCATCAACATTAAAAAATTCGACAAACTTCGGGAAAATATGAGAGTTTTGAACCCTATAACCCCCTATCACCCTCATATGCCCATGCTATCTTTTTTATAGGCTACGCCATAGTTGAACCATGCAAGGTAAGCCTGCTCCCTTTTAGAGTAAACAGTGTGTACGTATCAACCTTGTCAAGACTAATATTATTGTGTAAGGCAACTTAATGGACCTTTAAACTAGGGTTGATTAAACATTTGGCATTTTTCTTACAAACCACACAAAACAACACAATCAAACATAATATCACAACAATGTTTAGCGTAGGTTTTAAAACAATAAATTATTTTATTCAAACCACAACAAGAAAGCTTTCTAATAATTAATATCCATTTTTTTAATTTTATCGGGTGGATAAAGATAGAAAAAAAATAAATTGAACTGTGGTTTAAAAATCGCCTCGTATCTGACTAAAAACTACAGTTCAACATTGAAATTTTATCAACTATTCTTATCTGTGTCAAAAGTGTCAATAAGTATTACTCTTTGGCTTTACTATTCTGATAATTTTTTTATTTAAAGCAATCAAAAATAGGCTTAGTTTTATTTACTAGTTAAAGCGTTTTTTCATATGGGGAAAAATACTAACCGCAAAAGTTAGAGCTTTTCAGTTTTCTTTTAAATTAATCATAAATATATGTATTCATCACTTAAAATGACCAAACTGATGGTAATAGTTGTATGTTTTTATATGGGTTTTGAATTTACTTGTGAAATATTGGATGGCACCTAAGATAGTTCATTCAAGCTCCCCAAAATAAAAACATCGGTCTTCAGGCCTACTTGTTCCGGCCCCCCTGCAAACAAACTACCGACTGAACTAAAGTGTCGGACTAACATTCAACTAACATGTCTGTAGATGCCCTCAACATTACACGTGCATCTCTGTAAGTGTCTTTTACATTTAACAAACCTGTTGTAAAAGCCCTTAACACTAAGTGCACCTGTATATAAGTGCCCTCAACATTGAGCTAACATCTCTGCAAGATGCCCTCAACATTAAACGTACATGTTTGTAAATTCCCTCAACATTCAATTAACATGTCTGCATATGTCCTCAACATTAGACGTGCATCTCTGTAAGTGTCCTCAACACTAAACAAACCTGTTTGTAGAGGACCTCAACACTAAATGCATCTGTATATAAGTGCCCTCAACATTTAACTAATCTCTCTGCAGATGCCCTCAACATTCAACTAACCTGTCTGCAGATGTCCTCAACATTCAAATAACCTGTCTGCTGATGCCCTCAACATTCAAATAACCTGTCTGCTGATGCCCTCAACATTAAATGGACCTGTCTATAAGTGTCCTCAACACTAAGCAATCCTGTTTTAGAGGCCCTCAACACTGAGTCCACCTATCTATAAGTGCCCTCAAAACTAAACGTACCCGGATTTAAATGCCCTCAACATTCGAATAACCTGTTTGTAAGTGCCCTCAACATTAAACTAACCAGTGTAAATATGCTCTCAAAATTAAACGTACCTGTCTGCCAATGTCCTCAACATTAAACATACCTGTCTGTAAGTGTCCTCGATGGTTGGAATGTACGACTCCCTGAAAGTGCCCTTGACGAAACGGAGCACGAGGGAGCTCTTTCCCACCCCTCCTGCCCCGAACACCACCACCCTGTAGTCATTACTCTGTTCCGGCATCCTCACGCTGCAGCTCGCATTTACCGCCACTGAAAACATGACAACATTGTACACATGGCGAACTTAAAGACAGTACACATAATACTGGACAGGAATGGCCTGTGGGTTGTTGCCAAGGTACGATATAACTGTATTAATAAAGATCCCCCCTACCATTCAGATTTAAACTTGCTCTTTTAAGTAAGCAAATACAGATTAGCTCATTATATTATTTCGTATATATTTTGATCAAATAAATATTAAGAGACAGGGAAATATTTTACTAGAATATTTCTGTCAATACACATTTGCTACTCGACAAAGTATGTGTGGCCACTCTCCTCACAAATAACGCCACATTGTGGCCGTGTCGTCATTTGGGGCACAGCACTCACGCAGACTTATTACTGCTAGGCAGAGCATTCTTAGTCAATCTTCATGCACTGCACGTGATCAATATATCTCTGTTATTGTGACGCCATTAGAATAACTTCAGTCATGTATAACTACTTCGACTGGACAGAGCATGTATACGGTGTAGTCAGACGCGTCTTAAGACTTATTATATTATTATTATTATTATTGTTATTACTACTAGCACTGCGTCTTACTACCCGTTCGGGTTGTACGCACGTAAGCTAATGAGTAATGGTAGGATGATTGTGAGATGAAATGGAGGACCTACAGTCTAACGTGGGATCTGAACCACGGTGGAGGCCTGGAATTCCACACATTCACAAGATGTGATTAATACACGTCTTGTCAGAGGTGAAGGAAGGGTTTGGCAATCTGATAAATATGTGCCAGGACCAAGGATTGAACCCCGGACCCCAGCTCAGATGTCTGACACCTTACCCCTAGACCGCTAGGTCACCTCCTTTCTATATTTGTTTACGTCATTTGAGGGCAGCGTGTTAAAGGTGACAAAGTACCTATTTATCTTGTTTGTAAGTTTGAGATTCGATACGCTATCAAGTAATTATAAATTAAGTTCAGAAACTTAAATATTACAAACATTAAGACACCATCAGATATATACAAATAGAATAACGTAGATATTGACAGTGCTATATACATATGAAAACCTTCAAATTGGTAGATCCTTCCTGACCACCTTAGCCTAAGCAGATGTTTCAATTCCTATAGGAATGAACGTCGGTAGTTAAAATAAATACTTTAAACAAATCTTCCAGATCTTTCAAGTGACTAAAATAACCATTAAAAATATTAGCTTAACAATAGTAACCATACAATATCGTAAAATTATTATTATTATTATTATTATTATTATTATTATTAGCACCGCGTCTTACTACCCGTTCGGTTATACGCACTTACGCTAATGTGTAATGGTAGGGTGATTGTGAGATGAAATGAAGGACCTACAGTTTAACGTGAATCCGAACCACGGTGGAGGCCTGGCATTCCCACATTCACAAGATATCTTGTCAGAGGTGAAGGAAGGGTTTGGAAATCAGATAAATCTGTGCCGGGACGAGGATTGAACCCCGGCCGCCAGCATAGAAGTCTGACACCTACCTAGACCACCGGGTCACCCAATATCGTGACCTACAGTTTAACGTGGAATCCGAACCACGGTGGAGGCCTGGCATTCCCCACATTCACAAGATATCTTGTCAGAGGTGAAGGAAGGGTTTGGAAATCAGATAAATCTGTGCCGGGACGAGGATTGAACCCCGGCCGCCAGCATAGAAGTCTGACACCTTACCCCTAGACCACCAGGTCACCCAATATCGTAAAAAAGGATCAACATTGTAATGGTTGTTCCAACACAATTGTATTTTATTTTGTGAACGCTAGTTGAAGTACTCAAGTACCCGAGAGAAATACTTTTAGTTTAGTGATTGCGCGTGGAGGTTAACTTTAAAGTTAGTGCCTTTAAGTCCTGTTTTGCTCATGGCCTTTTTATTATTTCGATCTGTTTGTTTTTTAATTAATTAAAATATCTAGTCAAAATTTAAAAAAAAATCCAGCTTCAAGGTACACATGTTAGTGCACAGGGGCTACTTATGTTTAAATTTTCAGTGATATCCTGCAATGCTCATGACAAACTTCTTTATTTTAGTTATAATGCTTTGCTTCCGACCGAGTTTTTAATTAATTAAACAAAATATAGTCAAAATTTCAAATCTCCTGTTTCTAGACGCACATGTTCGTGCACAGTGATTCCTAATTTTTAAAATTCCAGACCCCTGAGTGCGGTAGATATTGCTCAGTGCTCATGAGAGACTGACAAACAAAATCTTCATTTTACTAATATATACATATATGAGAGAGAGAGATAAAATATTCAAAGTGAGATGCAAACGAGAATTGCTGTGGCTTGTCGTGTAGTGTTGTCAGGGTAAGCAAAGCTTGTTAAAACTGTAGCTGTGATATGTTATCTTCCTCTTGGTCTTCCATTTGAGCAATCAATAAAAAAGCTCTTCTCTACATCTCTCACGTGGGATTGTATGTTTATTTATACCCAACCAATCAATTTGATACTGAGTGATGAGAACAGTTCTAAGGTACAGTTTAAAACCAGCTATGCTTACCATGGAAACAAACCACGCCACGCCACATCACTGGGAATATAGTGAACAATAAATACATTATAAATACTATAGAAGCACTACGATTTTATTATTATATCTTAAGATCTATATCCTACATTATAAATACTATAGAAGCACTACGATTTTATTATTATATCTTAAGATCTAAATCCTACATTATAAATACTATAGAGGCACTACGATTTTATTATTATATCTTAAGATCTAAATCCTACATTATAAATAGTTGTATTGTGATAATATTCTTCACTTAAATAAATAGTTTGGATATTTAGTATTGACTAATAAAACCATTCCATAGAATCGCTCTCGTATTAAATTTGGTCAAATAGAAACTTTGAACAATCGTAAATATACATACCTTGAGAAAACAATTTTTCATCTTCATTAAAGTTAGGTACACTTATTTTACCTTAGTAGGCCCTATTTATTAATTTGATTATTCATGCAACAACTTAAAAACTAACTCTACTTATAAATCCGTACTTGACATTAAATACTCAACTCTATAATAGGATTGTAAAATCAGTACTATCCTACTTTGGTTGAACAATACTCGCTTATAATTAGACTCCACCACAAATAAAAATTAACATTAAACTTATCCATAATAAACGACCAAACACATTACTAATTTTGAATATTATTTATTCTACTCTAAGACTATTAAGAGCTTATTACTAACACACTCAAATATGTTTTAAATTTTAATTCTAATCAAGAAATATTTTTATTTTGATAAATTGTTTATCACCAAGTCCTAAGTATACGAGGAAATTTGTACAGTGTGTATTAAACATACATTTGTATTTATTTGTATTTATTTATTTAGCATCACGTCTTTCTACCCATTCAGGCTTAAGCATTAATTACGCTAATGGATTAGGGATTGGGAAGGTTGAATTTAGAGGACGTGAACCTGCATTTGCGGGGAGGAGGGTGGAAACCAATTTAGGAAAAGTCACCCCAGGTTCACCCAACCGAGATTCGATCCTCGATCTTCACGTTCTTGACAGTCTATCTCAACACGAAACTAGCGCGTTAACTAACCATGCTGGGTACATTTTTATTGATGTCATAGTGAAGTAAATTATTGCTTAGAGTTGTATGACACATTGACGAGGATACGATATAATTATCAGGCTATTAAAAGTACTGTGTTTACTTTCGTTCGTTGACGTCATTTGCGCGCGCACCATTATTATTCTCTCACGTAGAAGAGCATATTTAAAGTAGGGATGATAAATATGGGGAAGGGAAGAGGGGATAAAATGAGCGAGCAGTCTTGTTAGACATTTCGGTAATGAATGAGCCAATCCATGTTGAAGTGGCAAGATCTCTTTGAATGGGACGAGGAGATTGGGGAAATTTAGAGGGGTTGTTAGTGGGAGTGAGACATTTGATAATGTCATTTTGATTGCGCCCGATCAGCAGGACTTGCGTCATTGTTATGGTACAGGGTGTTCTAGAGCTGTCCACCCAATCGGGGCCAGATATATCTGTCAAGCGTGTTTGTAGAAGACACACCTGTTTGATCAGATATTTCAACTACTTAATATCCGCTTCAGTGGCAACGTAGTCTAACGCACTACTCTCGTGTTGGACTAGACTGCCGAAGATGGGTAGATCAGGGTTAGATCACGGTTGGATGCACTGAGTTTTTTTTCCCTAAATGGTTTTCCCATTCTCACTTAACGCAAATGCGAGTGCATTTTCTCTGAATTAAACCTTTCTAATCTCTAACCCACTGGTGTAATTAGTACATAGGGGTACAACCCAAACGGGTAGTAAGACGTGGTGCTATAAAAAACTTAATTAATAGGATATATATTAAATTCTTAGTCACTGACATGTTTTTAAAGCCTATAATAGAGATTAAAACCAGTAATATACACCTGTTTACCCAAAGAAATGGTCAAGACCGCTAAGGACTTAACCTACTTTGGTGGCCGCATGGTCTAAGGCGTCACTCTTGTAATAAACTAAACTGCAGATGACAGAGAGATAAGGGTTTTTAATACTGGTCGGTTTACTGAGGGTTGTTTCCCCTAAATGGTTTTGCACTTTCCCTCCACGCAAATGCTGATACACTTAATCTAAATTGGACCATACTCATCCCTATCCCCATTAGCGTAATTAGTTCACATGGCTATAACCTTAACAGAAAGTAAGACGCAGTGCTAAACAAACAGCTAAGGCCTTAATGTGTTGCCCAACCTTCTCCGGAGATTTTGCTCGTTTGAATACCGGCTGAGTAAAGTTTACTAGTCCTTAAAGAAGCTCCCTTCAAATGTAGTCTCATATTCTAGTTGGCCTGCTAAAATTGTCGGTAACAACTGCAGAGCTTGTAAGAATGTATTTAAGAAAGAGTTTGTGCCAGTGTGTTGACTAACCTAACTCAACAATGAACCTCTTGCTAATTGATTAATCTATTATTGGAAAAATAAACTCAAGTTCACATTTTCATGTTTGACAAATTTACATTTAGTTCGGTACAATTATTTTTAAACACCGTGTGTATGTGTGTGTAGGTTTTTTTTTAGCTCATCTTGTTGTCTGTTACCATGTGACGTCAGCGATATACGTATTGGCAAATATTTTGCAAACTAGAACTGACGCAATGTTTCGCAATAGGGGTTAATGCACATTTAGAACCCACACAAGATAAAGAAAGATGTATTCTTGCTCTCTATGATCGTAGCCGGGTATTTATATATTTTTTACACCAAATACTAATACCCGTCCGGGATACCCATGTGACGAGGAAAATTTTTATAAGCCTTTTATTTAGAAATGTTCTTTAAAATGAGGCTTCACTCGACTTTATATACAAAGTTTTACTAGTCAAAGTCAGCATTTAATAGATTTAGAGCTTTCGGTGTTTAATTCTAAGCCAAAAATATAATATTTTCCCCTTCACCAGACGATGAGCATAGCTTTAAAACCCTCTCTTCCAAATATCTATCCATCTATTTGTTTCCCCATACCATTGAAGTATTGAGATCTTAAAAAAAAAATCATCCAAAGAAAAATATTGAATTTACTGGTATACAATCATACATACATTATTAGGGTTTCCATGGTGATGTAAACAAATAATTATTGTACGAATAAGTTATTGCACATAGAGCAGAAAAATTAGGAATTCGATCGGAAAATTGGGTTTTATGATAGATAATAAAGGAATAAAACCTTGAGTATAACTATATTTGGTATAAATTAAAGGATTTATTTCCTTATTATCTATCATATAATTCTCATTACCAACAAATTACGATGAATATTACTAAAATTGAATTTTAGTTGGGAACTACCACTTTTACTGAAATCCTAGACTACTAGCCTTTAAAATGAATGGTTGTTTGTCAAAATCGGTTATGCCGTTTCCTTGTAATTTCACTCATAGGAAATGTGGGCTTATCATCAGTTATTTATAAAATTATAAGATATTATTTAGTACCTTAATGCTCGCCTAGACTTAATACACCACTGCAATGCAGGTTGCATTCAAATCTATCTCACGGCGAAAGATGGGTAAAATTGTATAAAGCTTTGTAAACAGGCGAGCCAACAAATGATGACAATATTGTTGCAATGATGTGAAAACATTGAAAAAAAAAAGTAAAAATTAGGATAAGAATAAAATTTTCAGAGTGAATTAAAACTATGCCCAATGCTGTTAAAAACATAGTAAACTAAGTAAAAATAATCTTACGTCATAAATAATTATTTAATAACTATTTCGTTTATCTAGAATATTTGCGCCCCCACCCCCAATTTTTAAGCAGAAAACTGACAAAGTTAGTTAAACATTACCTAAGTTTCATGAAGAACATGATGTAGTGTAGTAAGGAAACGTATTTATATTATAAAAGTAGAATTCAATATAAAATTACAATGATGGTAGTTGAAATTAAAGTTGAAATAATGATTATAATAACAATATTAATGTATTACAATGTAACCTAAAAAGAACTGAATGTGGATTAATTAGATATAAATTGATTAGATAAAATAATATATTGACAATGGATATAATTTACAAGAATAGGACCATCTTACATGTAATTAATCCACATTCAGTTCTTTTTAGGTTACATTGTAATACATTAATATTGATAATATAATCATTATTTCAACTTTAATTTCAACTACCATCATTGTAATTTTATATTGAATTCTACTTTTATAATTACCTAAGTTCTATAAAAACGTACAAATATACATACTGGTTTCAAAATGTATTTGGCCATTGTTTTAATTTACCCTTTTGAAAACAGTTATATTGTTTTTGCTCATGACAATAGATTTTGTGCTAAGGTATGTGTTTAAGTTGGTATTATTTGTAGTCGGAGAGAGATAAATTATCTGCATATACACGGACACACAAATCAGGGTTTACGTGGTGATTTAAACAAAGACTGAAAAGCTGAAAATTCTCTGGGAAAATTAGATTTTCGTTGAAAACTGTTTTTTTTCCGTACATTATAGACCCCTAACCTTTAAAATGAAAGATCGTTTGTCCAAATCTGTTAATCCATTTATTTGTAATATCAATTACAGCAAACGAGTTTATTTAAATCATACATGAGAGATAACTTTTACGAAAAAGAAAAAGAAAAAAAACACTTTTAATTCACTTACAAAAATTAAGTGCAGAAGTAAACAGGAAATCCACGCACTTAATTACGACTTCCCGAGTAAAAGTGTTTTTATTTAATAAGTTACCAATAGAACGACAGGATGGAACTATCCAGCTAAAGGGATGAGTGTGCACGCAGCTTTGGATGGATGAAGAAGCTCATAAAACCAACTCTCGGTTTGAAAACTCTTAATAAATCAACTTCTTAATCATTTTAGATAACATTCTAAAAGTTGGTAAGTAAGGAGTAATAAAATTGTAGTTAAGACTTCGATGCCCTTTAAAGTTAAAATTACACTAGTGGTAGGTTGAAAAATAAAGCAAGTTAAAAGAGAGACATTTGATAAAATGTGAATTATAATATAATAGTAATAGAGAAACATATGATCTACGCTTTAATAAGCTTAAAAGTATATGATAACATATAGAAGGTAAAATTGTCATTGAAGAATACCATCAGGTCAAGTATTAACCTTCATCCTAAAAACATTTATATAACCACATATACAATATTTAAAGTAATAAATTAACGAAAATAATATTGGATAAAAATCAAAACAGACATAGAATAAATTAGGCATGTGTAACAATTTGAAAGTATTAAGTTATGGAATTATAAAAAATAGGAAAGAGGTCTACAACATAAATTATTAAAATTTCAATTTTAGACGATGGTACGAAGTCTTAACATGTATTGGGTTCCCTTCCTCATTGGTTGGCATCGGCGTATTACGTCGATTAATTTATGGCATCGAGGTCTTAACTACAACTTCTTAATGTTCAAACCAAATTTATAGATATACTGTTTAGTTATGTCTTCTAATAAATTAGCTTCATGCTCTTTTAAAACCATGTATCGACGCCTTCTGCGTTAATATGGTCGCTTGTATCGCTCTTTTACCGAAGCTTTCACCTGGCCAAAACAACTTTGTTTACCTTTCATATTTCTAGCGCTGTCAAGTGCTCGAGTTGTTTTGCTCAAGCCAGAAATAACGCCATTGTTTAAAGCACAATACGAGGTCACAAACCCTTTCCCACCCTCTCCCTACTGCCGCCAGCTCGTACTTTATGAATTAATCAAGAAGGCCTTAGGTCCATTACAAGCAAGAGTCGGCTAAATGTCTCAAATCAAGACGACACGCGATAAGATTTTCACAGTCCGTGGCAGTGACCAGAATGGTCTAAAAGGCAGAAATGAACTTCACCACCAATGATGGGGATAAATCCTAGACGCGAATGATAAGCATAATTTTTTAAGCCCCTCGAACTGAAATAGTTAGGCAAGCCAGTGATGCAAATATGTTGACACTATTGCCTATTACCCCTTGCGTTTATAGTTTATTTTAAATACGCTTTTTTTTTAAAGTTTGCATCAAAGAGGTGACCGGATCCGTTGTCTAGTGGTCAGTGCACCTGGATACGAGTGTAGGTGTTCACGGGCTCGATTACCGGCTAATATTTTGAGTATATTTACCGAAAAGTGAATTACCCCAGCGGTTACCAGTGTTTGGTTAATCAGGCTTAAGATAAGTTTAAGTGTTTCCATTGGTTTCACGACCTCATACTCACTATAATACTCACTATCACCCTCATACTACTCTTCTGAGCAGCGGTACATTAGTACTAACTAATCTCTCCATTATTGGGTTAATAACGATGAAACCTATCCGCGCAATTATTTAATGGAGTTATCCACATCCAGGATGGGTGTTATCCCAAATTACTCGACTTACCACCACCTGGCTTCATGTTATGGGAGGTCTACACTTTTAACCCAATGGAATCTGAACAAATTATTTCAAAGAGATAATCACGGATATAAAAGTCATGCTCCGAACAGCTGAGGCCACTTGTCACTATCTTACTCATATAAATATATATAGTAATTGGTATTTGGAATTATTTAGGTTTGTCACTTTCTAACACCAAAATAAATTATTAATTTTTAAGGTTTGAATCTTGACCAGGTTTAAAAAGTTTTGTTTTTAACGTGTGATTTATAATGTGGTTTTTCCAAATCTCTTTTCATATTAAAATGTGTTCACTTCCCCTAACCTACCCGTATGCTACCTACCCTTAAGTTAAGCCGTTAAATTGTCATATGTTACCAACATCGATCCGATCTCCCCTTCATTGGCAGTGCAGTCTATTGCGTATGTGAAACCTTGAACCAGGATTTCTCAAACCTTTCCCAATAGCAGACCACTGGAAACCGTTCGATGAACACTCAAAACACCCACCTTAATTTACTACCAACGTGACACTTGTCGAAGCAGCAAATTTTCTAATGAACGTTTTTTTATTTATTTTTTAGTGTGTGACATTACTGACCGGGGGATGGACATGAAATCCGGGTCAGTCATATATATGTAGACTACTCGTCGCTCTGGTGGCACAGGACGTCGCCTAGGGTACATCCTGGAGGTTGTATACACGTGCTCTTAATTAGATGATGATATGTTGGGAATATGGAGGTGGGCCAGTGGGAGTTTTAGACCTAGCTTACACCTAATTTACCAACCTCTCTGGTGACCGTTGGGATGATTCTCCTTAAGAGAAAAAATACCCAAATATCAGCTGGGAATCGATTCTGGGACCCCTAGGTTCGTAGTCAAGTGCCCTAACCAGTAAACCACGGGGCATGAAAAAGTGTTTATTAAGTATTAAAGACAGCATATGTATATAATTTTGTTTCATTTACTCACTTTACAGTATTATTTTCATAGGAAGAGCCTTATCTGGAAGCTAGAGACGACACTAAATCTACTTTCAAATCAAGTTATATGATCTGTCACTTTTGAAATTTGATTAATAATTTAGTGAGATTTTTTATGAATGTCAGTTCTTCCTTTGAAATTTGGATTGTACTTGCGTGATAAAATATGCTGAGTTAGTCTGGTCATTGTATTCTTTTGATTTATTTCACATCTTACACTTTAATAAAGGGAAAACATGTTTTAACTCTTAAAAATATAGTCCTTGAAACTATGACGAATCTTTTTATTTTATGTGCCTTATAACCCAAAAATAATTATTTATATCCTCGGGGTGTTGTGATTTTTATTGAAACCCTCAGATAAATAAAAGTTTAATGTTTAGTAATCTTAGAAAAATTATATAATTATTTTGTTTAAAATGGATATTTGGAAAGTATTTACATGATAGTACAATAAAGATAATTTGAGGCTAGATAACATTAGTTATTTTTGAAAACTTATTTTCCAACTATAATATACTATTTTGAGAAAGCAGATACGATTAATTTTCCTGTGGTCCCATATGCTGTCCACCTGGCACACCACCACGAACCACAGTTTGATATCCACTGCCTTAGACCATACGAAAACTAAAATGGGCTGATAGAATTTCGTCTGGTTTTCTGGTGATGGTTAAGTTCGAATCTTGGATAGTTAGATATGTTTTGTTTTTAAAAATTAAACTGTGCAAGTTTATTTATCTCACTTTCTCTTCAAGTAAAATAAAATATGTCGATAGCTGTATTCCAATTATTATATTCCACGTCCCTTTTTCGTGAGTAATTATTCAGATAACCCAAATGGGTAGCAAGATAAAAATAAAATAGAGAATGCGGAAAAACCCATAGATACGATTTTGGGTTTAAGGGTAATCTAACTTCAAGCTTTCCCTATATATGCAGGACACGCAAACTCTCAAATTATCAAAACCAAAATCACGTAACTTAGCCCTTCTTTGTCGTTGAATCAGGTCAGAAGTTAAGGCCTTTTCTACCTCAGAGGGTCGGTGTTGTTTTGAATCTGCTTCCCACCTCACGTGTTAAACCGCTTTCGTTTGTTTCGGAGAGATAAGACATGCTATTATTAGCCGCAATTTGTCATCCTTGACATACTTACCGCGATTTAACTGCTAGGCCATCAACAAGGTGCTGTTGATCCAATACTTAGGAGACTTGAGTTTCGTGTGTGGAGAAAAATCATCGTTATATTATAATCATGTTTTTAAAAATAGCTCCAACACAAAGTTAAATTTTATTTAAATCAGTATTTACTTTTATAGCTATCCAGTCTCCAATCATTTTAAATCACGAACCCCTCTATCAATAAAAATAAACCCATGACAAGCCTACACATTATAAAAATATTTTTTAAGTGGAAAACTAACCATTTCCCCTGCCAAGATTCGAATCTCAACGTTCCTCTTTTAGGAAATCTTATTTAATAGGGAGTTAATCTTTAGATCACGAGATCACAATTTAACGTGTGTACGTTTCTAAATATTAATTAGTTTAATGTAATTTACACAATTTTAGATATATTTATAAACCTTTGTAATCAACTTAAAAGTTCAATTAGCCGTAACAATAACAGAAGATGGGAGGATATTATAAGGGGTCAACTTAATTTATTGTTTAATGTTTCCTTTGTTCTTAAAACGTAATAGAAAAATCAAATAAACAGAATAGGAATGTTCAGTAGTTCCAAACCTTCTAAAAAAAAGTTTTATTTGCTATGTTCTATATAAAATATTTTCAATTTATACAATTAGTATATGAACCCACCACTAGGCTAATCAGACAAAGTTAACAAGTCCATTTATTTAACTTTAGATGAACCTTGACTGACCATAGAATTAAAATAATAAATAGCTAAATAATAAATAATAGAGATGGGATGTTCGAAAATTTGATTCCTCGAATCCCTCGAATCCTATGGTAGTCGAGAAATTTGAGATTCGAGAATCTCGCAAAAAAAAATCTCGAATCCAACAATATAGGCCTTAGATTGAACTCAAAATGCACTTTTTCAGGTATTAGATAGATTCTCGTAGTTAGAAAAAAATGACAAATTAGCTTATTTTGCGTAAAAAATTGTTATTATTTTATTTATGTCAATTTATTTGCTTTTTAAAAATATAATTTCAATTTTTTGACAAAATAAAATGTAATTTTGGAGATTCGAGATTCGAAAGAAAATCTATCTCTAATAAATATCTATCTATTCCTAATTTAGACGGGCCATAACTTATTGTGTCTTTGTAGTCCAATTTATTTCCCTTGTAAGTAAGATATTAATTAATTATACATTGTTAAAATTATTTCTTAATAGGCTAAGTGAATATGAAATGAAAACACTACTGTAAATATGAAGTTCCCTTTATAGTTGGCGTTAAGTTCTGGTAATCAAAAGTAGTACATTTTATAAAGCCAAAGATATTATGTGTGTTTTAGTATGGATTTAGCCGCATCTAAATGTCATATTCTGAACATTGAAAAACGACACCTGGACACGGGTTTCGAAGGTCCATGGTTCGATTCCCGTGTCCAGGTGTTGTTTTTAAATTTTTAGAATATGCAATACATTTTGTTGATATATTTTAATTTTATTTATGTCAAATTGTTTGCGTTTTAAAAATATACTTTTCAATTTTTTGTAAAACTAAAATTGTACTTTTGAAGATTCGAGGATTATAATTTGGATTCTAGAATAGAAATAAAATTTTGGATTCGAATTCAAGAAATATATGATTCAATCCATCTCAAGTTTAAAACAATTAACTAACATAAAGAGGGATTTAATGTTAAAAAAAATCGTTCAATATCATGTTGGAGGATTTTATTATAAACCACCGCATATAACTTCGGTACCCATTAAATAAAGTTAATGCATAGAGCCCCAAGTTCTACTTTCATAGATTTAATTTGCAAACCCATTATCGTAGTCTTCATTTGATGGGAATTCTCTGTATAGCTCACTTTGTTCATGTTATCATTCCTTATCAACCGGCGGTATGGCGTCAATGTGTTGTGCCTACGGAAAGAACACGCACTATGCTCACGTGATCAAAATGGGGAACTCCCTGCTTCTATTATTTTTGAGCATGAACTACTATTATTATTATTATTATTATTATTATTATTATTATTATTATTAATAGCACCACGTCTTACTACGCGTTCGGGTTATACGCACTTAACACTAATTTGTAATGAAAGGGTGATTATGAGATTAAATGGAGGACATATAGTTTAATGTGGAATCCGAACCACGGTGGAGACCTGGTATTCCACACATTCACAAGTTGTGATTTATACACGTCTTGGCATAGGTGAAGAAAGGATTTGGCAATCAGTTGAGCATGTAACTATAATAGTTATAAACACACCTAGAAAAAAAGTACTTGATTGGTTTTAGAGGGTATGTAGGTGGAAAGCCCTGCGGGGGTGAAATCTGAACGTAACATGTGGGCGTGTCCCCATGATGCTAGAATCAGCGCACGGAAAATTTTATTCCCCCCCCTCCCCACCACCAGTGACACACTTACCGTACAAGTTATTTGAATATACAGGCCTATATATAATTTACACATATTTTATTTGTCTTTTTTTTTAGCAGCACGTTTTAATACCCGTTCAGGTTATACGTACATGTACTAATTACATTCATGTGTTAGGATGATGAAGGTTTAATTTAGAGGAAGTGTATCCTCATTTTAATAACAATACTTAGCACTGCATCTTACTATCCGTTTGGATTATACGCCCTACATTTTAAATCCGGGACCTTAAGCTCAGTAAGAAATTGCTCTATTGACTAAGCTAAGGTTTCAAACATCTTAATTGTATTTATAAGTTATTAAAACAGCCTATTCATCCTTGTGACATAAATCTTACACAACTTTCATTTAACACCTCGTCTTACTACCTATTTGGGATAGACGCATATGCGATAATTACGCTAATGTGCTAGGGATGAAGAAAGTCGAATTTATAGGATGCGTAACTTCATTTATTTGCAGATGGAGTGTAAAGCATTTTGAGAAAACCTCCTTAATGCGCCCAACCAGAACCCGAGCTCCCCGTCATCGGCAGTCCAGAGTCCAGACTTGCCAGAGTGACGTCTGGAACCAGTGGTCGGCAAACTAAGGCCCGCAAGCCAGATCCAGGCCAAAGACAGATTTTATCTGGCGTGAAAATATTTAAGGAACAAACAATTGTATTGATAAAAATAAGGCAATAACTAATCATAATGTGAAAGATATAAGGTTTTAATTTTCTGCCCGATATTTTTTCCTATCCAGCCCGCCATTTTGTTTTTTCAAACCCATAGGTAATGTGACACTAAAAATATTGTCGACACTTGCCTTAGACCACTCGACAATCGGCGTTAGTATTTATAAAACTTAATCGATTTGAAACACCTAAAAAACACGTAGCTATATTGTGGAAATATTGTTTATTAATTTACTAGTTCAGCTAGATATTCTCTTTGGTTTTAATTGTACAGTTTAGGCCGTGAAAATATAAGCGGATTACAACAAAACCTACTTTTCAATTACCAGTTGCGATCGACGCTGACCTACGCCAACTTAGAGGTTAAGTTTACAGATAAGGCCGTTCATTGTGGACGTAGGTTCATGAATGTCAGTATGGGTTCCCTGCACCTCTACAGGTCTACCGGAATGAACATTTAGTTCATTATTATCTTCTAGAATAGAAAACTGTACCCTACAAGAGTCACCATCGCATTGATTACAATATCCAGAAACTTATTGTTATTATTGTTTTTGAAAAATATAATGAAATGTAGTAAAGTAACAACTGCTAAATGTAATAATAGAATTCAATGTAGAACAGATTTTGAAATTTGGAGTTTAATATAAAGTCCAAAGATCAACTAGTATATAAAATATAAACAAACTTGGAACTCCACTATATTTCCATCATAATATGTTGGAAATATAGTGGAGTTACCTAATTGTCAATCCATTCTAATATGTTACTCAATCCAAAGTTTGTTTATATTTTATATACTAGTTGATCTTTGGACTTTATATTAAACTCTAAATTTCAAAATCTGTTCTACATTGAATATTCTATTATTACATTATTATTAATAATAATAATAAATAATAGTACCACGTCTTACTACCCATTCGGGTTATACGCTCTTACGCTAATGCGTAATGGTAGGATGATGAGATGAAATGGAGGACCTTCATTTTAACGTGGGATCCAAACACGGTGAGGCCTGGAATTCCACACATTCACAAGTTGTGATTAATACAGTCTTGTCAGAGGTGAAGGAAGGGTTTGACAATCAGATAAATCTGTGCTGGGACCGAGGATTGAACCCAGACCCCCAGCACAGAAATCCGACACCACCAGGTCACCCTCCAGAAACTTTTATTGTGCGTTAGAAACATCTAGAAAGACAACAGAAAATAATTTCTTATAGTTAAAGAACAATGATCCTAAGTTCTTAGAACATATAACACGAAAAGGTTTGCGTATCAATGGCCCCAATAGTATTAGGAAAGAAGTACCGCGAAGAAAATTTGTGTCTATTAATTCCAAAGTATCATTTGTTACAGCCACTTGCAAAGAGGTAAAAATTGTTTATCAAATGATGGATTGCAGCGTTAACTAAGAAAACTGACAGGTTTTTAGGTTTTCATTCACATCTTCTTTGTACAGTATATACATGAACAAGTATATGTTACTATCTTCAGGGGTAGAATGGTTTATTGGCCGGTGGAAGACGGTGAGATCAGGGTTAAAGTCCCTGTTGAGTATACTACTGGTAGTTTTTGCTAAATGGCTTCCCACTCTTCTTCTACGCAAATAGGGTAAATTACCTCTAAAATGCTCCTTCCTTTCCCCATTCCCTTACCAATTGGAGTAATTATCATTTATAAGAATAATCTGAACAGATATTAAGATGCAGGGATAAATTAAAAAAAAACAATCGCAGAGCTTCGTCATTGGCAATCTGGAATACTATTTTATTTATGTACGTACCCTTAGACTAATCAGCTGAGGTATTTTCATGAGCAAAAAATATATTCTGAATTTGGTGTAAACACGTTTTACTTTATTGATATGAAACTTGGGTAAACAGATAGAGAGGGTAGAAAAAGTACCCTCTCTAAGTGCAAGAACCCGTGGTATCTTGACTCGCCGCAATCGATCTTGTAGAATCGAGGGAGAGAAGGAAGGCCACGGAACGAGCGGGGGTGGAGAAAGATCGCTCGGTGTTTGTAAAGCTCATTCAAGGTCCCCTCCTTACTCCTCAGCGAGAAGCAAAAAAGACATTCCAATCGACCGGGCCTCGCGAGGGAGAAAGACCTCCTAGCCTGGTTTTCACCTGAATCGCGCCCTCCCCCGGAAAAAGTCGATAAGCCCGACCCCGACCCTCCCATCAACCCTATCGGCGTGGGACTTCCTGGTTCACGGGCGAAGCCATACAACTACACTCGAGGGGTAGAGGGTAAGAGGGTAAGGGGAAGTTTATCTAGTAAATAACTTGGTAAGGATCCAAAGGGGGAATTGTTGTTCCTTTATGTCTTGCTTATTTTCCGACTGTCTAATACTCTGAAATGATTATAATAATGTAAATATGATTGTTCTCGACGTTTTGTTGAGTCCCCAAACTCTGAAAAATTGGTTCTTACAATTCTGCCTGTTTCTCTGTATGTCTGTCTTACCTAGGGCTGCATCCGAAACTGTTTGGTGTAAGTTTATTTCTTTCAAACTTGAAATCTAAATGTTATATGGCAATTCTTTGAGGCTAAACGTGATTTTAATTAAAGTTATCTGTCTCGGTAGCGTAACTGGATAAAGCGGTAGTTTCGTGTTCAGCTGGACTGAGGAGTATGACGAGGTCGAGGTTTGAATATCACTTGGGTGAACTGGGGAACTTCCTAATTGGCTTTCCACTCTCCCTCCACGTAAATACGGGTTAACTTCCTCTAGATTCAACCGATTCCTAATCCATTAGCGTAATTAGTACTTAAGCGTAAAACCCGAACGGGTGTAAGCTAAATAAATAAATAGTATATCAGTACTATACCGTTATTCTATCAGTCTTATCAGAGAGCAAAATGGCCCCGTTGTGTAATGGTCAGTGCACCTGGCTACGATCCTAGGGATCCCGGCTGATATCTTTGGTATTCTCCGCTTTAGGGGAATGGACCCAATCGTTATCAGGGTTTTAATAATTAGGCCTAAGTTAGATTTACGACTCACCCCGGATCCAAAACTCCATAATAACTATCATCACATCATCTCATAACGGGTACGACGTGTAGACAAGGTCCAACCTCCTACCTTCCTAACCAGCAGCCATGGGCAACGCTCTGTGCCACTAGAGCGACAGATAGTCTACACATAAGGTGATCAAAACTGGATATAATGTCCCTCCCGGTCAAATGTGCCCTACGATAAAAATAAATAAATAAATGAATACATTTAAAAGTTAGATAACCCCTTACTAGTTCGGTGACACTACCAATTGTATGATGATTTATGAATACCAAGTTAGTTGAAAGCCACTTTTCTATTGTAAGTTGGGTTTGGGTATCTAATGGACGATGAACCTCAACTCCTGTAGGAAATTATGTTCGACCCTTTAGGTAAATTAAATTTAAATTACTTATAATTTCACTGTGTTTTATTTTTGTTTAAAACACATTTTTCTTAATACCATGAATTAGAGATAATGCGCTTTAATTATCGAGTTCTATGGTACCTTCTGATATAATCATTCGATTCAAAAAGTTCTCGTTCAGTACCTCAAATAAATAAACATTAAAGTAAAATCGGCTTAATACAATGAGTCAGGATTCGAGCTGTGAGCCCTCCGTCACTGGCAAACCGAATAAGATAATAATGATGGTCTTGTTAACGTGCACACCAGTGCGTGTCTCTGCCTTTATTTAATCTACGTGTAGTAACAACATTCCACACATAAAAATTACAGAAAATTAGAATAGATGCGAAAGAATGTAATATTTCAATTCGGATGAAAATCATGATTTAAATGATAAAAATCTCTCGATAAATCATAATACCGAATATCAGATTGAATGAATGAAGACTACAAGTATTAATTAATGGTAGAGTGTGCTTCCATTAAACAGGCAACGCATATTTTACAGGAATCTGTCACCTATGTCACGAAATCACAATTTTTTTCTTTTTTTTTCAAATTTGTGTCCGATGTGTGATTTATTAGATAGTACCATAACATTATTCATTTGTCGTTAAATAAAGCTAAATAGAATCTGATTTGAGTAAAAATACGTTTTTACAAAACATATTTTAGCGAATCAGTGTTCATGTGGACCAAACATGAAGGTTGCTTTGCCGATAACAGGAAGGTTGGGGATAGAATCCCAGATAGGCAAACTGAGGGAGTTTTTCCTAATTTCCCCCCCCCCCCCCACTCATTCTCCGTGAAAATACTGATATATTAAATTCAAACATTATCATCCCTACTCTATTATGTGAAGAATGTGTATTTCTAGAAAAGCTAGTAAGATTCAATTAGAAGCTGTGTGATAGCTCCATGGTAAATATTTTTAAATAGTAATAATAAAAACAATACTTAGCACCGCGTCTTACTACCCGTTTGGGTTATACAATTAAGTACTAATTTAGTTAATGGGTCAGGAGTTGAGAAAATTGAAAAATAGAAAATAAACCCGCATTTGCGTGGAACTAAAGTGGAAAACCATTTAATAAAAACCACCCGAGTGAGATTCGAACTTGATCTCCCGTCCTCGGCAGTTTAGTTCAACGCGAAACTAGCACGTTAGCTAACTACGCCTTAGAGGTGGTTTAAAAAAAAGTAATCCTTTTTTTAACACCATGATTATTTATTCATGACTCAATTATAAGGGTCGGGGATTGGAAGGGCAGTTTAAAGCAATGTTCCGCAAAAGGTGTGCTACGGCGGTGAATTAGGTGTGCCGTTCAAACTACAACCCAACTAATATAACAAATACATTTTTTTACGTATTTTAGAAACAACTTTTGTTTTTGCGTGAAGAAAAGTATAGCGTTTTAATACAAATGTACGTTGAACCGGTAAATGGCAACTCTTAGTAGACAAGACTGCCTTCCGTGAAAATGTATAAATATGAAAAAACTACAAGAGAAATCTTAATCCCAAGTGTGAGTATAAATGTAATAAAAATCAGCTAATACACATATTTAAATATGTATTTCATCCAAATTTTGTTGGTACAATGTTGCAGTCCACGAGCCAACCAGAGACATAAACTTGGACATAAAAATATAAAGAATACTACCCAGTACCATGCGGCCACTGAAGTGGGCAGTTTTTCCCTTAATGTTTACCTTTATTTACATTCCCAGCACAGATTTATCTAATTACCAAACCCTTCCTTCACCTCTGACAAGACGTGTATTACTCACAACTTGTGAATGCGTGGAATGCCAGGCCTCCACCGTGGTTCGGATCCCACGTTAAACTGTAGGTCCTCCACTTCATCTCACAATCACCCTACCATTACACATTAGCGTAAGTGCGTATAACCCGAACGGGTAGTAAGACGCAGTGCTAATAATAGTAATTTATTTACATCAGGCAAATCCGAATGGAATTACTGAAAAATCTACTTTATTCTCGCGTGCTAAAATTCTTTTAATGTCTCCTCGTATATTTCATGTATCAACTTTCTTAGTGTTTATTCATCAAAAGTTTACATTTTATGACTTTATTATTGGTATATGTTTTGTTCTATTGTTCAGTAAAATATATGTTTTCTGGTTTGAAAATTAAAACTAAATTAAATATCATCTCTAACCCATTAGTTTATTATTTTCACCTTGGCTTTGTTCACGTTTAGGTTTTACACATAATTAATAATTACGCTATCCGGATCGGGATAAGGAAGGTAGAATTTTACCCTCATTTGCGTGGAGTGAGAGTAGGAAACACATTTAAAAAAACAACCTCAATATATCCAGCCAGGACTCGAACCCGGATTTCCCCATCTCTGACAATCCAGCCTAACAAGAAAGTGACGCGTTAAGACATTTGAATACCAATGTGAATTCCTAGAGTAATTAAAATGTACAAGTCCAGGGTAGGTAGTAAAATGCACGGTAAAAAAAACCCTAAACAAAATATTAACTAGGCTATGGAGGCTTGAGTGATATATAATACATTCCCTAATTGGATCTATTTATCTGGTGCGTCACTGGCCAACCCACGCTCGGATCATACATCAGTTCTAGTTATTTCACCACCACGTCAAACAACCAACTATCTCAGGATTGCATTCCGGAACATGCACAGCCGGCTGGTCGATGACGTAGATGGATGGGCGTCGTGACGCTGTCCGGGCGTCTAGGACGACCCACGCCTAGCGTTACTTGCGTGCCCTCCTCCCTAAAACCTCTTCCCCTGACATACCCACACGGCAGTCCTCAGAGATGTGGGCGTCTTTTTTCAAGCCACGGGTCTCGACGATCCGGTTCAAGGAAATTAATGAATTATTATCATCTCTTTACTTGATTTGTAATGAGCGTCGCTGAGCTAACAGTAATAAAGCAAATAAGATGATAACCCCCCCTCTGCTCAAGATCACCACCCAGCCATTTGCAAGAGTCAACACCATATTACCCGCTTCGGTGGCCGCATGGTCTAAGGCGCTACTCTCGCAGTATACTAAACTTCAGATGACTGGGATATTGAGGTTCAAATCTCGGTTGGGTATAGTGCGGATGGTTTTTACAAAATGGTTTTCTATTCTCTATCCACACAAATGCGGATATATTTTACATAAATTCAACCTTTATCATAGCTAAAACAGTAGCGTGACTTACTACGTATGTATATAGTCCAAATTGTTAGTAAGATGTTGATTTTAAAGAATAAAATTAATATAAGATATAAAGACCAAAAAAAATTGAGTTATATTATAAAGTAATTGTAGAAACTATGTTTGATCACGTGACCTTTAATAAGTTTGATCAAGGCCTTAAGAGGTCTGACAGCTAGTCTAAGGCATCATTCTAGCAAAAGGTTGGATTGTCAATGAAGGGGAGGTCAGGGCTGGAATCTCGGTCGGATATACTGAAAGTTATTTTTACTAATTGTTTTCAAACTTTACCTCCAAGCAAATGCTTGTAAATTTCCTCTAAATTCTACCTTCCTCATTCCTATAACATTAACTCAAGTAATGTATATGCTTATAACCTGGACGGCTAGGGAAACGTGGTTACAACAACAACAACAACAACAACAGAAACAAAGTCTCTCTCTATCATTCTCTCCCTCTCTCTCTTTCTCTCCATGCATGACTGTATTTGGACAAGGTGGGCACTGTTACAACTTGCGCCAATGGTTGAAGACGAATCGACCATTTTAGAACAAAAACAGTTCACATGGGTTTTCAAAAAATGGGGAGGGTGATAGCATTAATTACAAAATTAATACATTTAACTACTTCTCTTTATGGTGAAGAACTGAAACTCATTAAGAAAGTATAGAGAAGGAGCGCTCGAAATAAACATAAACATCTGATAGTTTTAAATATTAGAATGGAATTTTGGGCAAAAGAGAGGAGAAGGTACGAGTATAATTAGAAAAAACTTTTGAGATGAGGTAGAAAATTAAAACTAGGCAGACAGGTAGAAAGAAAATTCCAGATAACAAAATTAATCTTAGAATTTAAAATATCTCCGAGTGAGTTAGAAAATTATAGGTTGGAGGAGGGGATTCAAATTTTACAAAACCAATACAAACTCTCAATGCAATGTGGAAGAAAACTGAAATTTGGTGGCCGGTAAAGATGCCACTTTAAATGGCTATAAAAGTCTGACAATTTTAAATGCAAAAAAAAAAAAAATGGGATCCTAGGAAATGGAGGGAGGGGAGTATAAAAACTTTTAAGTGTGGTAGATAAACAAAATGTATAAGGAATTTAGATTAATCACTTCGAAAAACCAAAATATATGTTAAATAGTAGTTATTTATGTAAGGGGGTGAGTAAATGGGTGGTATAGAGATTTCAAAATTAAGGAGTGGAAAGAGGGCAGGCCTTCTTAAAATTCCCTATACTATTATAAATAACATTTTTGGTGGATTGGGTGTAGAAAATTGAAATTTGGCATGTAAATAAATAAACCTTCCCGGAAAGCCGAATGACGTATGAATAGCTGGAATTTCCAAATTGAGGCCCGGGTAATAGAAGAAATTAAAATATAAACAACTGTTATAGAACACTATTTTCAATGTGGTTGGAAGATGAACTTTTGTAAGGACGTAAAAAACCATATTTAATAATCAAATATTCAATTTTTTAATGCAAAAATCGAAAAGAGGGGATGGTGGGAGTAATTTACATATTTCCAAAATAATTAGAAAATCTACTTTTCGGTATGGAATTAAATTTAGATCGAAAAACCATTGAGGATTTTATTAGTATATTACGCTCTAATACAACAATACTATTTGCTAAATACATAGCTAATGACTAAATAATAATAATAGAAAAGACTGACATGCAAGAATTTAAATTAAATTCAGCCAAATTCAACAAGAGAGAGGATAGGAAACGCCACTCAGGGGTTTTGCAATAGATTGGATTACGCGGTAACAAGGAGGCTGAGGTTCGAATCTAGGGTAAGTGCAATATTTATGGATTTCCACATGGGTGGCTTAGTTTAACAATCCCCTCTATACTCTATTAAGGAGGAATTTTCTATTTAAGTTACAATCTCAATTCTAACTTCTTAAAATAAGTTGGACAAAATCATGGTGTTGATCGTATTTTGTTTTAGCACAGCATCTTAGTACATGTTCAGGTTATACGCATCTATATAATAATAATAATAATAATAATAATAATAATAATAATAATAACACTAGTGAGTAAGGTATGAGGAAAAGGATGCATTTAGAGAAGATTACTCACATTTGTGTGGTGGTAGAGTGGAAAACCTTTGAGAAAAAACACTTAATTACACCCGACCAAGATTCTAATCTCGATCTCCCTATCATCGCCAGTCTAGTATATTGTGAGATTGACGCCTTAGACCATATTGCCACCAAAACAGGTGATCATATTGCTTAATAATAAAAATACACACAAACATAATTATGCATTCATACATACATACAAGCATATGAAGAAGTGTTCCTTGTTGAAACCTTGAGATGATCGGAATATTGCAAGATACATTACTCAGGCTCAGTGGCGGCTCGTGTATAGGCACTGTGGGATTGTAGCACCCCCTATTTCCACTTGATATTATCGATAACATTTAATATAAGGAGTCCTTTTTTCTTCAATTCTTTATTTATTTTTGTAGTACAATATATATTCCTTAAGCTTAATGTCAGTACTGCAGTAGCCATCCCCCAGTTTATGAAAAAGATACAACAATCTTTGTATGGAACTGTGCGCTTCACAGTGCCAGCGACGTGGTGTTTGACTGTTGTGTGCATGCGCACATAGGAGGGGAATAGTGAGGAAGGTGGGACTGCCAGGTAGAGAGATCACTGTTTCTCTCGCAGTGCCGGCTTTAGCGTGATGGTGGAAGGAAGTTTTTTTTTTATTCAGTGTTTGTTGTGCGTAAAAACCGTGTACCATATTCTTGACTGTGATAAAGTGTAGAAGAGTGTAGAATTAGATTATTATTCTGCGTTCAGCTATTCTATTTGATTAATTTTGTTTCGGTTCTTTCATTTAACAGAAAGACTAAATGCGCTTGCACTACTTTCAATGGAGAAAAATTTCCTCAATTGTCATTCAGAAATCAAGGAGAAAATTATTGAACTTTTTGCGCAAATTAAAACAAGAAGAATGGATTTCATTTTTAAATGAATAGATCAAGCTTGAACTGTAACAATTAAAGTAAAAGTAATATATATATATATATATATATATATATATATATATATATATATATATATATATATATATATATATATATAAATATTTTTTTGTTAAGATTTTATCAAGTTCCTGAATAAATTTTCTTTTTATAGATGTTTATTTCATTTTGCACAGTTTTAAAACAAAGGCTAAACATTTTCTGGGCAGCACCCCAACTAATTATTTTAGCTACGAGTCTCGCCACTGCTCAGGCTCAAACATCCTATCAAGTATTGATCTAGCAGTCCACATTCATAATTTACATTCATTCATGCCTGGGGACAACACGCTACAACTCTCTTTGCATTACTGGGCAACTTCTTTCTAATGCACCACGTCTTACTACCTGTTCAGGCTATACGCAGCTATACTTATATGCTAATGGATTAGGGATGAGAAAGAATGAATTTAGAAGAAGTGTATCCACATTAGCGTGGAGGAATAGTTTGGAGAAAACAGACTTTTGGAGAAGCCACTTTGCTGGTTGTTCTGAACACACTAAGATCAGGTCATAAATGGTACTAAATTAACAGCCTCGTTTCGTGGAGTGTTGCCAGGTTTTAAATTTCAACCTAAATCTCTTTGATTACTGAATTTGATAAAGTTTTCTGATCTAATCTTTTTCTCACGCCATGCTTTAGTAATTTCTACTCCTAAATTTTTTTCATTCTTCCAATTATTTTATGAACTCGACGATTACCAACTATACGAATAAAATTGCCTTACTTGATTTAATTGTATATAAGTAATCGCAAATAAAATAAACTAGAACCTATCTGAAGATTACGGTTGTATTTGAGATTAATTCAATAGTTAGAACGTGTATACTTTGCACAGTCAAATAAATACACTACCGTTTAAAGTAAAAATGAAATTTTCCTTTGGCTCTTGGTTTTTAATTGGATCATTATATATAGGAAATAACATAGTCTCTATCTGTAGCTTCTCAGAATAAAGAAAACAAAGATTTTATTCGTTAGTTGTTTGTTAGGATTGTTTCATATTTTGTTAGAGGTTTGGCAGCTTAATGCTTTTTCTAGCAGGGAGATCAATTTATTTCCCGTTTGTATTGATTTTAAAAATGAATTTTGTCGAGAAGATCGAAGTTTGCATCACGTTTAGATGTACCGAGTATTTTTTTTAGAAGTGTTCCACTCCACCTTCATGCAAATACGGATACATTTCCTCTAAATACAACCTTCCTAATCCCTAAAACCCTTAGCGTAATTTTGACATAATATTATAACCTTAATGGGTAGTAAGATGTGGCGCAAAAAAAAAAAAAAACACACACAAATAATATGGTAGCATTTTATCAATTTTGACCGCAAAGAAATATGTTTGAATTTTCGGTATTCTTTCTCCATCCAAAATTAATGCATATCTCTGAAGCACGAAACTGTCACCAAATAAAATAACAAATATATAAACTAATGGAAAAACAATATGAATGAAAGATTTGTTTACAAAACAAAGCAAAACCTGTATAGTGATGTGGTTTCAACATTTGTTTTTACTAAAAGCAATGATGCTCGCAGCGGTTTGTAAAATAATACATTTTGACTAGCTAAACAATAAAATGTTTCTCCCCCCCCCCCCGTGGTAGTTGTATTGAATTTCTTATGCCTGGTTATTTATATACCAAACTAATCAAAATAAAGACTGTTACCGATAAAATAAAATATTTATTTTATTTTTAATTTATTTTTTACCACTGCATATTACTTACTACCCGTTCGGTTGTACGTTTATATACTAATGACGCTAATGGTTTTAGGGATTAGGAAGGTTATATTTAAAGGAAATATACCTCCATTAGTATGAAGGGAATAGTGGAAAACCAATTTGGAAAAAAAACATCCTCAGTATACCCGACCGAGGTTCGAACCTCGATCTCCCCATGATCAAGACTAACACGTTGGTTAACACGGACACTGAAGCGGATAAATCTGTTTTACTTTTGGTTGGGCTTGATCGTAATATACTTATAAGTTTTGATGATCTTTTTACGACTCTAATTGGCTTGTTTTTTAGGCTTCTCACGCATACCACTGGGAATAATTATACGTACTACTGGTGGTACGCGTACCACAGTTCGGGAACTGCTGCTATAGAATAATCTTCTTATAGTGACTAAATTTTAAATAGCTATATACATTAAAAAGGCTAGGCTAGATAAAACGGTGCAAGACCTACATATTATGATTCATGGATAAAATAATTGATAAAATATTCCTAAACTTCGAAAAGACGAAGAATTTGAAAATAAGCCTTCTAAGCTACGCGAATAAATAAGATTAGAATTTTGTATTTATGTATTATGAAAATTGTATATTATACTTATTGTATACAAGAATAATAATTATTATTATTATTGACATAGATTAAATATATGTAACTAAATTCAGTAAAGCAATAGGCTAGGTATGTAAAAGGAAAATAACTCGTAACATAATGTGGTCGCTTCCATCACGTATGTTAAGAATCTGATCTCGTACAACACGATTTTTGCACGGCTGCTCTGAGCACAGTTGATTCCAAAATTACACCGTTGTAGAGAATGGTTTTAGAATTCAGTCATTTTGTAAATCTATGCTAAGTTAGTTTAAGGAATTCACATTAATTATCCATATTTGTACAATCTAAAGAATCTTTGGTTCATCTTAATGCATAGACCTAATATGTTTTTTTAATTAAAGTGGTTTTACATTCACTATCCAAGATAATACTTGTGTACTTTCTCCAAGCTACCCTTTTAATCCTATTCCCTTCTACCCACTTTAGTAGACACGTGGATAAAACGTCCATTTTATGTTTTACAGCATTATATGTACGAGCTTTCTGGTTTCAAATTAAGGTCTGGTGTAGTAAGGTATTGGGTGACCTGGTGGTCTAGGGGTAAGGTGTCGGACTTCTATGCTGGCGGCCGGGGTTCAATCCTCGGTCCGGCACAGATTTATCTGATTACCAAACCCTTCCTTCACCTCTGACAAGACATCTTGTGAATGTGGGGAATGCCAGGCCGCCACCGTGGTTCGGATTCCACGTTAAACTGTAGGTCCTCCATTTCATCTCACAATCACCCTACCATTACACATTAGCGTAAGTGCGTATAACCCGAACGGGTAGTAAGACGCGGTGCTCATAATAATAATAATAGTAAGGTATTTTTTTCCTGAATGGTTTTCTACTATCCCTCGGCGAAGATGTGGATGGACTACTTAAGATGTGTATGGCTTCCTCATCCTTACCTCTTATGTGTAAAGATTCAAACAGTTTGGATTGGCGGGGGAACATTAAGCACGTACAAAACAGATTGTGCCAAAAATATGAATTGTTATTGTGCTTTATTCTGAACCGCTTTATAAAAATATCTCTCGTCGCTTTCATACAGTAGAAAAAAACAAAAAAAATTAACCGCATCTCTACCAACCGAGGTCTCTTTTAACCGGACCACGCAAAGCCATTAAGTATATGAAACAGTTGTGGTTGCCCACAGAACACGTGGAGTGAATCATTTCCTACAGTTATTTTTACTTATTTTTGTTAAAGTTTAATTTACTCAATGAATGTGGGGAATGCCAGGCCAGGCTCCACCGTGGTTCGGATTCCACGTTAAACTGTATGTCCTCCATTTCATCTTACAATCACCCTAACATTACACATTAGCGTAAGTGCGTATAACCCGAACAGGTAGTAAGACACGGTGCTAATAATAATAATAATAATAATAATAATAATAATAATAATAATAATAATAATAATAATAATAATAATTTACTCAAGGTTTTTGAAATTTTATTTAAAATTATTTTTCTAAACACTTACATTTATATAATTTAAGGACAATTCCACAACCATATTTACGAAGCTAGATTCAATGTTTAGTAATTAATTGCTCATTTCATCAAAGAAAAAGAAAATACTTTCTCAACAGTTTTTCTATTAACTGCCTTTTTTTAAATATATATAAAACTGAGGTAATTGTGGCCCCAATTATCTAGGATAATCGAAGTTATACTGTTATTGTTTGACCAAACGTATAACTATAACAATTTTTCAGTTTTATGTGCCACATAAAAATTTTCTCTTTCATCTCTTAATTCTAAAATTACTATTCCACTTAACGAAATTATAAAAAGAAAAAAGCCCCGGAGTATTTTTTTATTTCCAGGAAATGACCGACCCCTCCCTGTTTTAGTAGCAAACTTCTCTACTCCCTTGTTTCTAAAACCTTCAATGGCACTCAATTAACAAGGCACGGACAAAGGTCACACCGCGTGCGGGGAACAGTTTTCTCCTCTGCGCAGACGCCGTGAGGGTGTGGTTGCCGCCCTGGTGTTCATTGAAAACAAACACTTTCGCACGGGGTAACTTCACACGGCCCGAAAATTAAATACTCAGGGGACGTTCTCGTTAGAATGTTCAGTATGAGCGATACATTTCAGAATGATTTAATCTAAAAATTATATTTATATTTTAAGTGAAAGAATAAACCTATTTATTGAATGAAAATAGAAAATTCAACTAGGCTTTCCTTGGAATATTTTTGCTATAAACTAAAATAATAACTCTCAGATAAAAAAAAATTAAAATAGTTATGTATCTGTGATGATGAAAAATATTTAAATTAAATTTAATAATATACATACTGTACATTACTATTTTACACAAATGGATTAGCATTAAAAATATATTTGATAAACGGGTGGTACTCCTGATGAATTTGTAGTTTTACAGACACAACTCCTACACATAAAAAGAGCTTTTATTTAACCTTTGTTTTATTTTAGAAATTTGGAATTTATTCCCCCAAATACGTCTATAAAATTGCAAGGGTGAATTCAAAGATAAAAAGGCCTGCGTAGTAAAATTTATATATCATAACTAATATATGCTAATTCTACCTCGTAGTTTCAATAATATGTCGTCCTTAGGATCCGCCATGCCAACGATTTGGTGACAGGAACGGGATGTCACATGTGTTTGTGTCAGGAGAAGCCAAAAACAAAATCAATATAATGTAGATGTCTAAAAATATAAATACGTTCTTATTTTGATAAGAAGGGGATGTTACAATTTATTTATTGTTACCGTAACAATACGAGATAATCTACTTGTTGACCATGATTGGACTTTATAAATATATAATTACTTATTTAATTTAAATACGTTATTTCGAATACGTCTATTTTATTATTTATTATAAATATTAGTTTTATTTATGAAGGGAACTACCACCAATATAAAATAACAAAATGCCTAATTCGTTAGCATATTGTAACACAATTAGTTGTGCGACAGTTAAATATTTTCTATGGGCAGTAACAATGCATTGTATACTAATATGTATCTATTAAAATAACTATGTTGAAAATTACTTACCACACAAGTTGAGATACTTAGTTTCGCCACTGTTTAAAAGTGCTAACTTTTCTTCAAGAGTTTTTAGTATATTTACTCACATGTTTATAATTTAAAAACGTAATAAAATAGTTATAAAACAGCATGATAACGTTTTAATACAATATCATACATTTATTACACAGATTAATGTTGGTATTTCCCGCCTTTTTTTTTTAAGTTAAATTTTTGTTTGTTTAAAAATTACAACTAATACGGGAGCTATATGTTGCCCGTTACTGGGCGGAACACAACGATAAAGAAGACGGTGACGTAGACAAACAAAAGGAGGTAAGTTAGATTAGGTATCTTTATGAGAACGCACTCGAGGTCCGACGGTGGTAAAGTTGTCGCTATTTGTGTTGTGAACACTTGAAAACGACGAGCGGTGATGTGTATCAGTCCGACGACGCCTCACCTACCCTTGCACGAAGCGAAGGAGGGGGAAAGGGTTGGCGTGGCGGGGATAACGGCGGGGAGGTAATATGACGTCACACGCCATACCACCGCTGATCAAATGCTCCTGCCAGGGACCATCCACCAGGCTGTTACAGGCAAGCGGTTGATGGAAAAGAGGCAAGGAGAGAGGAAGGGACAGTGATACCAATATGCAAGTATAGATACCAGCTAAATAATCAGTACACTTAATAGGAATGCACGCTAATGTTTTTAGTAAACAACTAATATCAACGAATACTTTGAACTGATCTTACTTCCTTATAATATATTAGGTGTTATGCATATTCAATCCTTGGTGTTATCTATACTAACTTAATATTTATATAGGGATAATTTATGTCGATATAAAAGTATACTCTTTGGCTACTACAAGTTTATTATTATTATTATTATTATTATATTATTATTATTATATTATTATTATACATTTTATTATTAGCACCACGTCTTACTACCGTTCGGTTATACGCACTTACGCTAATGTGTAATAGTATGGTGATTGTGAGATGAAATGGAGGACCTACAGTTTAGGGGACCTAGACGTGAATCATTGGCCTGTACTCCAGGTCAGTGTAGGTACACCTTTCTAAGAAGCAATACAATATATTATGTGAAAAAAAAACAACCTACCCCGTCATAAGCTTTATATTACTCTAAAAGGGTACTACAATTATCCATGTTTGACTAATGGTTTGTTTATACAAAATATTTTTTAACTCAATTAGATTGATTAACAAAATATTTTTGTAATAAAAAAATATTAGTCATAATGCATAAATTATAGTACACTTATATAATAATAGAAAGCTTATATGTGGTTCTTTTTTTTTTGGCACAATATAATGTATCATATAAAAGTGTACCTATATTATTATTATTATTAGCACCGCGTCTTACTACCCATTCGGGTTATACGCATTTACGCTAATGTGTAATGGTAGGGTGATTGTGAGATGAAATGAAGGACCTACAGTTTAACGTGGAATCCGAACCACTGTGGAGGCCTGGCATTTCCCACATTCACAAGATGTCTTGTCAGAGTGAAGAAGGGTTTGGTAATCAGATAAATCTTTGCCGGGACCGAGGATTGAACCCGGCCGCCTGCATAGAATCTGACACCTTACACCTAGACCACCAGGTCACCTGTACCTATATTAACATGGGGAGTACAGGTTGATTATTCACGACCATTTCTTAATTAAGGTGGAAATTTAGGGTTTTCATATCAAAGCATATTTGTTGGTCCAAATAAATCAAATATCTCTCCAATAGAAACATAGTTTAATTTTCTTCCCATGATGATATCAACAGTTCTTGAATATCTGTCAAGGGTGTCCTGGAATTTAATGAAAACTTTTTAGATTTATTTAAAAAGTTTGTCACCCAATCCATCTATGTCAATGACAGATATTCAACTGTTGATATCACCATGGGAATAAATTTAAACGCTATGTTTATACTGGAGCCATATTTAATTTATTTTTACAAAAAATTTAAAAAAAAATACTCGTATTCATTACACTCCCACTTTAAGCTGTATTTTAATAACCTATGCTATCAATACCTTGGGCACGTAGATTAAACGTCAAGTTAGTCCAATCTGTCAAGGGGGCGGGTTTGAAGCCTTCCCGAGTGTAATGGGATTGTATTTTTCTAAATAGTCTACCAATGTTTCTTTACGTCAACACAGGTATATTCACTCAAAATTATACCTCATTTAGTTCACATCAATGTAATTTAAAACGGAAAGACGGAAGGGTAGTAAGACACGATGCAGATAAAGATCCATACATCCTAGATAAAGTTGATTGAAAGGTACTGAATTATTATTATTATTAGCACCGCATCTTACTACCCGTTCGGGTTATACGCACTTACGCTATTGTGTAATGTTAAGGTGATTGTGAGATGAAATGAAGGACCTACAGTTTAACGTGGAATCCGAACCACGGTGGAGGCCTGGCATTCCCCACATTAACAAGATGTCTTGTCAGAGGTGAAGGAAGGGTTTGGTAATCTGATAAATCTGTGCCGAGACCGAGGATTGAACCCCGGCCGCCAGCACAGAAGTCTGACACCTTACCCCTAGACCACCAGGTGAAAGGTACTGAAAAACAATCTATGGCAAAAAACGGATGTTTTTAAGTTTTTTTAAAGAATGTGTCAAACAAATAATTTCATCCCCTAAAACGAAATAAATATTTGTAAATAGTGTCGCGAGTTATTTTAAGTGCATTTTTCATATAGACATATTATGAAGTATCTATGTTATTGAAATAATAAAGATAGTGATAGACCCGTAGTGCTTTACATCTCATTTAGCTTACTCTTTTTGATGATGTCAAACTATTTAAATCTATCAAATAAGCGTGCACACGAATTGCGGGCAACTATACGGTGCACACGATGGGAACATAATACGGTAAACACGAATAGTGGAACAACTAATAGGGTGCACACAAATATTGGAACAACTAATACGGATGCACATGAATAGCGTAAAAACTATCACGGTGCACACGAATAGCGGAACAACTAGTACATAGCGCACTACATTACTGAACAACTAATACGGGTGACACGAATTGCTGACAACTAATAGGGTGCACACGAATAGGGAACAATTAATACGGTGATAAACGAATAGCGGAACAACTAATACGGGTGCACACGAATATTGGAACAACTAATACGGATGCACATGAATAGCGTAAAAACTAGCACGGTGCACATGAATAGCGGAACAACTAGTACAGGCGCACACGAATTACTGAACAACTAATACGGGTGTACACGAATTGCTGAACATCTAATATGGGTGCACACGAATACCGGAACAACTAATACGGGTGCAACGAATAGCGGAACAACTAATACGGGGCATACGAATATTGGAACAACTAATACGGATGCACATGAATAGCGTAAAAACTAGCACGGTGCACACGAATAGCGGAACAACTAGCACGGTGCACACGAATTACTGAACAACTAATACGGGTGTACACGAATTGCTGAACAACTAATATGGGTGCACACGAATACCGGAACAACTAATACGGGTAAACACGAATACTGAACAACTAATACGGGTGCATACGAATATCGGAACAACTAATACGGTGCACATGAAATAGGAACAACTAATAAGGTGCACACGAATTGTGGACAACTAATACGGATAAACACGAATTCTGAACAACATTACGGGTGCACACGAATATAGGAACAAATAATATGAGGGCACACGAATATAGGAACAACTAGCACGGGTGCATACGAATAGTGGAACAATTAATACGGGTGCACACTAATAGCGGAATCACTAATATGGGTGCACACGAATAGCGAAACCATCATCTGAACTCGGTAATACTCTTACACGAACTGAGGAGTGAAAATTAAATTCATAATAATTTTGTTCCAAATGGAACATGGTGGTTAGGTTAGGCTATGTTAGATTAGGCTATGTTAGGTTAGGCTAAACTAGGTTAGGTTTGATTAGTGGCTAGGAGTTGTATGAGACTAGAGATTGTGCCGCAATTCTTGCGGACCAACTGACAGGTATACTTTTTTCCGTAATTCAAGGTGGCCCAAATTAATATCATCTTGTGAAGGTTTGGAAAATGACATTAATGATATTTTACAATGGTCCCCTGAAAATAGAATGGCCTTTAACAAATCAAAGATCAAATACATTATCTTTTACTAGAAAAACTAATCCTAAACTGTACACATATGAACTTGTCAATGGTAAAATAGTTTGTTCCCTCTATATTGATGATCTAGGTGATCTCCTGGATAGCAAACTCAACTTCCACTATCATGTTGACCATAGGCCTATACTATAGCATTCATTGAAATTACTCGGACTTATTACATTTATTACCTCCTCATTAAATATAGTTAATTGTATTTTAACATTGTATCATGCCTTGGTTAGATCTAGGATATAATATGATAGTGTTGCTTGGAGTTACATACCTTAACTGATTCTCTCAAGTTGAAAGACGTTCAACGTAAATTTGTGGCTACTTGTTATGATAAATTCTTTCTTAACCAGATCTATTATATTATTACTATTCGAAACCTTTTAGGGCTACAAACTTTCTTTTGCGTGGAACTCAACCCACCCCATTTTTTTTTGTAATATTTTAATAACAACATTTCTTTTAAATTTACCTTTTATAATGTAGGTATTCAGGTCCCTTTGCGGACCTCGCAAAATTAATTTTCTCTCAATAAATCTCACAAGGTCAGCCCTGGGCCAATGTATTCATAGCAAAAATGGTAGCTTTGTCGAATTATATTTTTTCCACATATTTAAGAAACTTCCCTATCCTTCATTTTGTCAGTAGGGCCTACATCTTATATCTAAAACACTTATTCTGCTTATTGTATTTTCATTAAAAAAATGATATATATGATTGTTGATTTTTACTACTCTGTTTATTACTGTTACTTATTGTTAATATTTAGTAATATTTATCTATATATTTATTATTTAGGTATTATTATTTTTTTTTCTTATGTAATCAAGTTTACATATCAGGTACTTGTGTACTTTCCAGTACTGGCTTGTTATAGGTCTTATGACTTTTGACCAGCAATATAATAAAGGAAATTAAAATTGATAATGAATTGAATTATTATTTTTATATGTTGTTTAGCAACAAGAATTTGAAATATAGTTAGTAATCCATTATCAACAGATAGTCTCAAGAAACTACAAAGTCAAAATATTAATTAATTGAACACTTTTTTGGAAATATCTCAATGTAGGTTTTTGAATGGAAAAGCTCCATGACCCTTTTTTTGTTTTACTATCGACCAGCTCACATTGAAAATATCGGGTGGGAAGCTAGGCTGAATTATGGCACTGGAATGGGAGGTGGGAGTAGAATTTTAAGCTCGTACTAAAGCAGACGGTGTTCAATAATTTACTCGAGCGTGAAATGAATCTGTCACCTCCAACTTCTTTTGTTCGTCACAGTGAAGGTTTTTGGTTCCCTCGGAGCGTTCAAATTACTTTATATCGAAAATACTCTCGAAATAACCCTTTGTTTTTTTTAGGGTGTGTTCACGGGTTTTGTTTTGTTTCGTTATTTTGAAGAGCTAATTTTATGTTACACCAGAAGATAATTATTTTGTTTGTAGTAACAATAGTACGCTTAAATGTTAAATATCACTAGGAGTGATTGTTGGTTCAAGTATAAAAATATTGTTTGTATATATTGTGCAGTAACTATTCCAAATTAATATACATTTTACAATAATTATTATTGATCCGAGTGTGTAGAATTAAAGCGTCGTGACGCCCTGGAAATGCTCAAATATCCCGCGTTATTTAAGAAGTGGTTTATTATTTCCAAATACTATTCATGCCAAAATGGAGGTTAAGGGTTTCAGCATGTTACTATCAAATCAAAGGCTTATAATAAAAAGAAAACCCACTTTTGTGGTCACATAGTCTAATGCGTCACTATCAAAATAAGTTAATCTGCTAAAGACAGGGATATAGGAGTTCGATCCTGATTGGGTGTACTGAGGGTTATTCGCGTAAATGGCTTAACGCTCTACCTCCATGAAAATACGGGCACCCTTTCTCTTGATTCAACCTTTCTCGTCCTATAACATTAGAGTAATTAGTACATAGGTACTACCAGAATGGGTAGTAAGACGTTGTGCTAAAAATGAATTAAAACAAAATCATGAACTGTTGAATAATACTTAGCACCACGTCTTACTTACTACCTGTTCGAATTATACGCTTAAGTACTTATTTAGCTAGTTGGTTAGGAATTGGGAAGGTTGAATATAAAGTAAGTGAACCCGCATTTGTGTGGAGGAAGAGTGGAAAACCATTTAGGAAAAAACACCCCACGGTCACCCGAGCGAGATTTGAACCTTGATCTCCCAATCCTCGGCAGTATAGCTTTACACGAAACAAGCGCGTTAGCCAACTACTCCATTGAGGTGGGTGTGAAACGTCAAAAGTTATTAAATCAAAGCAACACTGATCAAGCCTTTCTTAAACAAATATCGACTGCAGAAACAATTAATATAATTGTTTTAGTGGTTTTTTCACAATAAATACATAAACGTGGGGATGTTTCTCTTCAAACAGCTGATTCGTTAAACAAACCTTTTTTTGTCTGTGTTCATCACATCTTACTGCTTTGGACAAGCTAACCAAATTATTTATACTAATGAGGTAGGGATGAGTAAGGTAGAATGCTAGAGGAAATAATCCAGATTTACGTGGAGGAACGGTGTAAAAACCCGTTTGAGAAAGACACCCTCATTAATGCTGGTCATAATTCCTACCCAACACTGGGCAACTAGAATGATGCCCAAACCAGCGTGCCCATCGTTGCAGATACCGTTTAGGTATTTGACAAATAAGTATTGAGTACTTCAACAGTATTAGACAAGCATTTTTACATCGTTGTTGTGTAAATGATTCTTTTACACTTAGTAGATCAGTTAGGAAAAATAATTGAAACATTGAAACCATTGAAATGTCACCGTAATACAGTGAGCCCAGATTTGGAACACAGAATCCTTCTATTTCAGATTATCTAACATAACTGAGAGTCTTATTGTGAAGTTAGATCTTTTATCAAGCCGTTAAAGGGAATTAAGGAGAAATGAAACGATAAACCAAATATATTTGTACAGTTTTAAATAAGTTCAGGTAGATTAAAACCCCAAAACGTCACCTTGTGAGTACTCAAGGTATCAAGGTCATTCTATGTAAATCAATGTGCACTACTGCTATCTATGAAGGTCCAACATAACTACTAAGCTATCGATATAATAATCCATATAATTCTTGGTAGAGTAGAAAATTAAATCTTATAAAATAATATAGTCATTTATTTGGACTAAATTTGTATACATTTAAAAAAATTCAATTGGATACACATTCTGGTAATCAATTTACATCGGTAGGTACGATGACATAGACGTCAGTCATTGCCTGATATGGGGGTTAAAATCATGGTTGGGTATTGTTAGCTTGTTTATATAAATCGTTTTTCACTCTCCTTTCAAGCAAATGCGTAAAAAACCTTTTATTTGGTCTAATGGTCTAAGACGTAACTCTCATAATAGACTGGACCACAGATGACAGGGAGAAGGGGTCTGAATACCGGTTTAATGTACTGAGTGTTATTTATCTAAATTTGTTTTTCACTCTCCCTTCACGAAAATGCTGTTACACATCTACTAAATTTTACCTTAATAATTCCTCGAACAGAATTAAATTAGTTAGTATGCGTATTACCCGAAAAGGTAGTATAATCTGGTGACAAAATTTATTCGTGAAAATCTCTTTAAAGTTTACCTTACTTATCTCTACCTTAATGGTGTAAATATATTTGAATGGGACGGACGTGCAGTAGAAGAAAATGAAGCTCTTAATTTGAAAAGTGTTTGATGAAAATTGAATTTTTCGTGGTATAATAATAATAATAATAATAATAATAATAAATAATAATAGCACCGCGTCTTACTACCCGTTCGGGTTATACGCTTTAAGTACTAATTACGCTAATGGATAAGGAATTGGGAAGGTTGAATTAGAGGAGGTGAACCAACATTTGCGTGGAAGGAGAGTGGAGAACCATTTAGGAAAAACCACCCCCAGTTCACCCGGCCGAGATTCGAACCTCGATCTCCCGTCCTTAGCAGTAGAGCTCTACACGACAAGCGCGTTAGCCAACTACGCCACCGAGGCGGGTGTTTCGTAGTATAAATAATGGCAGGCAGTCAACCAACTTCAATTTTAATTTGTTATTCCATTTAAACTGTTATATTATATATATAATTTTTTATTTTAAATATTTTTTATTTAAACTTTCTGAACCGACTGATTATATCAGCAGATGAGAATTTCTATGTGTGAGAAAGAAAGGGCATATCAATTTTGCCAGGAAAGATATTTTCACATATATTTAATGGTTCTTTTACAGTAAATGCCACAATCGATATGGGACCGATGGCTTTAGCCCTACTTCCCCTCCGAATGAAGTTGTGCTACGGAATGTTATCGCTCAAGAAAAATCCGTCAAACCCGGTTGGGTTTGAACCCATGAAAACTAGGCTACGAGGCAAGAACTTTACTCAAAGACTTCTGGGGTTGACTATTTTATATTCATACAGATTTAAATCTGGAATATGTTTCTAATACCTACTAGCCCAATACGTCACAAAAAATAAATTCAAAACCAATATTTGCCTTTATCTAAAACACAATTTAACTTTAGTCAATGATTTAAATATTTTCCACATTTTGATATTAAAATATGTTTGTCATCAGAAAATATTTTCGAATGGTAAGAAGACTAACAATTTCTTTGTATGACAAATGGGGTGTATATTTTCTTCTTTCGTGTAAAGAAGACAGTATAAAATAGACATTTCATATAAATAACTGTGAATGGGGTGAATTGAGTTCGCTGGAAGCCAGATTGAAATCTACTTTTTCCTTTTGTCCAACTTTGGAAAAATGAGCGGATGGTTCTACTGCCTTTCATCATTTAACAAGAGAGAAGAAGTTAAATCTTTTGTGTGGACTTTTCAATAGCAGCCTACCAATTTAGTTCCGATGTAATTGGAGTTTCTACCCCTCATTGAATGAGGTCCTAGTTTGGACCCAGGCGATGCTAATCATGTTTACATTATTTCGCAGTAATGAAACCATGTACACAGTGATTATTTATAGGTGCTTAAAGTACTTTAGACGCATGCACTGTAATTGGAGAAATGGTGCTTAAACTAATACTTTTGATACATGTTCGATAAAAATTAGACTCAATGGATATAAAATTCAAAATTTAAAACATATTTATATATAGAGGACTTTATTTTAGCACCACGTTTTAATACTAGTTCAGGCTATACGCTTATAGGCCTATTGATAGATGTAAATTACACGCATGGGTGTTATAGCTTGACAAAGGGCGTAAGGTTCACAAGGACTGAATCAGTGGGAAGAGTACACTAGTGTGATTAGCCACAAGTAAATAATTGTGTTTTTTACATTCCCTATTGACACTAAATTGAGTTAGAATTCTATAAAAAGTACCTTAGACATTCATATATTTTTGATTAAGTCATTTAACGCAAATGGTAGTTATTATAATATTCATAGTTCACAATAGTATAACAGTTCACCACGCTATTTCCGCTGATGTTGTTCAATTTAATTATATATTATTATTATATTGCACCGCTCTTACTAACCATTCGGGTTATACGCACTTACGCTAATGTGTAATGGTAGGGTGATGTGAGATGTAATGAAGGACTACAGTTTAACGTGGAATCGAACCCGGTGAGGCCTGGCATTCCCCACATTCTTCAATTTAATTGTTATGTCTTTACTAGCTATGCGCTAGTTGTTAGTATTTCTATTTTTAATCGATACACTAACTTTGGTTTTATAAAATTATATTTTAGTTATAAGTTTTTATATTTACAATGATATTTTTTGTATCATTGTGCTGGTAGATTAGCAGAAATATGCCAACAAAATATATCAAAATTGGAGATAACCATTTATGTAAAGTACTCTCTAAGAAATGTACCTGGAAAAAATAGAGTTATAAAATTTTATGCCTATATACAAACTTTAATTAAAATATTTAGAGCCTATTTCAAGAAAACTTTTTTTTCGCTTTCCACCTACTAAAAACTACCTTTATTTTCAGGGTAAATTGATAGTTATATTTATTCTCTTTATTTATTCTTATTACCTGTTCAAGCTATACGCACGCATATGTAATAATTACGCTTATGGTTTAGGGATGAGAAAGGTTGAATTTAGAGAAAGTGTACCCTAATTAGGGTGGTATTATAATGGAAAAACATTTATAAACAACCACCCTCGGTAAGCCCAACCAGTATTCAAACCTCAACATCCCTGTCATTCACAGCCTAGTCTATCGTGAGATTAACGCTTTGATTATTCAGCCACCGAAGCCGGTTATATTTCTATAATTCTTAAAACAAAACAAATAATTTTACCAACATAAATAAAATCGTTCTTAACGTTTGCTTAATTATTTACCTTTAGTAATCTAAAAAGTGTTGTATACTTATCATAAACATCGCTAAACCTAAACAGGCCTATTTATCTTTATTTAAAAAAATGTATATTCAAATGCCAGTAAAATTATGAAAGCTATTCAAGAACTATTGATATTATTATTATTATTATTATTATTATTATTATTATTATTATTATTATGGGTATATAATTAAACCTAACGTATTTACTGAACAATAATTTTTTTTATCATAAAATAATAAAAATGTTGAAACAAAGTTCATTAATAATCCTTATTATTTATATTAATGTACTGTGTCTCTTCTATTGTTATCACATAATTAAAACAAAATGGGAAAAAATTAAGACAAAATCGTTTGAGGTATAAAAAAACAATGTTAGCGGAAATGAGATGGCTTTGACAGGTTTCTGATTAAAGTTAAGGTGAATTTTAAGGGTAGTCTTGCTGTTACCATGCCAACGGTGTCCTCGTTTACCATGCCAATGAACCCTACCCTCTATCAGGGAGTCAAGAGGTCACTGGGGTATCAAACCCGCTGTCTGTTTTCAGGTACTGGGTGCTCAAAATTCTAGACACTGGTTGGTCAAAATGTAAGCTGACCCACAATACCCATTGCACTCAATTCTCCCCTACATTCAATCCATTTGTATTATATGTGGTCAACATTCCTTAATTATTATTATTATTATTATTATTATTATTATTATTATTATTAAACTTCTTGGGATCCGTGAACTACACTTAGATAAACACTGCCTTAGATTATGTTATCACTGGTACAAATATTACTCATAACATTAATGGCCAAAATATATATAAATATTATTGGTTGGCTAACCTAAGGACTTATATTTTCCAACTGTTTCGTTATTTCAAGAAAGCAGAAATTAAAATTTTATATATATATATAAAAAAAAGAGTTTGAAAGATTTTCAATTTTGTGAGGTCTTTAAATACCACTTAGAAGTTTTGCTCAAAGTGAACACCATACTTATACAAAATAATGTTTTAAACTTTAAAAGTTTAGTTTCATTTGGATTAATTTCAAACATATGATTAATGCATCGCTGAATATTTCAACTATAAATTGTTATCTAAAAGGTAACGTATTTTTCTTTAAAAATGATTCGAAACAATAAATCTCCGTTTATTTTTTAGAGAGAGTAGGTGTCTAATTTCCATATATCAATCTAAATACATGTATAGCTAACCCACTTGTTTTCTAGAACGACTTTCTAATTTTTCATTAAAAAAACAACGAAATTAATAAATGGACGGAAGCATTTTAAAATAGCAATATCTGATAGCATAAAAATACCAAAACATAATAGTTTATAATTAAAAATGGGACGCTCTAATCCCCGATCCTTGGAATCACTCGAATTCTATGGTATTCTAAAGATTTGAGTAAAAATCTCAAAAAAGTATCTTGATTACAATTTGTAAATCCCTTGACTTGATATAATAATTTTAAACAATTGGCAAAAGGAATTATTTAGACTTGTGTAGTTGGAAGGGTAACAAAATCACCAAAAAATAAAAAATAAATGACAATGCTCTATTAGTATGGTAATTAAATTAGTAAATATAGTTATCTTTGATGCTTATGACTTAATAGATATATTAAGCCCTTCGAACATACTGAAAAAGACCGATTTTAAAACATTATATATACATTACATAAAATGTAATTATGTACAGTCGATTATTGTATATATTATTAATAGTTTTATATAAGTGATAGTTATTTGTTTATTTTGGTAACATCTTTTGCAACATTAATCTGTATTAATTAGAAAATAATTGATCACAAATGTATTTTATATTTGTCAATAACTGCTAGTTAACCAAAAAGGGTTTTAAAGAATTTTGAAATATTCTAGATCAATCACTTCTTCATGGAAACTATTATAATCATATGTAAGCCGTTTACAAAAACCTAAACAATGAAAAATTAAAATGCATTAGAATTAGATTTTTAAATATTCCTTTCTGCAAAGTTCAGCTTAATAGAAATTACGACGAAACGTTGAATTAGCGAGAATAATTATAGAGCTAGTGAAAAAAATTGAGGGGAAAAAGGTGCAAAGGCGTGAGTTGAGACCAACTTGTAGTTCCGGAAAACGACACATGGTTGTTTTCTAGCACCACGTCTTGCTAACTGTTCAGTTTATACCCATGTGATAATCACACCAATGGGGTATAAATGGGAAAAGATGCGTTTTAGAAGTAATATACACGAATTTGCGTAGATAAAGAGTGAGAAACAATTTAGGAAAAAAAAAATCTTCAGTAGACCCAACTGGGTTTCGAACCCTGATCTCCTAGTCTTACACGAGAGTGACGCCTCTATACCGGGGGACACAGTGCTAATTTATTGACTGGCAGCCTGACGAGTTAAGATTTTAAAGAGGCGACGCCCTAACCTTAGTTTGTATGCACGTGGGAAATATTTCAAACAATATGGCCTTATTTTTGTTGTAACTTACTTTTACTAATATTGAGCTTGATGTTTGCTTGAAGACTAGATTACAATCAAGGAGACCAATGTTTGATCTCCAAATGGACGAATTAGTAATTCCTGATTGTCTAGTAACATTTAGTCCATATTAATGTTACTTAAGAGGCACTCCTTCTTTGTGTTGAAAGCCAAGTCAGCCAGTCAAACGCAAATAGCAAAGTTGTTATTACAATCAGCTTAATTTGTATAGAGTTACACATAAGTGTTATGGAGCTAATCAAAACCGTTGAAATAAAAATACACTTTCGAACTATAAGAAGTATTGAAACTAAAACAATAGTAGTTAAGGGGGCGTCACGGCACACTCTTGTCTCTAGTTCGATGTAGAGTTAGATTGTCAATGTAAACTTGCTGACTTGGGCTAGTGATTATTTTAAAATTTAATCAATTATAACTAAGCACCATCCTGCCTTTTTTTTTAGCGCCGCGTCATACTACCTGTTTGGATTACACGCCTATGTACAAACTACACCAATAGCTTAGGGATTATGAAGGTTTATTTGAAATAAACTGTACCCGCATTTTCGTGGAAGAAGAGTGGAAAACTATTTATGAAAACCCCTCTCAGTACACTCAGATGGAATCGAACCCAATCTCCCTGTCTTCGGCAGTCTAGTACAACACAATAGTGGCGCGTTAGACCACGTGGTCACCGAAGCCGTTTTCTGTAGTAAATTTTTAATATTTAATATTTCAATTTACTCACATTTTTTTCTAGATTTATTTAGCAGTACTTCTTACTACTTGTTTCATGTTATATGCACTTATACTAATTACGCTAAAGAGCAAGAGACGAGGAAGGTTGAATTTAGAGGAAGTGTACATCACTTTTGATTGAAGGAAAAGTGGTAAACTATTTTGTAAAAAGAAAACTCAGTAAATGCGACCAGGATTCGTAACCCCAATCTCCCTGTCATCAACAATCTAATCTATCACGAGGGTGACGCCTTAGATCATGCATCCGAATAAGGTTTGTCAGGGTTTGGTGCAAACCCCAGAACTATTGTGGGGTTGCGACGCACGATTCATCAGCCAATTTTGTCCTTGCTGGCAGCAACATTAAGAGGATACGAGGGAGGGTCTTGTAAAATCAGTCAACCGGTGGGAAAAACACCAAAGTATTAATCCGTGCCAACGTACCTTTGACGACCGGTTTAAACGCTTTGTAGTTTTCCCTACGCCCACACGATGTCTACAGATAGCGCCCAGCCTACGTCATCAGCACGCCGTGGCGTCAATGGTACCACTTACCTCTTGTGTGTATGGACTGAATATATGTATACATCTTTGCGTCACGTTTTAATACCCGTCCGGGTTAACCCCATCTAACTACAATGTTGAGAGAGGAATGAGGAAAGTAGAACCTAAATGAGATATACCAACTATTTTGTGTGGAGGAAGAGAGTGAGTGAGAAACCACTTAGGGGGGAAAAAAACACCGTCAGTGTACCCGGTTGGGCTTTGAATTCCGACCTTATCGTCATTGGTCAACCTGACCAGACGAGATGAACTCTATACCTTAGCTCACGTGTCTGCTAGTACAGGTTTCTTGAAAGTTAATTGAATAACTATCGTGAATTCATAAGCCAAAGGACGTGTTTCACAATTATTACTATTTAAAGTTGACGTTGATTTCAACATGTGCATATATATGCCCCAATGCCACAATTTAAGCCTTAGACAGTATTAACGCAATCAGTAGTGTGACTGTGTATTGAGGTAAGATTTCAGGGTTCAATTCTAATCCTAGCCTTTTTTTATTATTAATTAAATTAGGGCTTTCCCCTTTCATGGCTCATGAAATAGTGGCCGCTGGATACGTTGCTGTGTCTTTTATAGCATTACATTATTTTCTAAGTCATATTGATTGATATAATTAGTCGGTTCATAAAGTAGACACATTAATTTTTTTTATTTAGCACCGTGTCTTATTACCCGTTTGGGCTTTACGCTTAAGTACTAATTACGCTAATGGATTTGGAATTGGGAAGGTTGAATTTAGAGGAAGTGAACCCACATTTGCGTGTAGGGAGAATGGAAAACCATTTAGGAAAAACCACCCCCAGTTCACCCAACTGAGATTCAAACCTCAATCTCCCCGTCCTCAGCAGTCGAGCTCAACACGGCTAGCGCGTTATCCACCGAGGTGGGTTAGACACATTAAATTCTTTCCTGAAAAAAAAAGTCAATGCAACCATATTGGCTAAAGAACAAATTAACATTATGTATTTTTACACTTCATCATTAGAAGAATCTCATCTGAGAGCTAGACTTTATTTTAGCACCGCGTCGTACTAACTTTTCAAGTTATACACATACACCCCTATGCACTAATGAAGCTTATGAGTTGGGGATGAGGATGGTTGCATTTATAGAAAGTGTACTCGCATTTGCATGGAGGAGATTAGAAAACCATTTTGGAAACCCAACCATGGGTATATGCGATCGAGATTCGAACCCCGATATCCCTGTCATAGGCAGTCTAGTCTGATACGAGACCATGCAGCCACCTAAGAGGGTTAGAAAAGTTACTTAATAAGTCAGCTCATGTAACCTGCGGCTATCAATTTTGATATATATTATAAATACCAATAACATAACACTGAAATATTATATTAAAAAATTATCAATTTTGTTCCTTCCTATGAGAATTGTACTGTAACAATAAACACATTTTTCATGAAATGATCACCAACAAACAGGACAATATTTATGCTGTTCAACACCTTAGCCCAGTCGCTACCCAATTCATTGGTCGTTTGGTTTAAGGCGTCACTTGCGATATACTGTGTTTCCGGTGATGTGGATATCAGGGTTCGACTCCCGGTCAGATATGCTTATGGTGTTTTTTTTTCATAAATACTTCATCATTCTAGGTCTACGTAAATGCGTGTACATTTTTCCTATATATTTTCTTAATTTTTACCTCATGATTGTAAGTATGCGGTCAGTCAGATTGACCAATAAAACGCGGTGAACAGCAAACAAATCATTGGTGGTGCGTCTTTCTACTGATTTGAGAGCCATGAGGCAAGGGCAAAATATTATTATTGATACAATTTCGAACCTCAACCCTGTTGATTTGATGACCAAAGGACTGGGTTTTGTGTCTGTTCTGTAAATAATGTATTTAGGTAAGTCAAATACAGATGTACTTAGTATGCTCAGAACGTTACAGCTAAATACCCCATGATGAAGATATTCATTTTGTGAGCAAATAACACGGGAATAGTTCAACACCTAACTCAGTTGGTGGTGACCTGGTGGTCTAGGGGTAAGGTGTCAGTCTTCTATGCTGGCGGCCGGGGTTCGATCCTCGGTCCCGGCAAAGATTTATCTGATTACCAAACCCTTCCTTCACCTCTCACAAGACATCTTGTGAATGTGGGGAATGCCAGGTCACCACCGTGGTTCGGATTCCACGTTAAACTGTAGGTCCTCCATTTCATCTCACAATCACCCTACCATTACACATTAGCGTAAGTGCGTATAACCCGAATGGGTAGTAAGACGCGGTGCTAATAATAATAATAATAACTCAGTAGGTAACATATCTAACTACGCAGTTAGGATCTATTTATTTAAGGTATTTAACGTGCACTTTCTGAACATACTGATTATATCAGCTCCCGATAATTTCTATGAGCGAGATCGAAAGGGTCTACCAATTTTGCCAGGAAAGGTATTTTCACATACCTTCCAGGGTTATTTTACAAGACTTGATATAGGAACAACGGCTTTAGTTCTCCTCCGAAAGAAGTTGTGATACGGATTTTTATAGCTCAAGAGATATCCATCGACTCCATCTGCGTTAGAATCAACGACCACTGACTCCTGAGTTGAGCACTTTACCTCAAGACCACCAATGTCAACTACGCAGTTAAGAGTTCCTGATTGGATTCCCAATATGACCGATAAATTGAACATTGGTGAAATGTGGATTCACCCCATTTCATAGTGATAAATTAATATTCGGGTAGCTGGGTGATGTGTCTTTACTAGATTTAGACTGGTTTATAAGTCATGTTCTTGTATAATCATCTGGTTTAAAAAGTGCATGCTAAATATTTAAAAAAAACCATGGGACTATTACATAGTGAACACACTATAATATTTTACGACTCAGATTTATTTCCACATCTTCTCTCCAGTTTTTCGATCCTGCAAGGGCAGGAACAAAGGCTCACACTTCTCTTTCTTCGTTGGCCTTTTGTTGTTCAAACTTCAAAGTCGGGCTTTCTCGGAAGACACCCAGCACTCTCCTGTGAAAGCCTGGTGAGGGGATATTATTAGAACTTACAAATATATATTTACGGTTGATTTTACTTTCGCCTTCCCACGGCTGTATCGTACCCATTCAAGCGTCACCACAGGGGAGATGGATTTTCTAATTTAATTTGACTACAAACTTCAAACCAGCAAACAAACGATCAAAGGCGTTGTCTTTATTGGTCACCATCGTTAGGGAGATCGAGGATACTCGTACCTGTGATCACATAGACTAAGGTATGAGTCTTTCTCTATATCAGGCGTGTGAAAAATCGTTTGATCATAAGAGCTAAAAACTTAAAATACTAAGGTAATTGGATTTCAAAAACTGCATTAATTTCAACATTTTAAATTAAAATGATTCCAACATAGTTCCTTAAGAAAAATGTTTAGATTACATAAATAATATCCCTCTCGGGTGTGTAGTTAGTTAACGCACTGTTTTCGTGTTGAGCTAGACTGCCGAGGAAGAGGAGATCGAGGTTCGAATCTCGGTTGGCTGAACTGGGGGATTTTTCCTAAATAATTCTTCACTATCCCTCCACGCAAGTGTGGGCTCACTTCCTCTATATTCAATCTTTCCAATCACTAACCCATTAGTGTAATTAGTACTTAAGAGTATAACCCGAACGGGTAGTAAGAAGCGGTGCTAAATATTATTATTAATAATATAAATAATAAAACTCGCGCTGCATATTTTTACAGTAAAGCTTGTAGTGTTGATAGAGTGTTCTTTAATAAATTGGCCTTTTGTGACTGACAGCCAGCAAAAGTTACCAGAGATCTACTCTCATGACGTATCCATTCGCCAAACCATACTATCTCTAAAATAATATGTTGATATGTTGTCCCTTTTGGCGGTTAAAACTCTCACAACAAACAATTGGTTTTTAATTATGTTTATCTTTTAATCATTTATTACTAACCAATATCTGACTGACACCAAGTCAAAATATTATTATTATTATTAGCACCGCGTCTTACTACCCGTTCGGGTTATACGCACTTACGCTAATGTGTAATGGTAGGGTGATTGTGAGATGAAATGAAGACCTACAGTTTAACGTGGGATCCAACCACGGTGGAGGCCTGGCGTTCCCCAAAATCACAAGATGTCTTGTAAGAGGTGAAGGAAGGGTTTGGTAATCAGATAAATCTTTGCCGGGACCGAGGATTGAACCCCGGCCGCCAGCTTAGAAGTCTGACACCTTACCACTAGACCACCAGGTCACCTAAGTCAAAATAAAACTTGGATGAACAGTAGGGGAACTTGCGTTACAATGTTCAGGAAGGGGGAGAGGAGTTGCTTTACTCAACCAGTTGCACTGACAATGGTCTTACCATATACTATTTGTTCACCTATTTTTCTTCCTAAGTGTTGGTTAAGTATCTTCTCATGAAACTATTTTCCATTTTTACACTGTGGATTAACACTATTCGGCCGGCCTCTTGGTCTAGTCCTGGCTACTAATCTAGACGTTCCGGGTTCGTTTCCTGATGGTACCATAGATAATTTTTCAGAAAGGGAATATTGTTCCTATTATTTCAATTGTTAGGTTAACTAGGCTCTTAAAAAAATCTCTATTGGTATTACGGAAAATACTAGCTTTTGTTCACGTATTCAAAGCCATCAGTATCTTCAAGTCAAGTTTGTTGTTGATAATGGGAGGTCGTGACTCGAATAATGGCCGCGGATCCAAAGAGATAATTTTATATTGAATGTTTTCCAACCAAATGTGGGTATATTTTCTTTAATCTATACCTTTCTTTAGAATAAATATGATAAGATTCTGAACGTATATATTTACAAACAAAAAATTTGTATTGCAATTGTGAAAAATATTTTACTTTGTCGTGGTTCTCCTTTGGGTTGTATATAAAATATATATTTTCTTTAGCTCAGTTGCACGAGAAACCTTATCTCAGGACCACTGGGTTTAAACACATGGTTAGGAAATCCTTTCTCTTTCCCGTCTGGTTGCCGTAGCAATATTACACGAAACAACAAGAAGCTGGTTGAAAATGCTTGGGGTAAAACACATAAGAAATGCACTTACACCTGTATTTTATATACTATTGTAATGTAACAAAATTAATAGTTATGAAATAAAAATGAAAAAAAAAGTTATTTGTTTGGTTATTTATGTATTCTGAATTTTAGTCATATCAAATCCTGCCTATGAAGCTCCGTTAATTTACATATCTAAGGTAACATAATTTTTTTGAAACAAAGTTAAAATTTGGTGTTTGTAAATTTTATATTAATATGTATAAACTTTGTTTAGTTAACAAGGTATTGATTACTATACCATAATTTCAATTAAAATTAATAAGTAGCCTTACTGCTCATAGTTCCATTCTATTTTTGGTAAGTCATCTACATGTGTTACATAACACAAATTTTATGATTACATTCTAATGTTGTAAATAAAATATTTTTATGTTTTCACCGTTAGTAGACATACTTAGGAATAGCTTCTTATTCTCAGATGTATTAAGTTTCTCTTTTAGTGTCATAAAAGTTTCCCTTTGAAATAATGACATTCACTTTTGATGTGAAAAGTTACGTAACACAGTTTGGAGGAGAGAAGGAAGTTGGGTTAAATGTTTACTTGGTGTTAAATGGTGAGAGGGAGCTTAAAAAATGGCGAGTAAAAAGTGTTATGTAGTTCAAAGAATACCCCTTAAACATTTAATTCAAAGTGCCAATATGAGAAACTCGAAAATAAAAGAAACTTGCCAACAATAATCTGATGAAAAGTGAGGCTATCAGGTATATGAAACTATCTTATCGTAAGTGTGAGTAGGGATATTTAATTTTTGAGGATATACACCACCTTTTTCATAGAGCAGGTTTTTCAGAATATGGTCCACAGATGGGCTGCAGGCGTCCTGTGAATCCGGTGAAAATATATCATACATCGCATAAGTTGTCACGTAATGACATACATAATAGTTTTTCCTTGATAAAAGTTTAAAAAAACTACCTACAGAACTTTCTCATTAACTTTAAATTTTTAACAGAATTTAAGTTCACATTTTACCTGCACAGTTTTGATTAGTTTAACCTCAGAAACTGATAATTAATTTTTTGGATTATAGGGAAAGTGGGAAACATAATTTGTTTAAAATATTGTTTTTATATTATGTTCATATGAATGTATAATCACGTTCTACTCCATTAAAGTAAATTATATGCACACATTTGGGTGAATGTATTTAAGTGCATTTTTATGTGAAGGGGCTCCATGGCCTTTGACAGATTCTCAAAGGGGTCAGTGACCTACCAAAGGGTAAGGCCCACTGTCTTAGAGAGAGGAGAAAAACCACATTGATAACCAAACAATCTCTTGTGCAGCTGGTAGAAGATTAAAAACCTTCGGGATCAAACAAAAGTTTTGTTACCATGCTGGTGATAGCTTTCGTTTATAATCTCAATTACAAAATATTGCACAAATGTTAAGTACTTTCTTATTTATTATAATATAACTTAAGATATAAATGTTCAAAAATAAGTTATCATTATTTTCAATGATCTAGAATATAAATCACTTTCCAGATATCCATTTTGAATCAAGTTTTAGAGCTACTTTTGAAATCAGTCATCAAATAAACTATCATTAAATGAATTTTACTACGAAAAAAGTGTAAAATATTAGTTGAAATGTAAAACCCTCCGGCCTCAAAATATGAACAAATACCATCTAAGTATCACGCTTGACCAAATTCATACAACCGGTTCAACTGTAGTGTCAGATACAACAAACAGACTGACTGACAGAATTGTAAAAACCCACTTTTTTAGTTTGTTCATCATACTATCCCGAGGTCAAAGATTTTCAGGATTAGAATATCTTCTCTTGAATGAGATGTAAACTTTTCAGTTTTATTTATTTCAAGAAAACTTATTATTGAAATATAAAAATACAATCGACAAACCCCAGGTTTTATAGTTTATGGTTCAACTTAATTTAATATAATAACTACAACTTTATATCAGAAACATAATCAAAACGAGTTACAACAAACCAATAAAAACAATTACATAATCACGGCTTGACTACAGCGCTTGGTGGTTGAATGCAAAAGGTTCTCTAACGTCGGAGTTTTTAGGTCTGCTGTGGATCATATATGTAAATACCCCGATATAAAAATATATAAAACGTATAACGATTCCTCTTGAAAATTATTCCTTGAGATTTACGTAACCTTTTTATTTTAAAAAAATTAATGAAAACCTATACTCCAAGGATGTGCCGAAAAATTATAATTTCTAAAATATTCAAATACGAAGCCACCATTTCATAAATTACAATTTATTGAGTTCTATCAAACATAAAAAAAAAGTGTTTACTTCATATACTACCAATTTGAATGTAAAAATTTTAATTTACGTTAGTCGGTGAATGTATGGAAGCTAATAGGCCAGGATTCACGATAAAAGTGCTAGAGGTTTCTAAGGAAAAAATATTGAGCTGTAGATATGCTAAAAAAATTACAAAACATGCGAATTTATTCTTGGATTTAATACAAACCATGTGACTTTGGACAAATGAGAAAACTACTATGGTGATTTCTTACCCAGTAGTGACTCGTTTTAATTAATGACTTTTCGAATACATCCCTTATTCCTTCAATTTTTTTTACCGGAAACTTTGTACTTCAATCTATAATCATAATTAGCTAATCAATATTGCAGTAGGCCTTTTGGTTTAGTGTTCAACATTCCATTCTACTAATTTAGAGGACCTGTATTCGATTTCTGGTGGTTACATATACACTTTTCCCGAAGAGGAATTTTTTTCAATGGTCATCATGGCTTAGACAACTAGGCTTAATATTTGGCACCACATAACATATATTATTATGACAACATCATCTCATTAGGTCGAAGTTGCCCTAATCCCAGAAGACAGCTACATCCACCACTGCCAGTATACGACCAGGAATGTCGTTTAGCTGACAAATTCTGGTGACATACGTAAAAAAAAACAATCTGGTTATGGGTTTGCTTCAGTTTTCAACTCTTTCCTGGGTAAAATTTGTTATATGTTTGTACCTTTTCCTGCCAACATCGTTCTCTATCTAATTCATAAACTCCAGTAGCGGTCTCTCTTTGATTACTCCTATCCACATCTCCTTCTATTATCATCTTCGTGAATCGATCATGACTCAGTATTTGTTGTTAACTCTTCTTTGCTATGTGTGGAATGCCAGGTCACCACCGTGGTTCGGATTCCACGTTAAACTGTAGGTCCTTCATTTCATCTCACAATCACCCTACCATTACACATTAGCGTAAGTGCGTATAACCCGAACGGGTAGTAAGACGCGGTGCTAATAATAATAATAATAAATAATAATTCTTCTTTGCTGTACATCTTTACAAAGTTTCCTTTCTTCATTTGACTTTCCTCTCTACTGTATTTGATTACATCTCCACTCCATGATATGTTCAACATTATGTATATTATGAGAAATATAGTTCTCAGAATAGTAGGACGCTTCAAGCCAAAGGCCAACAGGTGAGTTATTCGATTGTAGCTTTCCATTCTGACTGTCAGTATTTGTTGTTTCCTTGCCGAGAAGTTTTGCCGCCACTTGTTGAGGCTGCATTATAAATACGGGTGGTACAAGTTAAAGCTCTGAAGGGCAAGGACTTTCTTACAGGCAAGATCAATATCAGACGAAGGCTGTCGAAAGGGGAAACCCCTCCCGGCTGATGACAAGTCACATCAAACATAAGTTTCCCCTCTCCCCCTAAAGCTGAGAAGGAGCGGTCGCCCTCAAACTACCCATTTCATTGATTCATTTCATATGAGAACACCCCCTACTTGTGATCGAGTGGCGGGGAATACCGACTGAAAGTCTAGAGGAAACATGAACGGGACGACTCATGGGATTTTAGAACTGTATTCAATTATTTACTCCTAGAGGCACCAAAATGGTGCGAGACAAGTGTCTTGACCAACTTTTACCAGCACATTTAATTGAATATAAACATTTTTAAAAGTTCATTGTGATAATTTTTATCACATTTTTTACATACAGAAATTAATTTTTGGCACAAAATCTATTAATTTTCCTTTTATATGCAAATAATGGTCAATTAGCTAAATTTTAATGATCACAGAGAGAACACAAATTGGTGTCGATAATTTATATATTACTGCGAACAACATATTATTATTATTATTATTATTTGGACACAGGTAATGAAATTAAATAATTAGGAACATTTTTAACTAGAAATAACGCTATTAGATTGGAAATTAGGAAAATAATACAGTCGAGAAATGCATTTTATTACTCGTTGACATCTCGCCTGTTTTCAAGGAATGTAAAACTGAGAATATACAAAACCATAACTAACCGTTGTTTTCTTTGGGTGTGAAACTTGATTTCTTTATCTTACATGAGAAAACAAATCTAGGATGTTCGAAAACAAGGTGCTTAAGAAGATACTTACTTGGCCAAAAAGGGATGAGGTTACTGGGGAATGAAGGAGGTACATAATGATGAGTTACATACCCTGTACTCATCCCAATACAATGTTAGGATAATCAAGTATAGTAGATTACGGTGGGTAGGACATGCAGCGTGAATGTAAGAATATATAACAATGTTGAGGGTATTGACTGGCAAGCCCAGTGTAAAGAGATAATTGGGAAGACCTAGACGCAGATGGGAGGATAACAATCAAATGTACCTGAAAGAGATAGAGTATAATGAGTTGGACTGGATATAACTAGCTCAAAGTAGGGGTAGGGTGTAATGAGGTGGACTGAATAGAACTAGCTCAAGACATTAATAGAGTGTAATGTGGTGGACTGAATAGAACTAGCTCAAGACATTAATAGAGTGTAATGTGGTGGACAGAATAGAACTAGCTCAAGACATTAATAGAGTGTAATGTGGTGGACTGAATAGAACTAGCTCAAGACAGAGATAGAGTGTAATGTGGTGGACTGAATAGAACTAGCTCAAGACAGAGATAGAGTGTAATGTAGTGGTCTGGATAGAAATAGATCAAAACAGAGATAGGGTGTAATGTGGTGGACTGGATAGAACTAGCTCAAGATAGAGATAGAGTGTAATGTGGTGGATTGGATAGAACTAGCTCAAGACAGAGATAGAGTGTAATGTGGTGGACTGGATAGAGCTAGCTCAAGACAGAGATAGAGTGTAATGTGGTGGACTGAATAGAACTAGCTCAAGACAGAGATAGAGTGTAATGTGGTGGATTGAATAGAACTAGCTCAAGACATTAATAGAGTGTAATGTGGTGGACTGAATAGAACTAGCTCAAGACATTAATAGAGTGTAATGTGGTGGACTGAATAGAACTAGCTCAAGACAGAGATAGAGTGTAATTGGTGGACTGAATAGAACTAGCTCAAGACAGAGATAGAGTGTAATGTGGTGGACTGAATAGAACTAGCTCAAGACATTAATAAAGTGTAATGTGGTGGACTGAATAGAACTAGCTCAAGACATTAATAGAGTGTAATGTGGTGGACTGAATAGAACTAGCTCAAGACATTAATAGAGTGTAATGTGGTGGACTGAATAGAACTAGCTCAAGACAGAGATAGAGTGTAATGTGGTGGACTGAATAGAACTAGCTCAAGACAGAGATAGAGTGTAATGTAATGGTCTGGATAGAAATAGATCAAAACAGAGATAGGTGTAATGTGGTGGACTGGATAGAACTAGCTCAAGATAGAGATAGAGTGTAATGTGGTGGATTGGATAGAACTAGCTCAAGACAGAGATAGAGTGTAATGTGGTAGACTGGATAGAGCTAGCTCAAGACAGAGATAGAGTGTAATGTGGTGGACTGAATAGAACTAGCTCAAGACAGAGATAGAGTGTAATGTGGTGGATTGAATAGAACTAGCTCAAGACAGAGATAGAGTGTAATGTGGTGGATTGAATAGAACTAGCTCAAGACATTAATAGAGTGTAATGTGGTGGACTGAATAGAACTAGCTCAAGACAGAGATAGAGTGTAATGTGGTGGACTGAATAGAACTAGCTCAAGACAGAGATAGAGTGTAATGTGGTGGACTGAATAGAACTAGCTCAAGACAGAGATAGAGTGTAATGTGGTGGACTGAATAGAACTAGCTCAAGACATTAATAGAGTGTAATGTGTGGACTGAATAGAACTAGCTCAAGACATTAATAGAGTGTAATGTGGTGGACTGAATAGAACTAGCTCAAGACATTAATAGAGTGTAATGTGGTGGACTGAATAGAACTAGCTCAAGACATTAATAGAGTGTAAGTGGTGGACTGAATAGAACTAGCTCAAGACATTAATAGAGTGTAATGTGGTGGACTGAATAGAACTAGCTCAAGACAGAGATAGGGTGTAATGAGGTGGACTGAATAGAACTAGCTCAAGACATTAATAGAGTGTAATGTGGTGGACTGAATAGAACTAGCTCAAGACATTAATAGAGTGTAATGTGGTGGACTGAATAGAACTAGCTCAAGACATTAATAGAGTGTAATGTGGTGGACTGAATAGAACTAGCTCAAGACATTAATAAAGTGTAATGTGGTGGACTGAATAGAACTAGGTCAAGACATTAATAGAGTGTAATGTGGTGGACTGAATAGAACTAGCTCAAGACAGAGATAGAGTGTAATGTGGTGGACTGAATAGAACTAGCTCAAGACAGAGATAGAGTGTAATGTAGTGGTCTGGATAGAAATAGATCAAAACAGAGATAGGGTGTAATGTGGTGGACTGGATAGAACTAGCTCAAGATAGAGATAGGGTGTAATGTGGTGGACTGGATAGAACTAGCTCAAAACAGAAATAGGGTGTAATGTGGTGGACTGGATAGAACTAGCTCAAAACAGAGATATGATGTAATGAGGGGACTGAATAGAACTAGCTCAAGACAGAGATAAAGTGTAATGTGGTGGAATGAATGAACTAGCTCAAGAGAGAGATAGAGTGTAATGTGGTGGATTGGATAGAACTAGCTCAAGACAGAGATAGAGTGTAATGTGGTGGACTGGATAGAGCTAGCTCAAGACAGAGATAGAGTGTAATGTAGTGGTCTGGATAGAAATAGCTCAAAACAGAGATAGGGTGTAATGTGGTGGACTGGATAGAACTAGCTCAAGATAGAGATAGGGTGTAATATGGTGGACTGGATAGAACTAGCTCAAAACAGAGATAGGGTGTAATATGGTGGATTGGATAGAACTAGCTCAAGATAGAGATAGGGTTAATGTGGTGGACTGGATAGAACTAGCTCAAAACAGAGATAGGGTGTAATGTGGTGGACTGGATAGAACTAGCTCAAAACAGAGATAGGGTGTAATATGGTGGATTGGATAGAACTAGCTCAAGATAGAGATAGGGTGTAATGTGGTGGACTGAATAGAACTAGCTCAAGAAAGAGATAGGGTGTAATATGGTGGACTGGATAGAACTAGCTCAAAACAGAGATAGGGTGTAATATTGTGGACTGAATAGAACTAGCTCAAGATAGAGATAGGGTAATGTGATGGACTGAATATAACTAGCTCAAGACAGAGATAGGGTGTAATGAGGTGGACTGAATAGAACTAGCTCAAGATAAGAGATATGATTAATGAGGGGGACTGAATAGAACTAGCTCAAGACAGAGATAGGGTCTAATATGGTTGACTGGATATAATTAGCTCAAAACAGAGATAGGGTGTAATGTGGTGGATTGGATAGAGCTAGCTCAAGATAGAGATAGGGTGTAATGTGGTGGATTGGATAGAACTAGCTCAAAACAGAGATAGGGTGTAATGTGGTGGACTGGATATAACTATCTCAAAACAGAGATAGGGTGTAATGTGGTGGACTGGATAGAACTAGCTCAAGATAAAGATAGGGTGTAATGTGGTGGACTGGATAGAACTAGCTCAAGATAGAGATTAGGTGTAATGTGGTGGACTGGATAGAACTAGCTCAAGATAAAGATAGGGTGTAATGTGGTGGACTGGATAGAACTAGCTCAAGACATAAATAGGGTGTAATGTGGTGGACTGGATAAAACTAGCTCAAGACATAAATAGGGTGTAATGTGGTGGACTGGATATAACTAGCTCAAGATAAAGATAGGGTGTAATGTGGTGGACTGGATAGAACTAGCTCAAGACATAAATAGGGTGTAATATGGTGGACTGGATAGAACTATCTCAAAACAAAGATAGGGTGTAATGTGGTGGACTGTATAAAACTAGCTCAAGATAGAGATAGGGTGTAATATGGTGGACTGGATAGAACTAGCTCAAAACAAAGATAGGGTGTAATGTGGTGGACTGGATAGAACTAGCTCAAGATAGTAATAGGTGGCGTACTTTTATAAGTGCAGCAATGAACTTTCAAGTTCCCAATGCTATATAATAAGAGGATGGGAAAATCTCAGTGGAAAGTTACACCCAGCTATCCCAGCCAAAATTTAACTCAAACTCTCCACACAAGCAAAGCAACACAGTTTAGTGTCTACCTCACACCTTACACAGCGTTAACAGTCGTGGGAGTATATTATTATTACTATGCTTTGTTTCAAGTTTCCCAATCATAGCATTTATCAACATACATTTAACTACAATTGCATTTCTTCCTGATTGACAAACCCTTCCTTCACCTCTGACAAGAAGTGTAGTAATTACAACTTGTGAATGTGTGTAAGGCCAGGCCTCCATCGTGGTTCGGATCCCACGTTAAACTGTAGGTCCTTCATTTCATCTCACGATCACCCCTACCATTTCACATTAGCATAATTGCTTATAACCCGAGCAGGTGGTAAGCGATGCTAATAATAATAATAATAATGCATTTCTTTCAATAAATGAATACTAGAACTTAATCAGAACTCACGTTCACAAATATCTCATTATAAACTATTTTACTGAAAAATTTTTTTTTACGTATAAATGTAATGATGATATCCTTAACGGCACGTCATACAAATTAATTTCACTTTCAATTATTATATTTGATTACAAACTAATTAAAAATGTGTTGCAAGCCTAATGATGACCAGATGCAGATTAAATAAAGGCAAATTACAATAAAAACGATTTATTTAATGTTAAAATTAAATACGAGTAATGTTTACTTCAATTAAAAACTAATTTAGCTACACATTGGCCACATGGCCGAAGGCACTATATTAATTGCCTTCTCATGGTCACCTTTGACGGAGAATTCGGTGTTTGAATCCTTACAAATAGAGTTTTTTTTCCTTGTTATTCACGCTTATACGGGTGAATTTAATTTCCAACTATGTTATTCAATCTTATCCCCTGAATTAGAATATTAATAACCTTGGGTTGGACCTAAAGGGTAAAATGTAACAAGAAAAAGGGCATAGCTGGTTCATGGTGATGTTGGCTTTTTCTCACAGTTTAAATGTTAATGTGACATTCCATCACCTCGAAAACATGTTCTGTCACTTTGACAAGTAAAGCCATTTCAAATTCACTTGCGAAAGAGACTAAGCAATCATGTTAAGTAGCAGAATATGATACGGTTTTTAGTATATTTTCACCTGTCAGAAAATTCCAAGTATACCGTGGATCAAATTTCAAGTTAATCCTGAATTTGTAACCCTGTGCCTCATCTACCCCTCGTAAAAACTAAATAATGTGGACCCCATTAAGAGTCAAACCAACCAAATCACTAAAAAAAAAAGAAATGCTGGGAAACTGTGAAAGTTATGGATGATGGCCAAGACCTTAGATTCACATAAGACATGAATATGTAATTAAATGAATATTATTAAAGGAAGGTTCCTGAGCTAGGACTGAGGGAAAATTATCCATACTTTCCTTCAGACTTTTTTTTTATACTTTAGTTTAGTTTTCTTGTACTCATATGAGTAAAGTCCAATTTCCGTAGGAATAACTTTATTTGACAGATAGTAACTTTAACTAGATCTACTTCCAAGTATTCATACGTCAAGTCTTGTAATTTTCAGCTGACAGTATCATATATATTATCAATACCTAAAAATTACACTAATAAAACAGTAAAATGGTATAGATTGTGTCCTAAAAAAATATGTTTTAATTGAATAAAAGGGCTCTTCCTCTGAAAATTGGACTGTTCTTAAACAAGGGACTGGCTCACAATTAAAATAAACAACTATTAAACAATATGTGGTCAAACCATTTAACTTTTCTAATTATAAAATACGAAAAACACTATTATAGTGCTATAATTTTATTTGGAGTTATTAGATAAGTAAAAATATTCCAACTCTTTATAGAAAAAAGTTACAAACACTTTCGTAAATATAAAAAACACTTTAAAACAGGGGTGGGGAAACTTTTAACATTGGAAGGCCAGGTGCTATTTCATGGATTATTCATAAGGTCGCACTTTCATCTACGTTAAATATGCCAAAATTATATATTAAACAGGTGGTTCAGAAAAAATTAGACTATTAGTAGCTTGAAAATAACACTTATTTGAAAATTAAAAAAATAAATCACTGGCTAAATAAAAACAAGCTACATACTACCCCTTTTCACTTTTTGAGGATAATGTCACTTAGGTGAGCTCCGCCAGGTGTCAGGCAAACATCACCACGTTTTCTATCCCTTTCCTCAGCATAGATCGTCTAATTGTTTCCGCCCCACCTGTATACCAGGAGTGGGTAGACATTTTGATCTAATGATCTACTCAAGAGAAATAAAATCCTTTGCGATCTAATACGGGACCATAGGCTTATATTGTTTGTTTCATTGGTTAAAAATAAATAACCCAATTTGTGTTTTAGTAGTAAGATTATATTTAACATAAAAAATTATAGTCTTTTCACACACTGAAACTGAGTTTTTCATCAAACTACATAATATATATAATTTCTTTTTAAAAAAAGTATTTTTTTAATTAAACACTTAAATTTGAAGTTGATTCATGATACCTCATAATTTTAATTTAGTTTGTGGAATGAGGGTTCATAATAATTACTCTGTCATAAACAAAGGCAAGATTGAAAATTATCACCAGTTGGACAGCTACAATATTTCGATTTTCCTCTTCCCAGTTGTTTGGAGACTTCCAGTTCGTTTCTCTTCAGGTGCAGATATCTAGATAATCTCAAGGTTCGTGCGGTGAAAGCCATATCAGAACCTTTATAATGTGAAAAAAACTATAAGCTAAAATGGAATTATTAAAATAAAAGATATATTTGATTTTGAATAAGTTTTTACTAACAAAAAAGTTCAGGTATGGATAAAAGAGACTTTATTTATATAGAAAATTTACAAATAGCAATGTTTTTCTGACCACTCGGAATGGTTAGAAAGAATTGTGGTAAATATTTAATTACTACGCTGGACTCCTACACTAGCAACATAACACAAGTGCGAAACCAAATCTATATTTACTAATGAAGCTGACGTTGTGCCGCAGGCTCGCATTGTTCTATAATTACAAATTAATAATATGATCGTGCACTAACCATGGATAGATAGATAGATCAATAAGACCGGTTAATTTACTAAACATAATGATGTGAAATAGCGTTTTTTTATTTTAATTAGTTTTAATACACGCTAGTTGAGAGTAAAGAATTTAAAAATGATGAATATACATAATGATTGACCAAATATACGAAAAGGCTGCAGTAAACACTTCAAAAGGCCGCATACTTCTTTAAGGCCTTGGATTTCCATTCCTGCTTTAAAATATTATTTCATGGAAAAGTTTTCTTCTTAATCTCTCGAAATTGATACATATACTTGTCTTTAAATAAGAGAATAATATCAATACATTACATCCGATACTGGCACTAGTTAAAGTTTAAACACCTTACATCCGACACTGATATTGAGTAAGCTATCAATACTGTACATCCTATATCAGTAATGAATAAGGTATCAATACTGTACATTATATATCAGTAATGAATAAGGTACCAATACTGTACATCCTGTATCAGTAATGAATAAGGTATCAATACTGAACATTCTGTATCAGTAATGAGTAAGGTATCAATACTGTACATCCTATATCAGTAATGAATAAGGTATCAATACTGTACATTCTATATCAGTAATGAATAAGGTATCAATACTGTACATCCTATATCAGTAATGAATAAGGTATCAATACTGTACTACCTATATCAGTAATGAATAAGGTATCAATACTGTACATCCTATATCAGTAATGAGTAAGGTATCAATACTGTACATCCTGTATCAGTAATGAGTAAGGTATCTATCGGTGGTCCACCCTATTGCTGTCCTAATCCCGGGTTTACGCACCACAGGTTTCGAACTGCTGTAAACACGGTGGCGGCTCGCTTTTGAATCAATACAATGAGAGAAGGGTGGGAGTATGTGGGATAGGGGTGGTGGGGGGTGGTGTAGCTTTGTTTGTGTGCCCCGGAAGTAGACCATAGAATGAGGTGTAATCAGATCTCAGTGTATTACCTATTCATCCATGACTTGAAAAGACCATCTCCCCATGATTGTTATTTTAGCACAGCATCTTAATAACCTTCCGGATTATATGCATATATACCAAATACGCCGATGAGTAAGGTTGGAGGAAGGTTTAATTTAGAGGAAGTGTTTTCGTGGAGAGACAGTTGACTCCTGAAGTTGAAGGAGTAATTTGAGGTCCAGCAAGAGAGATTGCAAATGGTTTAGTTATTTGGTTGTTGAGAGAAGAGAGAATGTGATTGGTCCTAAACTTTAAAGTAATTTCTACCTGTGTTCCTTTATAAACATGTCTTAGTAGCTGTTAGAAATACAAGCATACATCAATTATGATAATGGAAGGGCGATGAGGAATTTTAGAGGATATTTAACGGCACTTGAATGGCGGGAGAGAAAGAATCCATTTAAGGGGGACAAATAAAACAAGTATAACTAACTGGAATTGCACCCGCACTAACGTAAAGAAGGATTAAGCAAAACATTAAAAATCTCATGAGGAACCCCTCTAACCCCCCCCCCCCCAATCTCACCGATTGTACAAGGCCAGGATTTGATTCCAGAAAATTTCCTTTAATGACATCTAAGTGCAGTTCGAATCTGTCACCCTAGACCACTAAGCCACTGAAGTGTGTATTGGCTGTAGGCAGCATAAAAACAAGGAAGTAGCGTACTGGGGAACAAGGGACCTTATTTCAAGAGTACAAAAAATTACAAATTATGATCTAATTTATTATATTATTTAAAAAAAAACATTTATAGTGCTGCACGTCTTGATGCTCGTAGGATATCTGCAACTAGCATTATATATATATATATATATATATATATATATATATGATGAAGGTTAATTTAAAAGAAAAAATCCCTAAAGCTCCCCTGAGGGGGATGATGGAACCAATTTAAATAAATATTTTAATTAATTAGAATTTTTTATTTGTTTTTTGCTTTTCTATGCAAAAACCTTTATAAGTATTAAATCATAATGTAGTGTCTGATTAAAATAACAATATATTTCAAATTATAAATAACTCTCTTCGGTGGCCACGTGGTCTAAGAAGTCACTCTTGAAGTAGAACAGACTGCCGATGACGGGAGATCAAAGTTCGACACTCTGTCGGGTGTATTGAGGGTGTTTTTTTTCCAAAATGGCTTTCCACTCTTCATCCACGCAAATTCGGGTACTATCCTATAAATATAAATTCTTTCATCTATAAAAAGCAATTGCGTAATTAGTACATAAACGTAAAACCCAAACCAGTAGTAAGACGCAATGCTCTCTCTTATATATATATATGATGTTCAGAAACATATAGCTTGTTTTAACCAAAATTAATATAAAATACGCATACACTTACATCCAGAATACTATGCTATTGCCATTTCAATTATGTCCAAAGTTTCGAAGTTCATTGCCCGGAGAGCACAGCTGACAAGCATGCGTGTGCAACATTTAGTATAGGAGCTAGGTACGCGGCACTGCAGATGTACTTTCTGTGATGTTGGATCGTTAATGATGACCCTCAGAACGTATTCGCCTGTGTATATGGTCTGGTGTGCTGTATACTATTAATTGTTATATGTTCTGTTGCCGTGCTCCAAGATGTCGAATTGTGTAGTGCTACGCGCCTAGCTCCTATGCAACTTTTGTACACGCATGCTTGAACAGCTGTGCTCTCCCGGCGTTAATGGTATGTGCGTATATATATATAGTGTTTTTCAAAAATCAAGGACTAAATTATATCATATATATAATATATTTAATCATATATGATACATGCAATCAATATTATATAAAATTCAAATAAATATTCAAATAGAAAATTTGTATTTATATAAAGTGCGTATAACCAGAATGGGTAGTAAGACGCGGTGCTAATAATAATAATAATAATAATATTTATATAAAAATGTATATTAATATATCTAAACATTTAACAAAAATGTATATTCATATATATATGAATATACATTTTTATTTTAATATTTATTCAGATTTTATATAATAGAAAATATGTATAGTTCTTAAACTTGTGATTGGGAGCTATTTTAAAATATTAATTTCTGTAAAATCTTTAAATTTGGCTTAACTCATCTTTTGTTTTAGGTCAAGAGCGTTGATAAGACTTATACAATAGTGAGAAAATTCTGAAAGGTTAGTCTACGAGTGATGAGGTGCTTATTGTAAGTGTAATGGCAAAATGTCCTAATTATTAACATAAATGGTGGGGAATTTTTGCTAACATAAGAAACACTGGGACCTGTTGTAAGGTTTGATATTATATAGCCCTAATTTACTATAAGAGATGCTTGATTTGTATGCTTGTTCTTCTAGACTACACTGACATACCAGTTTCTGCTCCTTGTTTTTTTATTTTGTTTTTATTTATTTTTAATTTTATTTTGATAGTTTTGAGGGAAGCTTAGGTTAGTTTGCTTTGTTTTTCACTTAGTAAAAACATAAACTAAACAAGTTTATTGTATCAATAACCAACTAAATTGGAAATATAATAGTTATATTACCTCCATTCGCCCCTTAATTCATACAGACATTCCAACATTTTATTAAACAATTTTATATGTTATGTTTACAAATGCATAAAAAACTAGATTCGTCTAGAAATAATATTTCATTTGAGTGAAGTTTTGGAAGCAGCCAACCCAGTCAAGTCGCTTAGGCCGATGTGAGGGTTAGCACATTCCATGCCCATAAAACTGTGAATGTACTGGAAATATATTCAGATTTATGATTTGGGAAGCTTGTAAGATTGTAGTTTTTAGTACGTGTATTAATCTGAGGATATATAAATTGGTTTCTAAATACTGCGGCGAGGAAGCTTCTATTGTGTATACTATGTGCAGTACATCTATACATAGTGGTGTTACATACACTCCAGGAGTTCGTTTATTGGTGCTTGGTTGTTCTTGACTGCACCGGCATGCCATTTGGAGCGCCTTGCTCTATTGAGGTTATACTATTGTGCAGCGCAACACAACTTATTATATAATAGTGTAACATACATTCCAGGGGTTTGTTTATTGGAGCTATGTGCTTGTTTTTCTAGACTGCACCGACATGCCATTTGGAGCGCCTTGTTCTATTGAGGTATACTATGTGCAGCACATATATATAGAAGTATTACATATATTCGAGGAGTTAGTTTATTGGACTGGTGCTTCGTTCTTCCAGACAACAACACTAGCATGCTACTTGAGCTTCAAGTTATGGAAATGTAGTTATTTATCATATAAAGTACTTACTAGATACACATTTTAAACTAAATCATTAAATACATTTCCTTACGCTTTAAATTTTCAAACGTCGGTTTAATTTGAGTGATAGAATCAAAATAAATCAAATACGCTAAGGTGGGACCATATAACATCTAAGTATCAAATTTAAACAAAATTCACAAACTTTTTTACTTCTAGCCCCACGGACAAAGACATACAGATATGTGATGGGGAAAGATAGAATTGTAAGACTTCCTTTAAGTGTTTAGGCGGCTACGTAAAAAGTCAAGATTCATAATAATTTTGAGGTTGAAAATATTTAATATTACAATACATTATTTATATGATAATGTAGAAAGGTTACTTTATTTTTGTGAGCAATAAATCTTTTAAAAGTAGTAGAGTGTGAAAGAAGTCGTGTTTTCCCCCGCGTTCAATAGGGAGTTCCAGCCAGGGTGACGTGTTAAACCTGGCACTATGCCCAATACGGGGTGGTGGAGCGTGGGGGGCGGGGGTATGGAGACTGCTACTGCTGTAAGATGTCTATTATCTAGGGTCCGGACCCCGGGCAAACCAATATTTACTGCGGATATGGATGGAAGCCAAACCTTTTAATCATGCCAAAAGATAGGGCAGATATATAATAGAGACCTTGTAGCCCATTCATAAAGAAAGAAACGTTTCTTCAAAGTAAAAATCCGTCTTGACCTTTTTTTTTGTCTGTTGGCACACGTTACTATGCGTACATCTACTGCATTGCTGGTTTATTCCATTTTAAGTCTGACACTGAGAAAATATACTCTAATATATACACACTACATACATACATACATATTTTAAAAGTCCAAGCTTAAATAGAGCAGTCTTGGCTGTAGCAACCCATATTTATTTAAAGAAGTATAGAGCTCTGAATGAGTTGTAAGCTTTGGTTAATCCTAATGCAGTATTATTAAATATTTCTTTTACTGACGAGTAATTCAAATAATTAGGGCAGCTCTCAAATTTTATATTCTAAAATGTATTTGAATATTTATACACCATTGCGTTACATTTATATTGTTTTTTCATAGTTTATAAGCATTTACAAATAGTTAAGAAAATAATATATTTTGATAAAATCATTTGAAACATTTGAGCTATTATATTATTTGTATTATAAATTTAGGACATTAATTAATATTTTGTCATATTGATAGAAACATTTCAACCAAGTCAGAATGTAAATATGATTTCTGGATCTTATCCAGCTAACTGTTGCATACCAAATTGTACAATACAAATAACTACTACTCAAATCAAAAACGCTATAATAATCTTCTTTATCTACCATAAGAAACGTATATAAATCAACCAATGGTAATAATAATTAACAACAAAGTAAACCAATATTACTGTACCTTGGTCCATGTAATTTTAAAGGTGTTTTCTGTTTAGTTTGTTTTTCCCGCTATTCAAACACCGTTATGCGCGAACATAGAAAAACACAAAATCTTGAAATCCTTTTGTTTTTCGACATGAGAACAATTTTGATCTCAGCACAGTCCATACGTTTAAAAATAAAATAACACACCAACACAATTTAAACTTCTCTTCTACAAAAAAATAAATAAATAAAACTAAAAATAACGGAACCCACTCACACACGCAGTTAAATAAAATCGCCAAGTGTGGAGGGAAAAAAAACCTATTTAAGACGCTGCGTTTATAAATTGTGTTGCCAAGGAAATGCCTTGTGTATGAAATGTCGCCGCCATGACAGTGAACGCGACAGTAGGGCCAATCAGAGGCGCTGTTTCTCCGGCCATCTCTCAAAACCGACTGTCGGTGTGTATATGCATGCATGCGGTTTGCGGGAGGGTGCAAACTTAGGAAGGGGGGGGCCTATATTCACAGCTGAGAGGACACGTCAAATCTAGGACCTCGTCACTACAAACACTGTCCGTTACATAGCTACACAGTAAAAGACGCAGCTCGTTCTTAAAAATAATAACTATATTATATTTATTATATTTTGATTTTCCCCCCAGAAAAAAATATATTTACTGATTCATGATTAATATTATCATTGGAGTTTCTTAAAAATAAACAATTCGTGAAGATTTTTATTCATATATAAAAAATGATAATTTTATGTTCATCCACTTTGATATTTTTTTTAGAGAGAGAGAGAGAGAGAAAAAAGGAATAAAAGTTTTCAAGCGTAGCTGAAACTCGCCAAGATTACAAAAAGTTGGCACCATTTGAAAGTTCACGCGGGAGAGAGAGAGAAGAAGAACTCTCCCCACCGAAGGACAAAAGAAACGGAATCGAAGGAGTGGATGCGCGCGCACGTCACGCGCGTGTGACGTCAGTGTTGTCATGGTAACCGTTCTAGGGTGCCCCCGCTTGCCAGTGTGATATTGATTTCCCACCCTTAGCGTTACAGGAACTGGGAGATGTGTTTCTGTCTCTTTCGTTCATAATCGCTTCCTTTTCTGATATATATATATATAAATAATATATAAATAAATACGACTAGAGTGAGAAGAAGAGTGAAGTGTAAATGTGGGGGAGATATTATAGATTAAAAAATCACGTTACTATAATATTTAATCTCAAATTAAACAGTTGTAAGTCATTCATAAACAAAAGTTTCATACATTCAGTTCGTTGGTTCTAATAAGACTTAGAACCGCGTCTTACTACCCGTTCGAATTATACGCTTTAAGTACTAATTACACTAATGGACTAGGAATCGGGTAGGTTGAATACAAGGAAGTGAACCTGCATTTGGGTGGAGGGAGAGTAGAAAACCATTGAGGAAAAGCCACCCCCAGTTCACCCGAGTGAGATTCAAACCTTAATCTTCCTATCCACAGTAGTTTAGCTCAACATGAAACTAGCGCGTTAGCTATACGCCACTGAAGTTGTTTGTTGGCTCTAAAATATTTGACTAGATCATGGATATAAGCAACAAATAAAAGCGTTGGCAGGATTAATAGATTACACATTGGAGCTTAGTTTGAATCCCAGATCGAAATATCAATAGCATATCAAATTATTTGTCTCAAAACCAGCTTCATTGGTGGCAAAGTCTAAGGCGTCAATTTTGCAGTAGACTAGACTGGCGATGACGGAGAGCTCGAGGTTACAATCTCAGTCGGGTGCACAGAGGGTAGTTTTTCCTAACGGATTTTCTACTCTCCTTTTAAGCAAATGAAGCGTATAACCCGAACGGGTAGTAAGACGCGGTGCTAAATATTATTATTATTTTAAGCAAACGCGCGTGCACTTCCTCTCGATCAAACCTTCTTAATCTCTAAGCCATTGTTGTAATTAGTACATCGGCGTACAACCCAAGCTTGTAGTAAGAAGAAGTGTTAACAAATAAAATAAAAAATAATCAAATCCCTCAAAATTCTCAGATGTATTATTTTTAAATAATGACAGACTCTCTCTCCATGTATACTATTAAGGGCTATGTGGACTTTACTTCACTAATATGGCAGCAATAATAAGGATAGGGAACACACATTCACTTAAAAGGAAGGTTGGAAAACCCTTTATGATAAAACACTAACACCTAACTGTGAATCGAACTCTGATATCTAACTATCTATCAATATACAAAGTGGAATCCCATGATAAAGTTAGGTTTAGAACAAGCAAAAAATATTGTTATGCTGTCAACATCGGAAAAATATTAATATAAGTTTATTATTTTACAAGCATTGATATCATCGGTAAAAATTGGCAGTTTTGCTACAAATTATTTAAGGTTTATATTTTTGAAATAAAGTATAACAATTTTAATATAGTCCTATCTAAGAATTATATGGACCCCACTGGTCCCCTAATGTAGGTTTCATTTTCCTTTAGTAAACTACTCTTAATTATAGGGTAAGATAGAGGATTATAAAAGTCACTATGGCTATGAAAACCACAAAGACCAGAATATAATATCTAGATGTGGCTATAGCCGTAATTAACAATTAAAATCACTTTGCTATTTAATCCATCATAGAGATCAAGCTTTAGACGAATCAGAAAATAGTTTTGGCTCCAGGCCACAGACAAGTAAGAAACAGTCTCTCAACCTCACAATTCAATACAATACAAACTAGGCTTCGCTAGTGTCACTGCTGGGGGATGATAGGACTAACAGTAGCGATCCTAGTGGTGGAAGACTCAAGTTGCCAAAAGAAGCGCAACCATTTTAACCTGGAGGTTGATTGTCTGGGTATATTATTTGTCTGTGGCCCAGGTCAAGATACAGACATTTTTTCTCTCAATTTATTTGAGGTATTTAACGTGCATTTTTTAAAACCTACTGATTATAACAGCACACGACTTATAAACCAAGTTGAAATTTAGAATCACAACTTGTGAATGTGGGGAATGCCAGGCCTCCACCGTAGTTTGGATTCCACGTTAAACTGTAGGTCCTCCAATTCATCTCACAATCACCCTACCATTACACATTAGCGTAAGTTCGTATAACCCTAATGGGTAGTAAGACGCGGTGCTTATAATAATAATAATAATAAATAATAATAATAATAATAATAATAATATATTATAATTATATATAATTAATAATAATTATTATAATATATAATAATAATTTTATAATAATAAATAATATTAATATTATAAGAATATTATTATTAATAATATAAAATAATAAAATTTAGAACCGCACAACATTCAGCCTCCAGGCTGTTAATTCAACAGTGATGAATTTTTCAGCCATGCCAGGAATTTAACCCAGGACTCTTAGTTCAGTAGACGCTACCGACTGAACTAATGTTTAGGATTACTTACATATAGAAGGACCATAAAAAAGGCATAGAGACAAATAGCATTTCTAAATCAACTTTTTCAATCTCAGCGCTTCACAAAACCTTGGCCTTCAACATCTTGAATTGGAGATTTTTGATGATTATAATACTTCCTCTCTCCTAAGGGTGGAAAAAAAAATCTTTTGTATATATAGCTCAATTAATAAATGTGAACATGAATTGCTTCATGTTTTAAATATATTGATATATTCATATTTTAATTCCAAATAAATATTGGTGAGGTTCCTCAAAACACACTCTTATTACGTTAAGCTCCTTGTCGGTGGTTGCGTGGACTAAAAGGTTAGGCTTGTCCAGTCTGATTTGACGGTGATGGGGAGGTGGGACCTAGAATACTGGATGGGTCTACTGAGGGTGGTTTTTACTATTATGGTTTCCCCAATCTCTCACCACACCATTGCAGGTACTTTTCTCTAAATTCTATCTTCCTCGTCAGCTTCGGTGGCTGCATGTTCTAAGGCGTCACTTTCCCAATGTAGTGGACTGCCGACGAAGAGAGAAGACCGGTGTTTGAATAACAGTTGGATGTATAAACTTTTTACACTCTCCCTCCACGCACAGGCAGAAGCACTTTCTCAACATTCAACCTCCCTCAACCCTAACACATTAGCGTGATTAGTATATTAGAAATAACTCGCATTAAACTAGACTGTCGATGATGGTGAGATCGAGTTCGAATCTCTGTCGGGTGTCCTGAGGCGGTTTCCAAAATGGTTTTCCACGCTCCTTCCAAGCAAATGCAGGTACACTTTCTATAAATGTAGCCTTCCCAATCCCTAAAAACATTAGCGCGATTATTACATAAGCGTATAACCCGAACGGTTAGTAATATGCGGTGATAAAATATGATATAACCTGAGACTGTTTAAGACGTGAAGGGGAGGAGAAATAACTCATTAAAAAGTGACAATAATTAATACTACTCTATTGAAAAACATATATATGTATATGAAACTTAAACAGGAGGTCCGCTGTGTTCTTGAATAGAGGGCTCGTTTTCGAGAGTAATCTATGTCATTACATCCGTACTGTAACGTCCAACCCGCTATTTCGTGGCTGGTTAATTCCTAACAGCTGTCTACGGTTTATACAGCGATTGTGGTAACGTCAAGACGGCCTTTTGAGAAGCAAACAAGCCAGCATAAAGGAGAGACTGCGAGACTTTTCAATGGAACCACCCACGCTAGACAGAGAGCGGCGAGTATTGTTTCCAACAAATATTAATAGTTCTTTGAAAACACGGAGATATAGTTTATTTATTTCAATTTTCTTAGAAAGAACCTAAAAAAATATATACATATATTTCTTGCGGTTAACATTGATAGTTTTTTACATGAATTAATATTATAATTATTTTATAGATATTGATAATATATATCAAAATTGACAGCTGAATGTCATATGACTTGACGTATGAATACTTGAAAGTAGATATAGTAACTTTTCTAGGTGTCTGATTAGACTAGTCGTATGAAAATTTAGTAACCTGATAGTTGGTAAAAATTAAAATATAAATTACTAGATTGTCACGAAACAGGATAACGTAGGTTCCTACAATATAAAAACTAACAAGATTATTGTTCGTAATTTTTTTAAATCATGGAGTTTAAAACCAAGAGTTATTAAAGGATCCAATACAATTGACAATAATGAGGAATAAAATTTATAATTAAGTTCACCCACGTTATCTTAGTGTAATACCAACGAAACCAATCACGAATCACTCTAGGAATACCCTACTATTTTTTTATAGCGAATCTGGCCACGATTCTAATCTTCTCCACCAGTAATCTGACCTGCTCCTAGCCCTACGCCCTAGATTATTATTATTATTATTATTATTATTATATTATTATTACTAACCGTTTGGTTATACGCACTTACGCTAATGTGTAATTGTAGGGTGATTTTGAGATGAAATGAAGGACCTACAGTTTTACGTGGAATCCGAACCACGGTGTAGGCCTGGCATTCCCCACATTCACAAGATGTCTTGTCATAGGTGAAGGAAGGGTTTGGTAATCAGATAAATCTGTGCCTGGACCGAGGATTGAACCCCGGACTCCAGCACAATAAGTCTGACACGTTACCCCTAGACCACCAGGTCACCACCTTACGCCCTAGACCCCTGGACGAACGGTGTGGGTGATTTTGTCTTTCCGTTGCTTACTAAACGCCCTAAATTGACTAATGAGCACCAGATATTCACACTCATGTAAAAGAATTAGAGTTATAACTTAAACAAGCGCATCAGTGGTAACGTACACTATATTATACAAGGCTCCGCTCAGACTTAACAATGACGACAAGGTCGGAGCTCGAAATCTGGCTGAGTTCCTAGAGGGTGTTTTTCCTAAACGGTTTCCCTTTTTTATTAATAACAAATGTGGTTACCTTTCTTCTAAACTTTACCTTTCTCATACCCTACTCCATTATATAAATTAAATAATTATAGCCTGGACGAAAAGTATGACACAATGGTATGTTTTATATTGATGTTTTTGTTCTAACTAGAGTTTATTTAACTTCAAGATTAATATTCAGGCGTGAAAACTGTTAAATTTATATAATAGTTCTTCAGTCGGCCATATTAGTGCTAATCAAAATAAATAAAATACATGTGTTTTGTGTTCGGATACAATATTGATATATTTAACGGAGAAAGAGATATATTTGGCAGATAAAACATTATTTTCAAATTTTATAGAATTTTTATTTGAATATCTTCCATTAATTTAATTAAGATTAAATTGCAAAAAGAGCAATTTTAAAGTTACTTAAAAAAATCGATTTTATTGCTAGAGCGATCGTTACGTGTTTCTAACTATGACCTAAATTCTCTTAAAATTATTTTGGGTTGAATTCATCCTTCCATTCCTTTACATTCCATTTCATTTGTTCTTCCCACCATGCGTAATAAATCTGAGTTGTTACATTATTGACTAAAGGAGTGGGGATGAGGGAAGGAAAAATGGTAATAAAGTTGGCCTGAATCCAATTGAATGTAAAGTATTAGAAAAAAAAAATTTTTAAAATCACCTCAATAAAATGGTGTAGCTTTAATCCTGTAGTATATCACAAACCTGCACCAGCTTCGTTGGTTGAATTTCTAACCCGACAATCTCTCAATAGACTATATTTCAGATGAGGGGTAGATCGGGGTTCGAATCCCATTCGGGTATAATTAGGATGTTTTTTCCATGTAAGATTTTTCCAATCACCCTCCACGAAAATACAGGAACACTGCCTTTAAATTCAACTTACTCAACCCTAGCTCCTTAGCGTAGACGTGGATTTTAAAAATAAATCAAATAAATTACAAAAAATACAGTCGAAAAAGACGCTTTGATCCTTGTGATCACCAATACGAGGTATGAACCTATTGGTCAGTTATGAAAACAATTAATGTGAACACCAGCCTAGGTAGCATAGTTATCTAAAGCACTAGTTTCGTGTTGAGCTAGACTGCCAAGTACGGGGAGATCGAATCTCACTAGGGGTGAACTAGGATGGTTTTTCCTAAATGGTCTTCCACTCTCCCTCCACGCAAATGCGGGTTCACTTCCTGTAAATTCAACCTTCCAAATTCCTAACAAATTAGTGTAATTAGTACTTAAGCGTATAGCCTGAACGGATAGTAAGATGTGGTGCTAAAATAATTAGTTAATACTAGAGTGAACGAATACAAATTTTAGATCTACGTAACGTTTATAAACAGATAATGTGGTTTTACTTCATGCACGCACCTCTGGTTTCGAACTTATTTTGTTGTTGTTATTGGTAATGTTGTGTTCATGTATTAAGCAATATAATTTAGCGTAATACATGGCGGATGACTTATTCTTGTTCTTGGATGCCATGGAAACTAGTTCCTTGAGTTATTATACCTTCCAGATAACGGTGCCAAGTTAATCCGACTTGTACCTGAAATCAATGGCCTACTCGTAGTTTTTGGTCCAGGAGTTAAAACATAAAAAGTGGTATTTCTCCCTTTTAGCACACATATCCTATATACAGAGCATTCGGAGACTCATAGCCCAAACTGCACATATAGTTTGTTTGAACAAAAAGTAAAACAAAATCCTTATACACTTACATCCAGAAAACTATGCTAATACCTATAAATTGTGTTAAAAGTTTCAGTGTACAACTCTGGAGAGTAAAGCTGTTCAAGAATGCGTGTAAAAATAGTTGCATATGAGTTAGGCGTGCAGCACTACACACCTCAACATCTTGGAGCACGGTAGCAGAACATACCACAGTTAATAGTAAGCAATACACCAGTCCATCTAGAAATTTGAATACGGTCTGAGGGTCATCATTATCGGTTCTACATCACAGCAAGTGCTTGCCATTATTACATGTGGAGTGCCGCGTGCCTAACTCCTATGCAACTTGTTGTACACGCATGCTTGACAGCTTTGCTTTCTAGGTTCTGTACACCGTAATTTGAACACAATTTAGTGGTATTAGCATAGTTTTCCAGATGTAAGTGTATAGGGATTTTGTATTACTTTTGGTTCAAACAAGCTATATATGCAGTTTAGGCTATGAGTTTCCGAGCACCTCGTATATATATTTTACGTTCATTGGAGAATGTACTATATACGGTAGTGTGATAGGATTCTTGATGTTATTAGGGAGGTGATTAAAAAACGTTATTTACCTTTGGATTTTCACGAAAATCGCAAAGTCTGAACTGTAGCTAAACATTTACTACTGTTCCATTTTTTTATGGAGGGAATTATCTGACAGATTGAAAAGTCACTAGAGCTGTTTTCAAATATTCACACACCAATTCACATTAGTTTCATATTTAGATTTTGATATACAGTATACTATTAATACTAAAAATTACACTAATAATATAACAAATAAATCCGGGCTGTAAAAAATTAGTTTGTTTTTTCTAAAAGGTCGTTACTATGAAACTTCGACTGTACAAATCCTTTGATTTGGCTAGAAATAAAGTTGACTAAAGCAATTTTTCTCCTGGTAAAACAGGCCAGTTATTATTATTACTATTATTAGTTTTCAATAATTACTTGTTTTAGTTTAACAAAAATTATATTCAACACTGAGGTTATTTAAGGTTTAGTTTAAGTGCTGAGAGGAGAGAGGTATTCTCACCTGAAGAGACACCACAATGTTGCAAAAACCACCCCAAATAGCACCCCAAAGTGAGCCCAAAATTTGTTCTAATTTTCACCCGTTGCACCGGTGATCGAACAGTCTATGGAAGTGTTTCTCAACCATCTCTATATCATGGAACCCCAATGATAGCTCACCTTGACCTCCCCCACCATACGAGATAAAATTAAAAACCTATGCTCACACTTCTTGTATTTGACGTAAACCATTTCATAATAATATAAGAAAAAAAGTTACATTCGGACAGTAATGGAAAAATACAAGATGGTCAAGCAAATTATAATTAGCGGATATTTTTATATCATATGAAAATACAAATTTGGATGTTCTTGAATTTAACTTACTATTTAAAAACCTTTAATATTCAATATTTAACTTACGCTTCTAAACCTTAATAAAATTATTTATCTTTTAATTTTAGATATACTTCTAACACATATAGTTATAAAGATGAACACACAATTATGTGTTTGAGGGTTTTAAATAATAATAAAAAAAATGGGTGTGTGTACTTATGTACGCGCGTGAGAAGTTATACTTCTTTGGCATCATTAAAAAATAAAAAGTAATTCAATAATATTTAGTATAAATTATGTTAAATAATAATATTTTAATTTATATCAATAAATAATACATACGGATAGTTAACCTCAATTATATTGGAGCACTTGAAAAAGTCTATAAGCACAATTTTTTTCACTAATATTTACGAATAGTAAATAATATTAATCAAAATATTCAATTTAAATCACTACTGAATATAATTTGTTAGCACATATATAATTCGCACTTGTATGAAACTAAAACCCGTGTTGTGAATGTAGAAACTAGAAACATGTGGATAAATATTATATATATGAAAACAGTGATCAGAGGCGACGAGCGTACCATAGAGAAAGGAATAACATAGTATACATTTCTCTATGAGCGTACCAACATGCGCGACTAACAGAGGTTCTATTTCTATTTTGTTGGTAGCTTTTTTTTTCCGAGACTTAATGAGCGGTTTAACTTCAACCTGTTACTTTTGTGTTACAGTGATGCGCGCGCATCTTAAAATTTCACTCTCATCATTTTTTCATAACGCACCTAAAGAAGTATAACTTCAAAAATATAAAAAACTATATGTAATAAAAATCATCCGGTTCATGGGTTTATTGCCTAGTATCTATTGACAGTGAGAGTATCTCGGTATGATGCACTGGAACTGGTTTTCCTAATCAAATTAATACTGCGTTTTTACCATCCTCTCTACAAACTAATGCAAACTAACTACTTTAAAATACCCCTTTTTTCTTCATGCCTTGGATTAAACCTTTAATAGCAATTGTGTTGAATTTACTAACTAAAAAAAGGAATTAAAATCTCTACCAACATTGATGTTAACGGAAAATAAATGTAAAATTCATCTGGTATGATTTTCTGTTAATGGGAGACTAATAAATTTTCTGATACCGGCCATACGAGAAGAGAATGTTTTTTTCTTAAATGATTTTCCCCTCTCCCTCCACGTGAGTGAGAGTTAATTTCATTTCAACTTTACCTTTCTCATCCTTTCCTTATCGAAGTAATTAAATGCGTTTAGCCTGGATTAGGTAGGTAAGAATATATTGTTAAGTTATACCACTTTTCCCCAAGAGTCAAGGATTAGTGACACAGCCTACTCTACTCAGCACCTTTGGACGCCCTCCAAGTCTTACAGTATTAATTGTCGCGTAACCCGAGGTGAAGACAGTAATTGGAAACAGCCCCCTGATTTCTCTGGGTGCATGCACTAATTGGACCGTACCGACAATCAATATCAGCTCCGGAAGGTGTAAGAGTAAGATCGGATGATCCACATCAGCGACTTGGGTAATAGCATATCGATAATAGGTCGATGATTACGTTCATGTCGACTTGTTAAACATGTGTGACAGCTCTATAATAGCCTGGTTTAGATTAACTTACTATAAAATAATCACATTTCATTAGTACGCAGATAATTACGATAATTTCAGTTTGTTAGACAATTGAATTTCTCTAAGAGGCTGATGATAACTATTATTTCAACTTTTTAGACAAATGTATCTCGCTAATACGCTGATGATAACCATCATTTCAACTTGTTGGATGAATGTATTTCTCTAATAATCTGATGATTACGATCATTTCAACTTGTTAGACAAATGTATTTATTTAATACGCTGATGATTACGTTCTTTTCAACTTGTTAGACTTTATTTTACCAATACGCTGATGATTACGATCATTTCAACTTGTTATACAAATGTGTTTCGTTAATAGGCCGGTGATTACGATCATGTCAACATTGTATATAAAATCACGTTTCTCTAAACGGTGATGATTACGTTCTTGTTGATTTGTGAGCCAGACGAGTTTGTTCACACGGATAGTAGACCCGACTAAAACTTGTTATGAATGGGCTCATTTAGTTAGCTTTTCAAAAGGGTGGAATTATATCCAAGCCTCAAAAAACTATACTCTCAAGCTCAAAAGTATTTTTTTACCACGTCTTACTACCCATGACAATTTAATGACATTATTGTGGTAGGGATAATAGAGGAAGAATTTAGGAGAACTATGCCTGTATTTTCTTCGCGGGGAGAGTGGAACATAATTTAGGAAAAAATGATCCCTCAATAAAACTGCAAAAACACTGGCCTTTTCTCAAATTTCCCCTCAACCTCACTTAAGGGGAGATTTACCACACGAAAAAAAGAAAGATACAATGGTGTTTCACAATAGTAGCCATGCAATTCTCTCAGAGATGACTTGCTGTGTAGACGATCTTAATGTTTTATCCACGTGCCTTAATTTTAACTCTTAAGTTTTAAATTAATTATAGTTAGTTGCGAGTGGACCTTTCTTTTCTAATGAACTCTTCCACTTTTTCCCCCTAGTTTTAATTTTTACTTCATGATTTTATAATGTAAATCCATAGGTTTTGCTGTTAAATTTCATTTGTATTTACTTCTTGGTAAAAGTATTGAAAACTATTGGGGCTGGGACTCGATTGGATAATGAATATTTTTATTGATTGCCTACCTTGTATCCGTTTTGTGTTTAGTACGCATTATAATGATATGGATTATATTGTGATATTTGCTCCGTGATTGGGTACCAATTATAACGATATCCGCCCGGTGATAGGGCATCAACTATAGTGATACCGTATTGTAGATGATATGTCGTGGATGTGTACTCGTGTAGGCCTTATGGTGAGCAGTAATTATAACGATACCTGGTTTTATGATGATTACGACGCGTACATGCTTTACAGCACTCTTGTACATGGTTATGTGATCTGACCATATGTTATTCTTATTCTTATGAATTGAGTAATACTTTTAATGTTGAACACGATTTATTTAGAGGATCACACTTTAGGTACTGTAGATTTGACGTTAAAGTGATACAGTTTTTTCCGTGATAATACTCTTTTTCTGTGTCAAGATAACTATATTCTGTATTCTGAGCACTGTGTACTGTGTGGATTCATACGCACAAGCTGCTTATATATGACCTACCCCTTGCTTCTTGGATCCCTTGTCACAAGTGTCAAAACTAACTATAGAAGAACTCCTGGCAACCTAGTGTTGTGAAGGCTAACTTCCTATCGGGTAAAGGGAGCCAGTATTTCACATGATTTTTTAAATACAACGGGGTTGGTCTTTTAAAGAAAGAAAGTTTTAAGACGTAGTGCATTGAAATTACTTCTGAAAGCGCGTGATTTTCCATGGAAAAAGTATTAAAAGAAAACGTTTACATAGAGTTACTTTAAAGAGAACAAACTTCATCCATGACTTTTTGAATATATGAGAGGGGTCGAAAACATTATCATTACAACATGTTATTAGTTTTTTTTTAGCTCTATTTGCATTTAAAGGAGTGCTTACCTCTGATCCAGAAGACTAGGGGTTGTTCTCATGTTGGAGTGCCAGGGAGTGATTTTTTTTAACCTCCCCTCCAGGTAAGTTTTGGTCTATTTCCTAAAGATACAACCTCTTAGATTCGTAAGAAGAAACTTTGAGAATATGCCAACTTATTTTTACACTCAGTGTTAATATTATTTTACTATTTTACTATCATTGTTTTAGAAGTGTTTATACTATTAATAAAAAGTGATAGTTTCTATTAATTGATGTATGAATATATGAAAATGGTTTTAGTGACTTAGTTTACGAGAATACTATTATTTTTATAATTTTAAAGTTTCATTACATGTTAATGTTTTACATAAAACTAATTGAACATATTTTACTATATAAATAATAACATTACGTAGCAACGACGCTAACCTTCCTCAAGCAACTCATCACACTAAATACGTTCCCAAAACCCAAATTCCTTCCGCAATCCCTCCTTAAACATCTGTAGTTTTTTGTTTATATGTACGTTTAACACTAAGATTATGAAAACGTTGGAGGATTTGATTTCAAAATTGTTGTAACTTTTGCAAATATATTTCAAGCAAATTCTTCTTTGATTATGACAAATGATTTTAAAATATCAACATTGCAAAGCGTTGAGAATTTAATAAGTTGACAAATATATATATATTGTTAAAACTATAATTTCACGACTTGTGTTGAACAGATATTAATTATTTATTAGAGTTAACTGAAAGTGAACTTATCACCACTTTAGTTAAAGATTTATTGAACTCTGTGAATTGTAACTAATTAATTTAAAATCAATCATGCCTATAAATAATTTCATTAAGGACAATGACACTTTTGCTGAATAATTTTAGAGTACATTTTATTAAACTAGTAGGCTATAATTTAATGTTAACTAACTTGAAAACCAGATTTCTGTGAATTTTTAATTTAATCTTTACTATGCACATGTTACTATTAGGAAACAATAAATAATAGGGGGATTTTTCATGTCGAAACACTATACTTACTACTTATATGTTGTAGTCAAGTTTAGTACACATTCATTAAGGTATACATGATAACAGATTGGCTACTTAATTTTTTTAATCCATTGTGTGAAATATGTATTACTAATTTATCGCTCAAAGAATATTTTCAAATTGATACAACTTATATGTATTGTTAAGGGTCAGTCAATGATTAGTTAGTTTAGGACCCGTTTTGGGGACTGGATGGTTTAAAGCGCTACTCTTGCAATGTATTAAATTTCCGAAGATGGGGAGATTGGGGCTCGATCCCTGTTGATTGTACTGAAAGTGATTTTTTCCTAAATACTTTTCCATTCTCAGTTCACGCAGATGTGAATACAATTCCTTTATATATAACTTTTCTAATACCTAACATAATAATTTAATAACTAATAAGCATATAGATGTATAGCCCAAATGGCAAGGAAGTCGTGGCGATTTAAATCAGAATATTAGTTTAAAATAATTGTTTTCAAACTAAAATGCATACATTTCCTTAAGCTATATACGAGAGTTAGAAATTACAAAATAGAAAGACGATTTTTTTTTAATTGCCCTAGCTGGAAATGTATATTTTAGAGGGAAAAATATATTAAACGTTTATTCCAACAATTTAGCCAATATGTAAATATAGTGTGGAACACTATCCCGCCTAATAACATACGTTTTTAGACTTTAAGCTTTATATTATAATTTTTATTTTAATTATATTGCAAATACATCCAAGATTTACGCCGTGGCAATAATATTTCACCATGCTGCGGCGACCTATTGTGAAGAGAGAGAAGTATTTGAAAACATCGTCGGTGGCTCAGTCAAGCTCTTGTAGAATACGTCTTTTAGAGCGGACATCACAAAGGGACGATATAGGGTGGTGTTAATAATTTATTTTACAATTAATAAATTATTAATAACATATCTAGATAAAATGTCCAAAAATTTACATAATTTTAAGGTAAATGTAAAAATCTGGATGAACTAAATGGATTAAATTTAATTAATTTATACGTTTTATAATAAAATATATACTAAACAAGTGTACAGAATATCAGCACATTCTGTGTACATAAGATTTAATAACTCGTTATGATAAGGTATTAAAATATTAATATAAAAATATTCTTAGTATCACTATAAAACTGAAACAATTGACTTAAAAGATAAATACGGTTAAAATTGTTTCAATGATTGCATCTAATGCTAACTTTTGACTAATTTCTATATATTCCAAAGAAACATGCTCTAATAGACAGAAAGTCCGACACCTTATTTCAGTTAGTAGAGTGTCTGTCTACTTAGCTAAGGGTCCCGGGTTCAATTCCTGGAATGGCCAAAATAAGATGTCATTGGTGATATGCCGGTTTCCCTCATTCACAGTGATAAACTAACGGCCGGGGGATTGGATGTTGTTTCTGTCCTAGTATTAAGTTGGACTATAAGCTATATGAAGCTACTACAGCTAGCCAGCTTGTAGTGAAGAATATATGGCTTGAATAAAAAACTGACCACTGGCTGGAAACAACAAAATTCATCTGTCACACTGCCTGTCATCAACAGTCTAATAAAGCATGAGATGGCGCCTTAGGACATGCGGCCACCCACGCAATTGTATGGGTTAATCACAGCCCACCCTCATTTAGAGGAATACGATGAAAATTGTGAATTTTAAGGAAATACAGTATCCCATGACTTAAATATTTCATAAGGTCAGGCATGAAAGATGGGATATCATAACGTTTCCAAATCTAGGTAGAATTAGAATATAAACTTCTGGATGCCCAAAAAATCAAAATAAATGTGATATAAAATGGGATCACCACCCCCATAAGGTTAAAAAAATTATGTGTTTAGATTTCGGTCAGTGAGAAATATTTTAATTGCTCCAGCAAGGACTGGCAAAGAAAGAAGGAGTAAGATAGCTGTAAATTAAAACTGATCAGACAAATAAAGGGGTTCAGTCAAAAGTCATTTCTTCAGGACGTATATTAATTACAGTAGAAAGGAAGTTGACTGCCCTTAGGATTGAAGATACTCCGCCAAGTGTAAGGAAAAGATTGCTTTGTCAACACACCCCTCTGCGTGGGTGATGGTAGAAGACAGGGGTGGGTAAACTGTAAACGAAATCCATAAACTTTCTAAATAACCCAGAAAGCCAACGTGTTAAAGTGAATAGAATCTTTGAAAGAAGGAATCAGTTGTTCAATAAAGAACTTTTATTTGACCCATTCGTCAAAGCACACGGTCGCACTACATTTGACCCTAAAGAAACGCGGTCTAAATGCCACTTACGTACATATCACCCCTAATAGAAGAAAAGGGTGAGATATGCTCTCATAGCATCATCAGAATAGAGCAGCTGAATGGAGTGAAAAGTGACCATGCTACACGGTATACGGAGATTTGCTCCCTCTACGCATATGCGGGTACAATTCCTATAAATTAAACCTTTGTCATCTCTAACTCACTATCGTAATTGGTACATAAGCGTATAAACTGAACTGGCAGTGGTCGCAGTAGTAAAATAAAAAATAATAATAACCCAAACGGAAGGCAAACAATTTATTTATATAAACAATCATCAAATAACAATATTCTAATAACTCAATACTTATTCCTTGCAGTAGATTTTGAAATGTCATTCAAGCATTTTATTAGTGGGTTCAAGAAAGCGAACACTGTCCTCAAGATTTACGTTCAAGCCCATTGGTATAGGTGTTGTAAAAAGTTGCCCCTGCACGTTTACATAATGAGTAAAACAGAAGAAAGTCGCTTTGTGACGGAACATAAACACGCCTCGAGTAATAATACAGTGTTTTCTGAAACTATTTAGTCTCGACCTATCAACGCCCACGACGGTTACAGGATTTACCCCTCCCCCCAAAACAACTTTAGGTCCTAGTGTTATTTATTAAACAATACACTTACCACATACACGTTTTAACAGAGTTCTTGGATACAGATCTATAAGGCCCGGGTTTGATCTCCCCGCTCCCGGAACTTTTTTGTGAAGCAGTGGGTCTGTGACGGGGTCAAACTCAGCCCCGTGAAGACAATTGAGGAGCTACTTGGATAAAGAATTATCAAATCCAGTCCTTAAAACTGAGATCAATGGCCGGGGACTCATTTTGTTGATGACATGACACTCTCTACCCACAAATGTTGGCATAATATTCGCTAACATTGGCGGACACTTGGTCGGTATAGCTTAATTTCGGATTACACCGCATAGTATCAGTAAACTACGCTTAGTTTAAGGTCTAACATAAAAAATCTACCCGGCACTATTAGTATTATTATTTTTATAATAATTATTATTAGGTATTTTATCTTATTACATGTCCATTCCTTTTGTCAGTGAACATGACCGCCAATGCACCCTGTCCTCTGCCTCCTCCTTACGCACCCAGGATTTTCATCTTACCTTCAAGTCATCTGGTATTTTAATCCTCCTTCTTCCTAAGCTCCTCTTTCCCTCAACCTTTCCTTCTATGACATCGTGCAGAATACATTTCTTCCTAAGGATGTGTCCGATCCAGGTTGCTTCGCGCCGAAGAATCACATCCAAAATTGTTCTCTTCTCACCCACTCTTCTTAGAATTTCTTCATTTGTCACCCTGTCTGTCCACCTAATCTTTTCCAGTCCTCTCCAAAACCACATTTCAAAGCTTTCCAAGCATCTCTTTTCCATCTTTCTGAGAGTCCAAGTTTCTGCTTCAAGCAGCGTTATGCTTCAAATGTAGCATTTCATAAGTTTCTTCCTCAGTTCCAAACTCAACCTTCTGGTCAGCAGTAACCCCTTCTTGTTGAAAGATTTCTTGGCCATGACCTTGTATTATCATACAACCTCTAAATATAAAGCTAGAACGGAATTGATCAAAACAGTTTCGGTTGTAGTCCCTGGGTGGGCAGAGAGACGTAGAGACGGACAGAATTGCAATACACACCTTTTGAGGGCGGGGGGGGAGAGGGGAGGGGGGTTCGTGGGAACATAAAACTTAAAATAATAACCTAGAGCTTTAAAAATTTCACAATTACCACACTTTCTTTAAATATCAAAAAGTAAAGTGTAACAAAATGGATACCATTATAATAAACTGTAAAAAATATATATTTAAGTCCATTTTAACTATTTTCAAATAAAGAGTGAAGGAAACTGAATATATATTTTTATGTTTCCTCCATATTCATATATGTTATCTAATTTACCGGTTAATCGACTGTGGGAGGGGCTCTCTCGATTGAATGTTGGGAAAGCAAGCGATGGGCAGTATAATTTTTGCATTTTATATGCAAACATGTTTTTGGTCAGATAAATAAAATAATTTCTCCAGTGGAAACATGTAGTTTAATTTTATTCACGTGGTGATATCAACAGTTCTTGAATATCTGTCAAGGGTGTCTTGAAATTTAATCCCAACTTTTTATTCTTCATTTAAAAGGTTTATCATGTAATGCTAATATGCTCATAACAGATATTAAAGATCTGTAGATATAACCATATGAAGAAAATTAAGATCTGTTTTTATCAGAGCAATATTTTATTTAATTTGGCAAAAAAAAAAAGATGTTTTAATATAAAAACTCCAAAAACACTGGCTTTTCTCGCGTTCCCTACAATCCCACTTTGAGGCATATTTAAAAAAAAGCTGAGGCTATAAAATAATATATATTTCCTAAAATGTTTGCCATTTTTATACGTCCCATCGTCCTATCTTTACTTGGATGGATTTGACAGCCAACTTTTAGTGGAATCACAAAGGGTGTGTAGTAATTTTGCTGCGACAAACAATACGAATTGGTGATTTGGGCTTCCATTTCTTCTTTGAAACAACATTTTATCGTTTAAAAAACCATTTGCTTACTAGCCATGATAACCTCTTCGGTGACCACAGGGTCTAAGGCAGGTGTCTGAAACATTTTTTATGTCACGGACAGTATGATTTTAAAAAAATCGATCAAAAAGTTTCAATAAAGGAGTAAAGGTGTGGGAATGACTTTCCAGAATCCACAATTTATGAGCATCTTTTTTCTGTTAATGGTAATAACAGGGAAATGTAAGGAGTGTCAAAACTAGATAAAATTTATGATGCGATAAAATGGGGAAATGAAATGAGCCTAGATCACTTACAAGGAAACAACATAGCCACAGCCGCTAGTTTAAACGTGTTGCGCTCCTTTTCGAGGCTTTACTCCTTCAACGTTGGGATCGCTAGGTGCGGTTCCCAGTGACTACAGCGCAATCAAACGAGCATTTTTTAAACGACTCACTTTATACTCGAATTTACTAGAGGTCAGATAAAAAATATGAGATCATCGTGTCAACCACTCGGCTATCAGCGAGAAAGCTTCAGATATCGGCCTCCCCCGTCTCTAACCTCCCCCTTTAACCCCATCACTAAGTACCCTAATCCTGCTAAACAAATGAGTTTACTCTAAAAGCACACTACAAAGAAAACTTAGAACTCAATGGTCCTTTTTTTCATTCAAGGGACTGGCGGTCGACTGCAAATATAATAATTGTTAAAGAGAGGACTGAGAAGCATTGAAGACGTTTAGAAATCCCAATTTATTTATGAAGTTATTAGCTAATATTCTTTAATATTGTTTTCACCAAAATGAATGCGAAAGTTCTGACTAGTTAAAAAGTTTAATTTTTAATTCTAAAATTGTTTTTTAATGTGTTCTATATAATATTATACTACTATAAAGCCACATTGCTAACTCACTCACTCACTCACTCTTTGACATTAATATTTACCCGCTTCCAGATGAGTTAGAAACTTTAAATTTGGCAAACTTATAGCTTCTAGCCTGTAACGACGGGAAAATTCAAAAGATTAAAATTTTAATTTTTAACCCCCCAAAAAATACAAACTGGTGGAGCAACATTAAAGTCAGTGCAGACCTTTCTTTGGAGGTCTCTTGTGGTTAAACGGTAAGACCTATCAAAAAGCGGATTGCAACAACAGCTATAGATTTAGCGAGATCAACAATTATTGGTCCTATTACTTTTAGTCGTATCTCCATCGGTTACACCTTAGCTAAAGCTAGATTTTTTTGAAATTTTAAGTAGATTTTGCACATTTTCCACACATTTTTTAAATTTCAAAACAACGCTGGAATTACATTAGTTTACATCCACTTGCAAAGAAATTTACCGGGAGTTTTGGGGACGTAGCCCTCAATGAACAAAGTCGGTCCTTATATAGAACTACACAAAACAAACCCACATATTGTGAACCTATCAAAGATAACTTTATTTAATAGAGGAAGGCTAGATAGAGATTTCGAACCTTTTGCTTTAATCTTAGAAGTACACATTTCCACGTAAAGTAACATTATTTTTAAAAAACTTTAAACTCAAAATTCAAACTTTCTAACGAGTCAAAGAAACCTTATAATTTTCGCCAACATTTTAATGAAAACTATGTTTAAAAATATCAAACCACTTCTTAAAAATCCGGGATTTCTAAAAGTCTCCACGCGTCTCGGTGTTTTCCCTTAACAACTTTGAATATACTCAACTGGGATAGTTTTTAAACACATATTTGAAAAATCACGTTTTTTTTATTGAAAATTAGAGATTAATGGTTTTTAATCTATAAATATGTGTTTTTAAAGAATTATATTTGTAATTTTTACATAAAATATACTAAACATAATTTTCTAAAATTGTTTTCATTCAAAGTTAGGTACCTCTGTTGATATTTATAGTACACTCTAGTGTCAGTACAGGGGCGGCTGCCATGGGCGCCAGCTCGAGAGGGCGTAGTCAGAGCTTGCTAGACCTAACCTAACGTAGAATCTCCAAACCTAACGTAATCCGGGGTATATGAAATAATTACCAAACTAATTCCCAAACCTAACTACTCCAAACCTAACGTAATCCGGGAGTGATATGAAATAATCCCCAAACCTAACTACTCCAAACCTAACGTAGCCTGGGCGTGATAGTAAAACAATTAAAATGAGAGAAATATGCATGCTAAAACATTATTTTACCAATCACTTCTTGTAAAGTAAAAAAGTGTTTCAACCGAAACAATGTTGCTACATAAAAGGCAAAATATGGCACCAGAAAATTTGTAAGATTCTTAAAAATTACTTTAAAATATAGTTAAAATGAATGTTTTAGTCAAGAATAATTTCAATAACTTAAATCAAAAACAAATATAGGGCCTATTTTTTTCCTATAATTTTTATCTAAGAGATATAGGTTTAGTTAGTAACTTATTGTCTTCAACATCTAACAAGATGTACCTAAGTAGGCTACGAGCCAAGACAACTACTAGCCGTTGACTTCACAAAGTTCATTGAGACATTACATTGAATAACATGACTGTCAAAATACTATTGACTTCAAAATTAGTGGCACGCGTTCCATAGATTAACGAACATAGATTTTCCCGAAATCTTTTGAGAGCTAAATAAATACTGTTGGTGGAACGGATCTGGCCTGCGGGCCATAAGTTGCCACCCACTAAGTCTCCTAATATACTAAACTGCTGATGAGGGATGGTTCAGAGCTATAATCCCCTTCGGGCGTACTAAGGGTGGTTTTCCTAAATGGTTTCCACTATATTTTTCTCACCACTCAAATGCGGATACACTTACTATAAATTTAACCTTCATAATTAAAAAAATACATTTATATATATATATATATATATATATATATAATATTATTTTATAATTACAAACAAATTACAGTTATATATATATATGCAATTATTTCATAGTATATAATTATAAGTATATATACATATATACACACACACACACACACACACACACATAATGTGTAGGGAGATGCTGAGACGCAGTAACAAATATTTAATTTCAATTCACCTCAGAGCCCAAACTAGATTTGGTATTATTATGTTCCAACAACACAGCCATACTTCTTCTCAAACACAGCTCATATTATGTTGAACATTATCAACTCCCCTCGCCTTGCATTTTGACGCTAGGAGTAACGAACCACGCACGTAAACAAACATTTCACTCCCAAAACGACATGTTTATCAACTCCAAACTCAATGGAGAAACTCCAAGATGTGAAACGTAACAACATCCCATCACATTCACTATCACAATTCGGTACAAGAACGATCCATGGTATCAAACTGTAATGATTGGACATGGACCGTTTTAGTATTAAATCCAAGCTACATCTCATATTTTCATTGGATCTACTTTCACGTATTCATACTTCAATTCATGTGACCTATAGTTATAACTTTTGATAAATAGTATCAATAACTATAAATTAGCACCATTATTAAAGTAAAATGTAATTAATGTTGACCGCAAAAAAAAAAAGTATTTGATAAAGGTTCTTCCAACAAAATTCTACACTCTAAATGAAACTGTCAAGCCAGATTTTATTGGTTGTAACATGTACATTTTTAATAAAAGTGAACACCATAATTTTAAACAGTTTAAAATATACCGTTAGTGGCCCTACGGGTGTGTGCATAATTGATATGGTGGCTGAAGAACCTTACTTTGTTCAAAAGGTTACCAGATTTATGTTTATGATTGTCTAAGTCATGGAACTCAAAATTTTAGCTTCAAAGTTTAGCTAAAATATGTTATTATATGCTATATATTTTATTTTTATCTTCAAGTGTGATTGAATATTAAAAAATATATATTAAGATAGAATGTACCTTTCTGTGTCTGTAAATATTTGCATTTATTACTTTAGAACAAGTAGATATATTTAGAAATGTTATGGTTTATAATTTCTAAATTCTTCTAGGAAATATACTTAGCTCACATATTATTTTATTGAACATAAAAATGTTATTTATATTTGTAGGATACCAAAATTATCAAAGTATTTATCTAAAAAGTGTACTGTTATAATATTGTCTCTTTTCTCCGCGTCATACTATCCATTTGGTTTATAAGTATATATATTAACTAGCCCCCTTCCCCGTAAAAAAAATTATTGTAAATAATCCTGTAAAACAAAGCTTCAAATCATCCATCATCTTATCTTATAAATAAAAATGAATGGCTAAATGTGTTGCTAACCGCAAAACTCGAGAACGGCTGGACCAATTCGGCTATTTTTTTTCTCTAATATTCGTTGAAGTCCGAGGAAGGTTCTTATGAAGAGAAAAATTGGAAAAATTGCATTGAAAAACGTAAAAACCACATTTTTATTTTTCCCATTCAAACTGTTCCTAGCTGTCAATTCTAGGGATGGCGAACTGAGATAGATTAATCGAAGAATCGATTTTTTTGGGTCATGAATATCGATTTGAGCAATGAATGGATTAAGTGAATCGATCTTAGATACCCTAAAATCGACTTTCAATTCATTTACTTACGGTTTCGTTTTATTCAAATAAAACAAAAGAGTACCAAACCATAAGATAAAGAAAAAAACATTTGAACTTTGATTAGTAACTTTGAATGCATCTGTAGATTTGAAATTTTCTCTTTATGAACGTAACCTTAAAATTAATATAAACTACTTGAATGCATCGGTATATTTGACACTTTCTCTTTCTACAATATACAATTTGACTTTGACAGTTTTTTAGTAGATTCTCAATTAGTGCGTGTTATTTTCTTGGTTGTGTTAAATCTTTGCTTCTCAATCGACCCATTTACTTATTGTTTCGTTTTATTCAAATAAAACAAAAGAGTACCAAACCATAATATAAAGAAAAAACCATATACAATTTGACTTTGACAGTTTTTCAGTATATTCTCAATTTGTGCGTGTTATTTTCTTTGTTGTGTTTAATCTTTGCTTCTCAATCGACAAATTTACTTATTGTTTCGTTTTATTCAAGTAAAACAAAAAAATACCAAACCATAATATAAAGAAATAACAATATACAAGTTGACTTTGACAGTTTTTCAGTAGATTCTCAATTTTTGCGTGTTATTTCCTTTGTTGTGTTTAATATTCGCTTCGCAATCGACCCATTTATTTATTGTTTCGTTTTATTCAAATAAAACAAAAGCGTACCAAACCATAATATAAAGAAAAAACTATTTGAGATTTAATTAGTAACTTTATAATTATGAACTTAGCCTTACAATTAATATAAACTACTTGAATGCATCCGTAGATTTGACACTTTCTCTTTCTACGATATACAGTTTGAAGTTCCTCGATTTATCTTTTGTTGATTTATTTATTTATCATATTCACGTGCAATCCGCAGTGGATAGAAATCAAACTTGAGTTATTCCCTGGTCAATCATCTATTGATCGCCATGACATTACGGCAAGAGTCTTCAAACAAAAGTTGAAATATTTAATGAATTTATTTATGAAACATAGCGTGTTTGGCGAGACGCGCTGCTGGATTTATTCTGTGGAGTGGCGGAAACGTGGATTTTCTCATGCACATATTCTGATTTGGTTGGTTGAGAAGATAAGACCAAATGAAGTTGATGAAGTGATATCAGCTGAAATCTCTGATGTACATGTAGATCCAGGCTTGCATGAAGTAGTTATAAAAAACATGATTCATGGTCCTTCTGGAACACTTAATCAAAATTCACCGTGTATGGGGGATGGTAAATGTTCGAAGCGTTAGCAGAAACAATTACCGGAAATGATGGTTATCCACTGTATCGTCACCGATCGACTGCAGACAACGGAAGATCAACAATTGTCAAAGTTAATAAACAAGACATTGAAATTGATAATTGTTGGATTGTTCCATATTCACCGATCCTATCAAAGACTTTCAAGGCGCACATCAATGTTGAATCTTGCCATTCCATGAAATCTATCAAATACATTTGTAAATATGTAACCAAAGGAAGTGACATGGCTGTGATTGGAGTTGGTGCAGAGAATTACAATGACGAAGTTACACAATACCAAATGGGCCGGTATGTTAGTAGTAATGAAGCAATTTGGCGCATTTTTTCTTTTCTCATTCATGAAAGACACCCCACTGTTGTTCACTTAGCCAGACACTTAGAAAATGGTCAAAGAGTATATTTCACGGCACAGAACGCATTACAACGAGCTGTTCAACCCCCATCTACAACCTTTACCTGTTTTTTTTTAAATGTGTCAGAATGATGATTTAGCCCGAACACTACTTGACTATACTTGAAATGCCCAAATATTATACTTGGAATCAATCCACAAAGAAATTTCAACCACGGAAACAAGGAAAACCCGTTCCAGGTTACCCAAATGTATATTCCACCGATGCAATAGGTCGAATTTATTCAGTCCATCCAAGCAACGATGAGTGTTTTTATATTAGTCAATGTTTGAGGCCCAACATCATTCCAACAGTTACGAACTGTTAATGGTGAATTGTGTGGCTCTTACAGAGAAGCCTATCAACGTTTGCAACTGTTAGAAAATGACGCTCATTGGGATCAAACTCTCAATGATGCTATAATTTCTTCACAAGCTCATCAATACGAACATTGTTTTCTATAATTATATCAACATGCTTCCCATCAAAACCAATTGATTTATGGATCAAATACAAAGCTGATATGTGTGACGATATCTTGCATCAAATGCGCATTAAAACAGGAAATCCAAATTTACAAGTCAGTGAATAAATTTACAACGAGGCGTTAATATCAATTGAGGACATGTGCTTGATGATGTCAAACAAAGTATTATCTCAATTAGGTATGGCCAGGCCCAATCGCCCGATGCACGACGTTTTTAATCAAGAGTTGCAACGAGAAAAATTGTACGATCTCGATGCTTAAAGAGAATCAGTCCGAATAAATCTTCCGCTGTTGAACCAACAACAAAAGTATGTATTTGATACTCTTATGGAAGTTTTATATGATGGAACTGGAGGGATTTACTTCTTGGACGCTCCCGGTGGTACAGGAAAAACTTTTTTGATTTCTTTGATTTTAGCAACAATTCGCTCACACAATGAAATTGCACTCGCACTTGCTTCATAATGCATTACAGCTACATTGTTGGAAGGCGGTTGAACAGCCTTTACCCGTCGCGGCTTCGCCCGCATTAATTGATAAAATCTTTTAATTTTTAACTAAACTGTTTTGGTCATAAATCAAACTTTATTTTTTTCAAATATCTATGCGTTTCTCTCAGTTCTAGCTTAAATAATTTTGCCGTATTTTAATTTTCACTTTTAAATATTTCGTAATAAAAGAAATATATATTATTTAAGTTATCAATTATATATTTTTTTTACATTTTTAACTTCATAATTAGTAAGATAAATAAATAAATGAAATAATATTTTTTTCGAACCATAGGGCTAAAAAAATCACATTTATTATTTATTAGTATGAAACTACGTCACACTAATTACTATTTACTTTAATTACAAAATATTAAATCACATATACTTAAATAACATCATTTCAATGAAATTTTAATCATATATTTATTATTATTTAAAATCAAAGGTTGGGAATAGTCCTATATGTTATTCCAGGACATACTCTATCAACGTACAAAGTTTCATTCGAATCCGTTCAGCAGTTTTGGCGTGATTGAGCAACAAACATCCAAACACACATACTTTCGCATTTATAATAGTCATTAGTAAGAAGTAAGATTCCACGGTAATTAATTGATAGTAAATAAATAAAGTGATCACTCTGAAATACTTTATATTCAATTTTTTGGTTAAAATACACATTTGTGACTGTATAGTATCACAAACTTATCTCTTCTGGTGACCATTACTGAAAACTAAAGATGTCATCACGACATGTGCATTTTATAAGCGACGCCATCACCAGAACTTGACCAGAAATATAAGTTTGTGGGACTGCCACAGTCCAATAGCTTTTGACAGAACGACGTCTGTCGGGTGAGCTAGTATCAATATAAAAACAAAACTTTTTTACTTATTAAAACAAATACAGTCCTACCATCACTGTATAGCCCCCTCCCTCTTTTTATCCTCCCTCCTATTTTAATCTCATTCCTCTTTCATTGCCCCTATTCCCCCCCCCTTCACCCACCCCATTTCCCTTCAACAGCTTTTTTTTCCAACAACTATATAATATGCTATCAACATTTATATGAGGAGCAAATTAAATTTTCAAAATAAAATATAGCCTATGTTACTCGCTGATAATGTAGCTTATATTGGTGAAAGAATTTTTAAAATCGGTCGAGTAGTTTTTGAGTTTATCCTTTACAAACAAAAACAAAAAATCAAATCTTTCCTCTTTATAATATTATATAGATTATGCTAATCAGGAAAGTATACCTTAAAGGCAATATACTCAAATCTGGTTGGAGGGATGGTGGGCAAAATACATACGAAATACACATTTGGGTGACCTGGCGGTCTAGGGGTAAGGTGTCAGACTTCTGTGCTGGCGGCCGGGGTTCAATCCTCGGTCCCGGCAAGATTTATCTGATTTCCAAACCCTTCCTACACCTCTGACAAGACATCTTGTGAATGTGGGGGAAAGCCAGGCCACCACCGTGGTTCGGATTCCACGTTAAACTGTAGGTCCTTCATTTCATCTCACAATCACCCTACCATTACACATTAGCGTAAGTGCGTATAACCCGAACGGTAATAAGACGCGGTGCTAATAATAATAATAATAAATACACATTCTCAGAAAACTCGGTAAGGATTCGACTAAAACCTCCCCATCACCGCTAGACCAAACGTAATTATCTTGACATTTAGACCGTTGGCACAAGCTATAAATTAATCCATTAAGAGTTTCATCACGGCAAATGTGACTAAACAGAAAGGCCAATCTTAGGTGCTAGGTGAACAATCTTAATTGGTAGGCCACCAATTGTTAGGTTGTACTTATCTGACCTATTTAAATACTATACAGGTTAGTTCAAAAGTATCCATACATAGGAAATAATGTGTACTTTTTGGCTGTTTCATTTCTTGCAGGTAGCATTTAAAAATGCCCCCAACTAAAGATGAAGGCCTTGGTGTTCTTCTTCACCAAATATACATCCAACCAGATGGTAGAATTATTTAAAATTAAAATAAACAATTATTTTAGTTTTGAAATATAAATTCCGGAAGGCTATTCAATTAATTTTAGGAATTACACAGTCTTTTACAATACTTGTTATTTAATTTATAAATAAACTTGATACGTGATAAACCGTAAACAATAACAAACAACGAAACTGACCTAAGTCAATATTACGTGTCAGTTATCAGCTGAGAGGTTTAAAGGGTCCTCCTTTTAACAAACAGAGTAACGTCGTAAGTTGACAGTGAGACCACTTCACCGAACTAACGAACTAACACGAGGTTTCCTGTGTTACTTTTTGCACGAGAAATCACATTTATTTACATAAAGCAACTAACCATAACATATTATAACCTTAGTCATTATAATAAATAATCACTTATGAAAATAATAACAAACCCTCTAATAAACAATGAAACGCTAAGTTACTTCACCCTCTTAGACGAGTGAGGAAAATCGACCATCTCTGCAGACGTTTAACTTCAACTACAGTTGCCGGTGGGGGATGTTGCTATCCGGTTAAATATACAGTGCCGTCGAGAGCCACTAAGGGTCCGGGGGCAAATCATTTTGTCGGGCCCCCTTTCCATTACTCTTATGCGCAACTTTTCAGACCTCTCACAATCCTAAAAATAAAAAAGGAACCTCAGAGATTATATTGCTATGTAAATAACAAAACTAGTACATAATTATTAACAACGATTAAACAAAAATTACAGTGATTTCTCTCAAGACAATCTAGTTAACATTCAACTATGCACGATCATTTTTTTAAAATACAGCCTATGCAATACATATTTTAAATTTAAAAGTGGTAGGAAAGAAATTTATATATTATTGTTATGATTATTATTATTATTATTATTATTTAGCACCGCGTCTTACTACCCGTTCGGATTATACGCTTTTTAAGTACTAATTACGCTAATGGATTAGGAATAGGGAAGGTTGAATTAGAGTAAGTGAACCCGCATTTGCGTGGAGGGAGAGTTGAAAAACATTTAGCATACATTCGGAAATAAATGTGCAATTTTGAGCTATGGTATTTTGTTGAGTAATTTAAGGGACTGCAGAGTAGATTTAAATGTAATTCACGAGCTAAGTTTACCTGGATGACAGCTCGAAATGTTACTAGAAGTAAAGCCTAATATATAACTATGCCAACAGCTGACATATATCACTTTGATGACTGTAATGAAAACAGATTGTAATATATTAATGTGATAGTTAACCACAGTAATTTAGGCCAATATTATTAATATATTTATTTGAGGTCGGGAACACAGTTTATTTATAGTTTTATTCCCCTTAAAAAAAATATTAACACCACTTTCACAAAAACTTCTAACGAACATAACTTCAAAATGGCGACTGACGAATCTAAACCATATGATTGAACATAACGGTAAACAAGTTTTTTACAATGATGCAGACACGCAGTTGATGAAAATATTTTATTCAGTTAAATATTTCAAAATACGATAAAATAATCATAAAATCATTTATTGTATGTAAAAAAATGACAATTTTCTCTTTTTCAAGTAAATACTATGCCTGTATTAAAATATATTGATGTGTGCGCTATATTACACAAAATCAGTAACGTTCCAAAACCAAATATAAGTACTTTTAATTATGTTTAAAATATTGTTTCAAGTTGAATAAAAAGAAATTATTTAAATAAATGAAATAGTATGAGAAAACTTAAGTTAACGTTATTTTAAACGCAATATATAACAGGTAATTAAAGACATTTACATTTATAACAAAACTGTGATCTTTTACAAGTTTTGGCAACCCAAAACCTAAACATATGATTTTCAAACTGTCATCCAGGTAAAAACCTATCGTGAACGGAATATAGTGATGTTTGTCTTGTGTTTCACTTCTTGACTTATTTAATTAGGTTAGGTCACCAACATTTCAATTACCTTAACGGCGTAACCTTTAATCTTGTTTATGGCTCGTCCACTCAAGTTTAAATAGTGGTAATTAGTGTACTTGATTTAAATTTCGTATTATACTGAAATTTTCTTCCGTTTATCTAAAACGGTTATATTTTCGTCAAAAGTGAGACGAAAAAGTCTCGAAACCGAGCCGGGTCCAGGGGATTTTGCCCCACCCTATCCTCCCCTCTTGGTGGGCCTAGAAATATGAAGCGGTTATATAGGCCTATTGATAGGATATTATCATTAAAAAGTAAGTGAAGCCAGTAATTACTTTTCTTTTCTCACAAATACTCGTAGGAGACCGTGTTATTATTTTAAACGGAGCTCATTTCATTCAGCAGTATCCCAATGTAAGCTTTACTTCATCAATGTAGGCCTACTTTCTGACTAAATCGTTTTCCCATGGTATTATATTCCTTAAAGAGTAGCTTAATGTGGTGTTTGTTTAGGAGAACCGGCCTAAGTTACACGAAATGTAGTCTAGTTAATAGAATGGGTCCATAGGGATAATTTCCTTAAAATAATAAACATAAATAGATCCTTGTTGATCTTAGGATTTTTATAATTTCAAAATATGGCCAGATTATTTGGACATCTCAGCTCAATCGGTAGCGTGTCTATCTACTTAGCAAGAGTCCCGGGTTAGATTCCCGGCATGGTCGAAAAATATATTATTGATGAAATGTGGGCTTACCCTTTCATATTTATGGATTAAGTGTTGGGTGTTGTGTTTGTTCTAGATTTAAGTTAGTTTATAAGTTGTGTGCTTATGTAACTAGTCTATTCAGAATGTACAAGTTAAAAACCTCTAATAAATGGAGAAGAAAATGAAAAAGTGAACACACATAAATATTTTACCACAAATGTATTGTACAATAAAACATTAAAAATGAAACATGAAACTTAAAAATATATTTGATACGTGTTCAACTGATACAACTCAGCTGTGTTCAACATTATGGTCTAAATTTAATCAAGATGGACCAATATTTAATTTAATGTTACAATACTCAACAACACGGGCAAGTATTTAACAGCATGACCTAATCCTCAACAACATGGGCTAATCTTCATCAGTAGTGACTAGTATTCAACAGACTGGCTAGTATTCAACATCATGTGTATGAAACAGCTTGGGCTAATCTTCAATAGCATGGGCAATTATTCAACAGCAATAGTCTTAAGCATCATGGGCTAGTTTTTAGCAGTATGGAATTGTCATCAACAACATGGCTAGTCTGCAACATGAGATGTCTTCAACATGGGCTAGTCTTCAACAGCATGGGATAATCTTCAACATGGGATGTCCTCAACAGCTTGGGCTAATCTTCAATAGCATGGGCTATTATTCAACAGCAATGGTCTTAAGCACCATGGGCTAGTTTTCAACAATATGGGCTTGTATTCAACATGGGATAGTCTTCAACATAGGATATTCTTCAACACGAGATAGTCTTTAAAAGCATGGGATAGTCTTCAAAAGCATGGGTTAGTCTTCAACATGGGATAGTCTTCAAAAGCATGGGCTAGTATTCAACACGGGATAGTATTCAAAAGCATAGGCTAGTCTTCAACACGGGATAGTCTTCAAAAGCATGGGCTAGTCTTCAACATGGGCTAGTCTTCAATAGCATGGGCTAGTCTTCAACACGGGATAGTCTTCAAAAGAATGGGCTAGTCTTCAACATGGGATAGTCTTAAAAAGCATGGGCTAGTCTTAAAAAGCATGGGCTAGTCTTCAACACGGGCTAGTATTCAACACGGGATAGTCTTCAACAACATGACTACAAACATATTATAATAGTTAAACAAAATCTTAGTATATTGACGTAATAAAACATATTTTCAAAGACGTTCGTTTGTTTATATTTTGAGTGGGGCCTCAAGCCATCAGCAAGGAATGTTGTTTATGTTTCACCTTGAATGACGGATGCTAATGGTACCCAACAGAGTGGTTCTGTTCTTTTGATACAACGCGTGATTGTGTTACAAGTAATAAGACCACAGAAGATAATCCCCTCCTACCGGCCTAAACGAGTCGGAACTATTTTTATTAACTCCGCCTTGGGTCTATATGGTGGGGGTGGAGGGGGGAGTGTTGGAGAGTAAACATATTTTATGTTATGCGATCATACAAAAAAAATTTAAAAGAAAGGATGTGTGACTTGCTTCAGTGGGGATGATGGTGAAGTAGAAGTTTGAATCCCGGTCAAGTGCAATGAAGTGTTATTTTCTTCATAAACTGTGTTTACCTTTCCGTATCAAAAATACTTCCTCCAAATTTTATCTTCCTCATGTCTAACTCATATAGTGTAGATATGTAGAGAATCAGGGTGGAAATTAAGACGGGAACACGGAGGAAAATAATAAACATTATAATTACAGTAATAATAACAATTAATAAATAATCGGGTGAAAGAAATAGGCCTCTTAATGATGCAAATGCAAATAATCAGTGACGTGGCGACGCTCGGGTCCGTGTTGGTCTTTGGTGTCCGAGTCAAATGGAGCGAGTACGATTGAACCGCCACACTCTCGTCGAGTCATTGCGCAATTAGATTCCAGAGTGTTGACACTTGGCGCATCATCGGATTTAATTCATTTAATTTTTTTGATAATTTTATTTTTGTTTTCCTTTAATTTTTACTTAGTAAATTATCTCGCAAAACATGAGTGACCTAGACAAATGACACAACAATCCAATTCTTGGAATTAAAACCAAGGTGAACCCGTTATGTGGGAACCGAAACAGATGTACCACAAAGTTAAGAAGAAATATAACGATGCATAGGTTCGCATAAGTTGATTTTATATAACAAGTTCGATATCCTCCATCATATACATCGAAATAAAGACTCCATGATAGGTGAGTGTGGGCGAGAGGCGAGAGAGAGTGTCGAGTAGCTCTCGTCTTCACTCGGCTCGTACTGTCTAGTCCGACTCCTCTCGGTGAGAGTGTGGAGAGTAGCTCTCGTCTCCACTCGGCTCGCACAGTCTCGTCCGAGTCCTCTCGGCGAGAGTGTGGATGAGACATAAAACTTTACTTGCAACATGTTCTCGACCACGTGGATTCCATTTGATGAATCATCCAAGGCCATCAAATCCAACTCCAGCCCCCATCTCACCATCATCCGGAATAACACCGCTAATAGCTCGAAGGAGGCTACACCATCACCTCCACAAGAGAGGAACGGGCCTTGGTGCGTTATCCAGACTTTCAGTACCTACAGGCGGATGAAGAGGCCACGCTCCAATTAACTCTGCCACTTAAAGCCAAATCTCAAAAATAATCGCCAAGGAAACCAGTCCCGTGGAATAGTGGTTAGTGAACCTGTCTATGAGTCTAGGGGTCCCGGATTCGATTCTCATCTGGAACCTTGGGTATTTTTCCCGGAAGGGGAATTACCCCAACAGTCATCAGTTTGCTTAGTTAGGCATAAGTTATGTTTATGTGTTTACACTGGTTACATACCCTCATACTCACTCTTATACTCACCATCATACTCACTATCACTATCACCTCATCTCATTGGGACATAGAAAGAGCCTCCATGGAAAGGATGTACGATTAGTACATTCGGGCATCTCCAAAACTGGCTAATCTTTCTACTATTGAGCTACGAGTGATGTAACTCATAATAATATACCACCTGGAAGAGACTAACACCAAGAAAATCACTTGATAATCGTCATGTCCTACCACCCGGGCCTCTCGGTTGGGGAATAAAAAATTATGCTGCATCGAACAAATATGATGTTTCCACGTAGAATTGAATCAATGCCTTGAAAGCTCCGGGAAACACATCATCTGCACTGGGCATCTAACACCTCCTCAAGCTCCGGGAAACATATTATCTGCACTGGGCATCTAACACCTCCTCAAGCTCCGGGAAACATATTATCTGCACTGGGCATCTAACACCTCCTCAAGCTCCGGGAAACATATTATCTGCACTGGGCATCCAACACCTCCTCAAGCTCCGGGAAACATATTATCTGCACTGGGCATCCAACACCTCCTCAAGCTCCGGGAAACATATTATCTGCACTGGGCATCTAACACCTCCTCAAGCTCCAGGAAACATATTATCTGCACTGGCATCCAACACCTCCTCAAGCTCCGGGAAACATATTATCTGCACTGGGCATCTAACACCTCCTCAAGCTCCAGGAAACATATTATCTGCACTGGGCATCTAACACCTCCTCAAGCTCCAGGAAACATATTATCTGCACTGGGCATCCAACACCTCCTCAAGCTCCGGGAAACATATTATCTGCACTGGGCATCTAACACCTCCTCAAGCTCCAGGAAACATATTATCTGCACTGGGCATCCAACACCTCCTCAAGCTCCGGGAAACATATTATCTGCACTGGGCATCTAACACCTCCTCAAGCTCCAGGAAACATATTATCTGCACTGGGCATCTAACACCTCCTCAAGCTCCGGGAAACATATTATCTGCACTGGGCATCTAACACCTCCTCAAGCTCCGGGAAACATATTATCTGCACTGGGCATCCAACACCTCCTCAAGCTCCGGGAAACATATTATCTGCACTGGGCATCTAACACCTCCTCAAGCTCCAGGAAACATATTATCTGCACTGGGCATCTAACACCTCCTCAAGCTCCGGGAAACATATTATCTGCACTGGGCATCTAACACCTCCTCAAGCTCCGGGAAACATATTATCTGCACTGGGCATCCAACACCTCCTCAAGCTCCGGGAAACATATTATCTGCACTGGGCATCTAACACCTCCTCAAGCTCCAGGAAACATATTATCTGCACTGGGCATCCAACACCTCCTCAAGCTCCGGGAAACATATTATCTGCACTGGGCATCCAACACCTCCTCAAGCTCCGGGAAACATATTATCTGCACTGGGCATCTAACACCTCCTCAAGCTCCGGGAAACATATTATCTGCACTGGGCATCTAACACCTCCTCAAGCTCCAGGAAACATATTATCTGCACTGGGCATCTAACACCTCCTCAAGCTCCAGGAAACATATTATCTGCACTGGGCATCCAACACCTCCTCAAGCTCCGGGAAACATATTATCTGCACTGGCATCTAACACCTCCTCAAGCTCCAGGAAACATATTATCTGCACTGGGCATCCAACACCTCCTCAAGCTCCGGGAAACATATTATCTGCACTGGGCATCTAACACCTCCTCAAGCTCCAGGAAACATATTATCTGCACTGGGCATCTAACACCTCCTCAAGCTCCGGGAAACATATTATCTGCACTGGGCATCTAACACCTCCTCAAGCTCCGGGAAACATATTATCTGCACTGGGCATCTAACACCTCCTCAAGCTCCGGGAAACATATTATCTGCACTGGGGATCTAACACCTCCTCAAGCTCCGGGAAACATATTATCTGCACTGGGGATCTAACACCTCCTCAAGCTCCGGGAAACATATTATCTGCACTGGGCATCTAACACCTCCTCAAGCTCCGGGAAACATATTATCTGCACTGGGGATCTACCCAGTGGGTACACGTCTCCTCCAGCTCCACGAGTCATCTACAAAGGGAGCCTTGAGGCCGGGGAGGAGCTCCAGGCTGCCGAAAAAAGATGACCTTTGATCTCCCGACTGGACTTCAGGGCACCTTAGACTACGGCTTTTCCCACATACTAAAAGCTGAAACCCACTTCAGTGGTAGAATGGTCTAAGGCGTCACCCTCGTGCTAAATAATGGGCTTGCTGATGAAGGAAAGATCGAGGTTTGAATCGCGGTTGTGTCTTCCTTAAATGGTTTCCCGCTATCCTTCCACACCAATACGGGTAGACGACTCTAAAGTTCTTCCTTCCTCATCCATATCCCATTAGAGTAATTATCATACGTGCGCAGCCTATTACCTGAACAAATAGTAGGACGCTGCGATAAAAAAAAGAGCAGAGGCAGAAGATTTGGACGCTGTATGCCCTCGTTTCTTTTTTTTCCTTTCTTCTTTTTTTTTTTTTTTTTTTTTTTTAGAATCCAACTTTCACACCCGTAATATGTTATTTAATGTATGTATCGTTTGAATTCATAGAGGCGGGGCTTTGGCTTGTGTCCCTTCTGCTTATGGTTGTTCCTTGAGAACATTTCCCTACATTTACCTCGGCAGAAATAGTATAAAAGGTAGGGGTAATTCCCAGTGGGACTCAGTTGGGGATTAAATACCGGCATACCTCACTGTATACCTGCATACAGCACTGCATAACTGCATACACCATTGTATACCTGCATACATCACTGCATACCTACACATATCGCCGCATACCTGCATACATCACTGCATACCTGCATACATCATTGCATACCTGCATACCTCGCATGGGAAATGTATTTCTATTTATAGCTGACCAGTGAGTGTCCTATATTGAGTGATTGGAACACATGACAGTTACAATTTAATATAGCTCTGCATACCCTGGAAACAAGTCACGGCACGACACTGAATATCATACAACTCCATCCCTACTTCCTATTTTGAGTGATGTTTTTTAGGTAAGGTATAAGTTGAAGATAGTGTCAAATTGTCAAGAAAGATGAAGAATGGCCATAGTAATAAAATATCCATAAACATTTTGCCACCATACACACAAATTAAAAGTTTTAAATATATTTAGTGCAAAATGTGAGACTACTGAATTGTATCCATTCTGAATGGTCTCCACACCACAGATAAAAAGTCTGAATTGTATCCACTAGAAATATTTGCATTATACCACAAAAATCCTGAATTGTATCCATCCTGATTTGTATCCATTTAATTGCGGTACCACTTGCCTGATAGATAGCAGCAGAAGAATCTCGCTTTAGCTCATTCCATGTTTACTAGAGAGCAGCACTTATCCTTAACTCATTCCGTGTTTACTAAGGAGCAGCACTATCTCTATATTAATATAAAAAATATAATCTTTTTACTAATTGTCTTATTACTTTAAAAATCTAAACACGGATTTTAGGACTTATTTTTATAAAGATTACAGAATATATCTGTGTATAAAGTGCTTGTTCTATATATATATATATATATATAAAACCCTAGTATCATCTTGTTGGCAATCCTGTATTTAAATACTATTATTATGACAATTGACAGAATTAGCTACTTTAACAACGCCATATTATTTGCACACAGAAAACTATCACTTACTCTAAGCTAAGATTAAAGTAACTTAAATCTAAGATAGGGCATTGCAATAAACAATGTTTTTGTAATTGTATGCTTTTAATATTAATAGATCTGTTTTAAAGTGTCATATCCTATTGTCTATAGATAATTTCATCAGTTTATAATGTAGGTCTATCTGGGTTGGTGTTTAAGTTGAAGCTATAGGTTATCATACTCAACTTGAACACAGGCCTACATTTTATGTGATAGTTTAGTTAAGTTTGATTGAAAAAACCCGTAAGTGTTTATATTTACCACTCCTCAACAGCTACATCTCCAGAAAATATGATTTTATCCCTAGCCCTTTATCATTATGCCTACTATAAATATAAATGCCTAACCATTTATCCAGCTGAAGTCAAACGAGAGGGAGGACAGTGTAAAAAAATAAAAATCTTTGCTTCTAACTGTTAAATATTAAAATTCATCTTGTTATTTGAAGGGAATTCTTAAGACTATGGTTAAAAGTGATTATGTACCAGTAAAACGAGAGCGGGATTCCTTGTTTTTCTTTGTCATCGTATAAACTTGTATTTTATATTTTGCCCTCTCTAAACACATAAAAAAACAAATCTCCATTGATAACAAAATGAATATTGTAAAATAAATTAGGGAAGCCTATATAATTTTAAAATATCTACAAAAACTCGTCAATCACAGATAAACATTATTTATAACATGAATATTCAAAGAATGTCACAACATGGCACCAAAGTATTCAAAGTATTTAATAGGCAATAGTTAAAATTTTTAATATTATAAACGAACCCACCTGAACAAATCTTAACCTTTCAGGCGTCAACACATTTTTCATGAAATTTCGGGATCCTGAAATATTATTTTTCAAACTACCGACACTATTTAAATATTAATTTTGCCATCATTGGAAATTTGCCTATTTTGTGTCTATGAATAGTAAAAAACATTAAATTTCTCATAATATAACAAAAAAAAAAATCCTGACCTTTGTGCATACTACTTCCATTATTTCTTTATAATAAAATATATACGCGTAGATTTTCACACTCGAATTGGCCCCATGGAAAAAGCATAATGTTCTCAATACTACTATCTGCTTACCGGACATTTTCATGAGTACTCCCCCACGTTTTGTGAGCCACTTTACAATGTAGCCTACTGAATACTACGTATTGCATTTAAAATTTCATAACTTCTCACTTTATCCACTACTCACTCTTCTCATAAAGAATATTATTTAACACAATAATAAAACTGATGATAATTTATATTCATTTACTTATTTATTTGATGCTCTTTGCTTTACATACAATTTAGATACTATAAATACTTATTTGTATCTTCCTACAAATACAATTCAAGGAGCACACCCAACAGGGTCTGCCCTGGCAAACCGACTCATTGTCAGCCAGGGAGAGAGAGACCTCCCCGTTGATAATATTAGGCTTCTTTTCGTTACTTGGGAATCCCCTATTTATCTCGCTTCGAGTAATGCAGTACGTAAGCTTAGGATAGACCAAACCTATGATAAGCTTATTTATATTGTTTTTTAAACTTCACCATGTCTCATAATTGATGACTGGACTATTTAACTTCTCTAATGAACGAAAGAATAGTGGGTGATATGTCTTATCTTCACAGCCAAGAACATAATATTTGTTGGCACCAGACATTAAATTAAATGTTCAATTTCCCACCTTTAAACACAGATTGTTAAAATAATATAACCCTACGTCTTCATTTCTTAGAGCATATATTAGCAGTTTGAAATGTTGTGGTTTAACAAAGCCAGTCATTTTGAATAAAGAAACTCCAATGATTTGTAAAGTACCCTTTTATTATTCTTTTAAAAGAAACACCAATAAGTATTTCTCTTTTATATATATATATATTAACATAGTGATATTACTATCTCTATCTCTAGTAAACACAAAATGAGTTAAGGATAAGTGCTGCTCTCTAGTAAACATGGACTGAGTTAAGGATAGTTTCTGCTACTGCCATCTATCAGACAAGTAGTGCCACAATTAAATGGATACATTTCAGGATTTTGTGGTATAATGCAAATATTTCTAGTGGATACAATTCAAACATTTTATTTGTGGTGCTCGTTTAAGAAAATGTCTGAATGGAGACCATTCAGAATGGATACAATTCAGGATTTTGTGAACATTATGAAAATGGATACAAATCAGACTTTTTATTTGTAATGCGTGTTTAAAAAAAATGTGAATGGAGACCATTCAGAATGGATACAATTCAGGATTTTGTGGATATAATGCAAATATTTCTAGTGGATACAATTCAGACATTTTATTTGTGGTGCTCGTTTAAGAAAATGTCTGAATGGAGACCATTCAGAATGGATACAATTCAGGATTTTGGGAACATTATGAAAATGGATACAAATCAGACTTTTTATTTGTAATGCGTGTTTAAGAAAAATGTGAATGGAGACCATTAAGAATGGATACAATTCAGGATTTTGTGGATATAATGCAAATATTTCTAGTGGATACAATTCAGACATTATATTTGTGGTGCTCGTTTAAGAAAATGTCTGAATGGAGACCATTCAGAATGGATACAATTCAGGATTTTGGGAACATTATGAAAATGGATACAAATCAGACTTTTTATTTGTAATGCGTGTTTAAGAAAAATGTGAATGGAGACCATTCAGAATGGATACAATTCAGGATTTTGTGGATATAATGCAAATAATTACAGTGGATACAAATCAGGATTTTTATTAAAGTCTTTTATTTGAAAACTGTCTGAATGGAGACCATTCAGAAAGATTCAATTTAGGATTTTGTGGGTATTATGATAATGGATACAAATCAGACTTTTTATTTGTGGTGCTTGTTTAAGAAATGTCTGAATGGATACCATTCAGGATGGATACAATTCAGCTCCCCCCAAAATGTGATGTGTTGTAAACAAATAAACAAATAATAACAAATAAAAAAATATCAAAAACAATTTTGAGTTAAATAGTTCCATCGTCCCTTCAAAAGTGTCCTACCTTTGATCGATTTTTAAACATATTAAATTGTCAATAAAGATATTAATTGATTCCAAGCAAGTACAATTTCAATTTTATTCTCTTCAATGTCATAAAATGTTTATTTGAAGACCATTGCTGTGGAAGCCACCGAGGGTTTTTTGTGTGTATTTTAGTGGGTAAATTTTAAGAAAATTTGCAAATAAGCTGAAAAACTTATATAAACTCATCTACATTCTTGCGGCTTGAATGTATAGGTCATGAAAATATCCTCCAGCTCAAATCCCGGTTTGGATGTTACGTTAATGTATTTACATAATTAAAAAAAACACATTCTTTCGTTTTGATACATTCCAAAATTATATTACCCCCACTAGTGGGCACGTGAACTATCTCATATTATCTAGTTTAATGGTGATGGAGGGGTCGGGGCTCAAATCTCGGATGTGTATTCTAAGTTTGTTTTATTTAAAACATATACATTTCCATTCTCCTTTCGTGGAAGTGCGAGTACATAATATGTATATAGCTTATAACATTGTAAATGTAAATTTTTATAATTAGCAGTTAAAATAAGGGGAGTTGTCAACTACATATTATTAAGTTGACAAATATCCTAATTTAACTAAACAGCTATACGAATAATATTTCCTAAGGCCGCATATATAGTGGACTTGTAGGCCTACAAAATTTAATTCCACTTAGAGTGTGTTTGGAGAAAAGAAGTGCCCTTGAAGAGTAATGAAGTGTTGTACAGGGTATACTTTGTACCCATTGTCACATATGCAGCAGAAACAGGGACATTGAATGTAACAGAGACAAGGAGAGCATGTTGTCTGTCACGAGGAGAAACAAGATTAGAAATTAAGTTACACGGGAAATAGGTTTAGAGGTAGTACAAGAGATAGAAGAAGAATCAAACTTGAAATGGTATGGGCATGTAATGGGGATGGAAAAAGAGAGGAAGCAAAAAAATGTTGAAAATGAGGTTAGCCTATGTAGGAAAAAGATCACAAGAGAGGCCAAGAACGAGATGGGAGCAGAAGATAACAGAAAGTGTGTAGGTGTTAGGAGAATAATGGAATATAATAATTAAAAGAGGAAGAATGGTGGAAG